>JAJHJA010000121.1:0-596666 GCA_021202915.1 Heliconius himera
TAGAAATATTTTTTTTTTAGTAAATCATGGGGCCGTAGATCTGGGTATATGGTTTGAATTTAAACTCGATGTCAGACAGACAGACAGCCGAACAGACGGACAGATATATGTATGCACTATTTTGTGTATTTTTGTATTAAATACGCTAAGAGCTGTTTGAGTAACTAAGCTTTTATGTTTAGGAGTTGTAAGACAAGCTGTCTAGCTACCAAAGGTCGAGTTATAGGAGAGCTACATACAGCTCTCTACAGCAGCTACAAATAAGACTCTTATTTGTAACTGCTTGCGGCCACGCTACACCCCACCTGGGGTGCATTGGTACTGATTAGGTTTGTGGTAGTGGTAACGCCCTCAGTCAGTACCCTTACCAGCATAAATCGGTCAGAGCGACGGTCAACTTCAAGGGGCCCATTCTGAGGCTCTACAGAAAGCACTATCGCCACACGGTTTCTACCCGAAGATGACGCAGTATATAAGCCGGTAACCCTGTTCATTGTTACGGGACTTAATGCCCTTCCAACTAGTTTCCTGGAGAAAGGCACACTGGATCTGACGTCTCATAAGTACCTCTGCAAGTTAGAGAGCCAATATTCTACGTTGCAAAGTTTTCGTCTGAGTACTAGCGTCTTTAGCCGTGCCCGTACTTGACACGGTTACCCTTGCCCTAGCTGGACCCATTCTCAACGGATTTCTTTATGTTTTTGTGGCGGATAGCGGTTTTCCAATGGGGCGATTGTCATCTGACCTCCAAAAACCTGTTATGGGAAAAACTGATGGGAGAGGAGTAGAGAGGTAAAATAAGAGAGAAGGATAGGTAACAGAAAGGACGGAGCTAATGAAAAGAGGAGGAGGCGAGGAAGGACACCACTCTTACGGACTGAATGAGAGCATAACAGTAGCAGCTCGAGGATCCGGGTTCGCATACCTGTATGCCCACAAACAAATATCGGACAGAGTCAGGACAACCTCTGACTAAGGACACTCTTTGACTGGGGACACCTTCTGACTGGAGTTTTGGAAGGTTTATTCTCTTAATTATCTTAACAAATAGTAACTATGGTTATAATTTTCATACTTTTCTATATTTTTTGGTTTCAATACGAACACAATCAACATAAATATGAAACATTCACTAAAAAAGAACCTCTTAGTTTGTTATTATAAGATATAATATACAAAATATGTATAATGTCTACATTTCATTGAATAAGTATCTTAAAATTACTTATAAATGTTGTAGTTAAATCTTATTTCCAAACAACTTAATTTGAGCTTAGCGTAAACTCTATTCAATACGAAGCGTCTTGTCGTAACTTTGAAAATTGTTTTAATTCGTTCTGAGTGACGTTTTATTTCCAATGAACTTAACAATAAGAAACTAAGTAGTTTTTCTTTTTTTATCAAAGTAAGAAATAAATAAAATTCAATAGTGTAAAATTGTGGCGTGTCTTGCCTGAGCAGATTCGGACAGGGCCCTAGTTAGAAATATTAATAAAAAGTTAGCTTTAATATATTTTCCTTCGCTGTAATTTGGTGACATCGTAAGCCTCTAAGATTTTAGGCTAACGACAGTCTGAAGTTGTAAAAAGAACTTTTGAAATAATACTGTAAAAAAATTAAGCAATGGTCCGTTGTTAAGTAAACTTTTAGAAGTAAGAAGTTTTTATTAATAATTAGCTTTTTTAATTTTTTTACAGCTTCTTTGAGGGTGTACTAATTATGAAAATAATGTATTATAAAATACATGCACAGGTACATTCATATTTATGAATATAAAAACAAACAATTAAAATAATTTTTCTTCCGAGTTAGGATCGAACCAACTACCATATTGTTTACAGTCACACTCTGACTCACCACCCCACAGTCACTTTACGTAATTATATATTTTTAACAACATTTCTCTATAACTAAAAAGGACATTTTCAATTGATTTTTCTTATTGTGGCTTCCAAACGACCAGTAACAGACATGCGCCAAATAATGAAACATCAATAAAATGATAATGATGGTAGTATCTACCTTTAGGACTACTGACATTTTTATGTAACTTCATTAATGGTGCTTGTAATGGCCTAATTAAATAAATAATATTTCGATTTTGAATGAAAATTAAGTAATCCCTAGTCATAAAATGACGATTGAGTTCTATCCCCCATCCTAAGTGATTCCAATTCGCCCAATTTTGGAGATATTACATATTGAGTGGCGTAATTTGCCAGAGTAATATTGCCTTGAGTTAGGGCTTAAATCCACACCTATCATGTTTACAGATAAATGCTGTTTCACTAAACCATGACTGTCTCTAAAATAACGAATTGTAATTATATTCCTAAATATATATTACTTTCAAGTAAACTAAATTAATAATAAAAAAATATTTGTAAAAACAAAAACCCCGACTGCATAAAATTAAAAAGAAAATAAGCAAGTCCAATAGTTTATTAGGATTAACAGCCGGCACCTCTTTAAATTATGCGGGGTTCCTGGTAAAGATTTTATTGATTGAAGAATTACTTCTAGGTCCCGACTGTTAATCCTAATAAACTATTGGACTTGTTTATTTTCTTTTTAATTTTATGCTGTTGGGGTTTTTGTTTTTACAATTTTTTTTTTATATTTCACTTTTTTGTTACAATTCATTATGGTTATCGTAATCATGATATACCTTTTTGAAATCCTCGTAGTGAGCTCTTGAATTTGAGACCCATATTGTGATATTCGAAACGAAAAAAATTTTTTTCACTAAGTTCAATGGCGTCCACAGCCGCCATGATTGTTTTCATTTAATGTCACCTGCCTAAGAACACTTGGGCTGCTAATACAAATCTAATATATATATACTACTATTATGTTATGATACTTCAATTATGTTAATCCGTTTAGTGGTTCTGGAGATATGAGGTAATAAAGAATAATACATACATACAAGATACGCGCGAAAAACATAACCCTTCCTTAGCAGTCGGGAAAAAATCTTTGAATTGCTTTTCTGCCACTTTTAAGCCAATGTTACATATACTGTTTGTTTTATAAAAGAATGGTAGCTATTATAATAAATTGCAATATCTTTACATATAAAGTTGATTTTCATTACAATTTGCGCTCGTACATCTTTCGAATAGTCAATTTGCTATCATTCGATTGTAATCTACTTGCAATCATATTTCGTTGCTTCATTCGAAGATAAAGACAGCGTTCGCAATTTTAAAGATAATACAACTTGAGAGAATTAAAAAAAAATTACCAGTCTCTCCTATCTATACAAACCCTCATTATCCGTTCGTTGCTCATTCCTTTTTATTGCGAGGCAGCGATAGAACATCAAATAGTGTTCCTATAACTTAGTTCAGATCAATGCTTTAAATAAAGAAATAACAGTATTTATATAACAGAATTGCCGACAACAGTATAGATTTTTATCAATACTGTTTTTGATATCAAAAGAAAATCACTATAGAATAGTGTGGCACGTGGGTATCCAAGGGATCCCCTCTTCTTGCCGGGGGGTAGATCCCGCTCTACGCGACGGTAAATTTACCTAGGGGTTTACAATGTACTGTAAACCAAAACTTTCATTAAATTATCCTAGAAGTATATCCTTTTACATAAAAAAATGTGTGTGTGTGATTTTTTCATAGATACCATTGTCAGAAATGGACCAAACAATGGGACCACACGGGAAGCACTAGCTTCCAAATAAAAAAAATCATCCAAATCGATTCACCCAGTCAAAGGTACTAAGGTAACAAACATAAAAAAATGTAGTCAATTGATAACCTCCTTTTCTTACAGAAGTCGGTTATAGATATAATATGGTTATAACCAAAAGATATACCCATTCAAATTTTCTCTTGTGAAAATATTATCTTAATTTCTGAAACAGTTAGTTATGCTATGGTGCTTCACTATTAATTATTAATTTTGTCAATATTAATTGTAATATTACAAAATATTATAATGAATAGTGACAATTTGTACTCTTTTAAATAGGTTAGTTTAGTTTATGTCAGTAGATAGTTGGGATAATGTATATATTTTATAACTAGCGGCCGGCCCGCGGCATCGCCCGCTTGAACTACATGATTAATTATTTAATAAACTGAATTGACTGACAACTATAATGACGTCTAATATGATTTATTATTACTTTAATCTGTAATCTTCAAATATGATTTTTTTACTACATTACCGTAAATCTTTTTTGTTTTTTGATTTTAATTTTAATTGTTACATAAAGCTAATCATTTATTATATGTGTATATTTTTGTAACATTACGTTCTTTTAACCTATGTTATGTACGTATTATCATCATTTTAAAACTCTGTTAAATGTGCTGATGTCAGTCAATAATTTAATAACTTGTACTTAGTTCATATATTCTATTGTGCTTTTAAATTAATAATAATTATAATAGTTGTTAATTTTTTTTCAAATTTAGTTGATTTTAATTGAATTGAATTTGAATTTCGAAGTTACCGATGAAATAGGTGTGGAGTTAGTTATCTTGTGCACATTTGGAAAAATTACTACGACCATGAATCTATGAAATGTTAGGTTTTACGTCTTTTTTAATTGGACTTAAGCAGCATTGAATATAGGCAATGAATAAATACATGTATTGGAAATAAGAGGACAAATTAATGCATCACTTCGTTTCTAATATTTAGTATTTTTTTATTTATATAACATAAAGGAATACCTCCTTTACGTTCCGTACACAATCAGTCTAAAAATGGACGGACAGTGAACAACTGAGTTATTTATCATAACGAATCTTCAACATGACTATGACATCGTTAACTTACAAGTACTAAAGTTTGTAGTAGCTGTGTAGTAGCGAAGATAAATAGAATTATCATTTTTGTGGAAATATCACTTATTAATAGTCCGACTATCTAATAGTTGTAAAGTTGTCAGTTAGTTTGTAATGTCAATGTAGCTGCCATCCGACTGCACTCGCCAAGAAACTTTGATCGAAAATATTTCTTATTGAGTTACGTATCTGTTGAGAGTTCAGACCGATGCAATTGAACTGTAAGTTAAAATTGAAAGGCGTTTGTTGCCAATATGACGCTTATTCCAGAAAATATTTTATACAATTTTCATTTTAGAGATATAGAAACAAGACAGGGAAAAATATTGCAAATTGTCACTTTGTTATATAATGTATGTAATTTAAGATAACATTTAGTTGAGGCCATCGTAGTGCAGTGGCGTCTGGTTGTAAAGGACATGGTTGTGGTTTCGATTCCATTTTGGAGAAATGAATTATTTTCATCGAACCATCGATCAACCAGAACAATAGTTCTGGTTAAAAGATCTTGCACAATGGTTGGAAAGCGGGGAATGGAGTGAGCCTCAAAT
Organism: Heliconius himera; assembly: GCA_021202915.1. Taxonomy (NCBI): domain Eukaryota; kingdom Metazoa; phylum Arthropoda; class Insecta; order Lepidoptera; family Nymphalidae; genus Heliconius; species Heliconius himera. The sequence continues at coordinate 5,369 of JAJHJA010000121.1, forward strand.
ATGTACAATCTAACACATAAAAACAGCACCAAAGGCTCTACTAAGCAGTACTACTAAGCATTAAATCTGTTACTCGTTAACTTAATATATACATCTCTACATATAAATAAAATTGAAGTGACTGTAATTTCAAAATAACCATGTTTTATCAAGTGCTTACGGTTATTTATATGATACTATTAGCTTCACGCTGTATCCCGCACACAGCAGGGTAGGCAGAGGGAACCTAGTGTTAAGACACTCCGTTCCCCACTTTCTGCCGAATTCTGGAGGCATTGCGTGTTGAGTGGCAGAACTCAACGCCGCGCTTAACCTCGACACCAGAGCGAAGAAATGGAAATATAAATTTAAGTAAATATTTCATCTCCTCGAGTGGGATTCGAACCCACAACCAGTCGGTTTTGCAGTCACACCTCGTGCCGCTGCGCCACGACCGGCCTCATCGGCCAAATTATTAGATGTGTTACATGAATAAGAAATATATGAAGATATTTATTAATGTGTTAATATATTTTAAATATATTAATAATGCATTTTTTGCATGTTGTATTTGAAAAAAATGCATTATTAATATTGATTTCTTATTAATATATGTCATTCGATTATCCAATCCACTCGATGTGCGAAAATGTCCTATTGAGGTTAAATTGCAAACTAAATCGAAGACGTTTTAAACGAATGAAAGGCGGACTTGTTGCTGGCGGAACTAAAAAAGCCTTAACAATTTTTTAACTTTTAACAAGTTCTTGAGAAGACAGTTGAAATAAATTATATTATTGTATTTTTGAAATTGAATGTGTATGTAATTATTTGGTTTAATTTTAGAATTTTGACTTGATAAGACCAGTCGTGGCGTAGGGGCAAGCACACGGTTGTAAACGCGAAATGATGTGAGTTCGAAAATATTTTATAATTTTAGTCGAGGTATCGAACACCAGGTGTCGCCACTAAAATTCATGATTACATGCGATGAGAGATTACATGCGAGATACAGTGTGAAGTTGAAAAAAATATTCACCTAACCTATAAGTAGTATTAGGATGTATACAATAATAGTACTTAGTTCTATAAAAACAAAAGAGATAAAAAAAAACAGAAATATCTACATATTTTTATACTGATTACTCTAAAATTCTACACATGACATGAATATTATTATTTCAATATATATCGTAACTGATTACTTTGCTTCAATCTCTTCAACGTGCCTCCCAACGCTTACTTATAAGAAATTTAATTCACCGTACAGATACCGTTCATAGGGCTATCATGCTATCAACCAAGTATAGGCCGTTCAGTGAACGATAAGATCGCATCATCGATCATTTACACAGCCTTCATTTAGGCTTAATATCGTACCGATATCATATTATACTAGCGGCCTGGCGCGGCTTTCCCGCTTCTCGAAAAAAGTCTTGATTTTAAATGAAAAATGTTTATTATTTCATATCTATCTAGGTACGCGCTCACGGCAAACGTAGTGTTTTCTGCATAAATCCTTATCTCGCAGGAGATCAAGAAAAAAATCTATATGTTGCTTCATAGCCCCCCTTCTATCTTTCACTGAAGCTCCAGCTCCAGCTATTCCGGAGATTGGCCCAAACAATAAGACAGGCAGACAGATTTTTAAAAAATATATATTCATGTTTTAGTATCATACAAATAACCGTAAGCACTTGATAAAACATGGTTATTTTGAAATTACAGACACTTCAATTTTATTTATATATAGAGGTATATATTAAGTTAACGAGTAACAGATTTAATGCTTAGTAGTACTGCTTAGTAGAGCCTTTGGTGCTGTTTTTATGTGTTAGATTGTACATATTTGAGGCTCACTCCATTCCCCGCTTTCCAACCATTGTGCAAGATCTTTTAACCAGAACTATTGTTCTGGTTGATCGATGGTTCGATGAAAATAATTCATTTCTCCAAAATGGAATCGAAACCACAACCATGTCCTTTACAACCAGACGCCACTGCACTACGATGGCCTCAACTAAATGTTATCTTAAATTACATACATTATATAACAAAGTGACAATTTGCAATATTTTTCCCTGTCTTGTTTCTATATCTCTAAAATGAAAATTGTATAAAATATTTTCTGGAATAAGCGTCATATTGGCAACAAACGCCTTTCAATTTTAACTTACAGTTCAATTGCATCGGTCTGAACTCTCAACAGATACGTAACTCAATAAGAAATATTTTCGATCAAAGTTTCTTGGCGAGTGCAGTCGGATGGCAGCTACATTGACATTACAAACTAACTGACAACTTTACAACTATTAGATAGTCGGACTATTAATAAGTGATATTTCCACAAAAATGATAATTCTATTTATCTTCGCTACTACACAGCTACTACAAACTTTAGTACTTGTAAGTTAACGATGTCATAGTCATTTTGAAGATTCGTTATGATAAATAACTCAGTTGTTCACTGTCCGTCCATTTTTAGACTGATTGTGTACGGAACGTAAAGGAGGTATTCCTTTATGTTATATAAATAAAAAAATACTAAATATTAGAAACGAAGTGATGCATTAATTTGTCCTCTTATTTCCAATACATGTATTTATTCATTGCCTATATTCAATGCTGCTTAAGTCCAATTAAAAAAGACGTAAAACCATCATTTCATAGATTCATGGTCGTAGTAATTTTTCCAAATGTGCACAAGATAACTCCACACCTATTTCATCGGTAACTTCGTAGTGCTTATTTCAACATGATCTTTAGAATTTCACGTTAGCCAATTCTATCCGTGTAACATTTTAATGTTCATAAATAAAATCAACTAAATTTGAAAAAAAAATTAACAACTATTACAATAATTTAAAAGCACAATAGAATATATAAACTAAGTACAAGTTATTAGAGTAATTACTCTCGCGGCGCAATTCAGCGCGACGTTGAACTATTTCTGTTCAAGTCTTCACGACTAACACTATTATGCATTTCATAGTAAATTGTTACGTAAATTCCGTCGCCACGTCGGGAAAATGAAACTGTAACAAATTGCCACCAGAGTCCTTTGATAATAACACAAATGCCAGCGGAATATAAAATAAAAGCGACGTAAAGGTATCATTGAAATAACATGACATAAATCTAAGTCCTGTGACGTATATTATTAACTATTTGTGTCTAACTGTGGGTCACTCTATAAGCTTTTAACCTAAAACTACGAACAGGATGAATCTGTTTTTCAAATGTGCAAATTGAAATTGTATTTCAACTCTACATTAAAAATATATTTACAATATAAAAAACATGTTGCATTAAATCAACCGCCTGAAGTGTTATTAGTATACTAAAATGTAAATATATTTTGAATAATAATAAAATACAATAATACAACATACAACAAATATTTTTTTTAAATGAAATGAAATCAGCTTCACGCTGTATTCCACACACAGCAGGGTAGACAGAGGGAACCTAGTGTTAAGACACTCCGTACCCCACATTCCGCGAATTTTGGAGGCATTGCGGGTTGAGAAGAGTAAAGTGACATGAAAAATTTCAAACCTAGAAATAATAATAAAAAATAGATTAAGTCCAGATCAGTTATATTGCGAAGTACTCTCAACGAAGTTTGATAATATTTTTAAAATAAAACAAATGTATAAAAATTTGTAGGAAACTTTTTAGCGACTGGGCAACTTTTAGTATATATACAGAAACAGGAACAAACTGTACGAATTATATAGTATGTCTTGTTCAAAGCTAAGTCTATGTATATAAGGACAAAAAAATTGAAAACTAGTAATAAAATTAAAGCTACATGGGATGCTGTTACTGTAGATTGTAACTGGGAGATCTAGGGCTGTCAGTGAACCTACTAAAAACTTAAAAATTTACTGTGTAATTTTACATTCACATGTAGAAGTGGCAAATACTTTTCATTTTTTTTTCAAATTATCTATAAAGATAATGGTAGTGAAGCAGCACGTTCACTGCCATCATCTCCTTCGGAAGCAGTATTAATACTAAAAAAACGATGTAAATACGAGTAGTTGTGAATAAAATTTGTGTTTAAGAATGTATAACCAGATGAAATTGTCAAATCTTTCATAAGTCTTAATTTGAAGAAAACTGGTGACTTATGAGGCATGTCTGTTAAAGTGCTTAACACTATTACACTGAATTTTTGATTTCTTCTGGATACGTCCTCGCGATCTCGAGATATGTGGTCTTGAGAGACAGACAGAGAGGCAAGAAAGTGATCCTACAAGTGTTCCGTTTTTACCCTTTGAGGTACGAACCTAGGCTTAGGCTTTTTTTTACATAACGTCTTTTACATAACATTTGTATCTTCAATTCAAAGTTACTAATTCCTCAAAAGCAGAGCGATTGGTCACCCGGTTCTATCAATCATTTATACACAGGAAAATCAACCGCACAGTCGACTGGCTCATCCTATTGCAATGCATAATATATGGCTAGATATTCTGTAAATATTTATGTAGGTATTTGCTTGTGTATATATTGTAACAGTATGCACCTTTGATATAAGTTAAAAATAAACAAATAAATAAATAAAATAAAATAGGCAATAAATAAATATTTTTATACCATATTCATAGAGCCGAGTTCATGTATTGTCGTCCCGAGTGTCGCAACCGTCGTCGTTTCGTATATATATAGTGGGTGAAGAACTCGTAAGGCAGCGGTCGCGTCAAACTGTCAAGTACTGCGGTACTAATATATATGATGCACATAAAGACTCGTACCAAATATATTATAAATATAATATAATAATTCGAAGCCTATTATGGCACGATCTTTTAGGATCGAATTTATATGGAGGAGCAACACATATTGTGGATCAAAGTTATCTTTGACCAACATTATAATATTGAATGTTGCTTGACGTCGCGAAGGCTGATGTGATGGGCTTATGCGAAATGTTATAACGACATTAACTATGTCGTGGCTGATGCCGTCTCGCAGTACGCTCGCGGTACGTAAGCTATGCTTGTATGGCGTTGGTCATTGACATATTGTATACCACTTCTACGACTTGGTATACGATTAGTAGATGTGTGATGTTATTTTATGTCCCAGCTCTGGTGTATGTAGTAGTGTCCGCCTACGGTTCGAGACACGACTGTGTGTGCCTTGCGTTTATTTAACATATCGGCCGCCTAGCAGTAGTGCGTTTGTTCCAACGACTTATAGTGATCTCACAAATCAATCAACATCATGAATCATCACAATAATACAATATTAATATAAAGAAGCGTCACAAGTACCTTCAGAAAGATCACACACAAACGTCCCGGAGAGTTCAACAAGACTATTGCAGCCGCAGTCTGGTAGGAATTCACGGAGTAGGGGCAGGGCGGTGCCCTTGTTCTACCTCGGTCCCAAACTCTAATTTATAATTCCAGTGGAAAATTAACTAATACTAGAAACAATTTAGTTTACTTTCCTGAAAATATAAGAGGTCTAATTATTTATTATACCTAAATATTACAAAATATATATTATCTGAAAATTATTTTTATTACAAAGCAACTATACAAGTTTCATATTTACTAGTTGTAAACAAGAAGCTCTTGTACTTAGTGTATACATATTCCCATTTAAAAAAGATACATAATATTTTATTGTCATTTATATAAGAATGTACAAACGCTAACGTTAATCCTTTTTTTTTCACTTTTTACATAGCACTATCTTCAAGTGAATAGTGTTTCAGAGGACTTTTCAGCAGTAGCCTGTAGCACAGTAATTTACAACCCGGGTGTATGGCGACAGCTACAAAAAATACATTTCATTGCAAATCCTTTATGTTTCGTGTGTTCCTGTGTCATTGTACAGCAACAGGTATTTTTTTTACATTTGTAAAAAGTATTAGTGCAATATGATATAAGGCTTGTGCCTAAAGTAATAAAGCTCAGTATTAAATAGCAAGGTTAGTTTTTAAAATTCCGTTTCATATTTCTATTTCCTACGCTTGCCAACCTACAGCGAGGTACGAACGCTAATGGCGGATACATTAATAACTATAAACTTTTTTTTACAATACACGAATGTGAAGGCATTTTTGTGAATTTATTATGAATAGTGTTCTAGTTTTCAAAATTCAGAGCTGAAAATAAATTTATATTTTGATAAAATGTCATTCTTACAAAGAATTTCCGCAAAATATACAGGATGTAACGCGATTAATGGACAGAAAAATCACTAGCGCAGAAAATCACGAGCGCAGACTCTTTAGTCCAGCTGCATTTATCAATTTTCTTCAAGAATCCGATTTTTGGCAAAAAATAACAAATTCTCAAATATCTGCTGAACCACTGATAATCGGCTAACATCCTCTACCCACAGAAAACCGTTTATCCGTCGATCACGTTACAACCTGTATAATCAATAACATTTTTTAAAGCTTCACGCTGTATCCCGCACACAGCAGGGTAGGCAGAGAGAACCTAGTGTTAAGACACTCCGTTCGCCACTTTCTGCCGAATTCTGGAGGTATTGCGTGTTGAGTGGCAGAACTCAACGCCGCGCTTGGCCTCGACACCAGAGCGAAGAAATGAAAATATAAATTAAAGTAAATATTTCATCTCATCGAGTGGGGATCGAACCCACAACCAGTCGGTTTTACAGTCACACTTCGTGCCGCTGCGCCACGACTGGCCTCATCATTAACATACTCGTACATAATATTATTTGGTTAACACATTTACTGTAAACCCTATTGTGTCTAATTTTTAGCTTCTGCAATTAAGGTGAAAACTTAATAAATACTTAATATACTGTTTCTCGTATTTAGTATATTTTGTAAATAATAAAGATTCAAATAAAGAAACATAAATTTCATCTTGTATGAAGCAAATTATGTAAATATATAGAAACTCATTAAGCTTTGAGATTTTTCTTCATAACGCTCGAGCTTAAAGTACAATGAATAAGTGCTTGCGTTTAAATCACTTTTTATAAGATAAGACATAACCTGGTCCCTCTTTATTGCAGCAATTTCGTGTAATGTTATAAGATAATGCCGAGCGAGTCATAATTCACACTAATAATATTCTATTACGCGCATTATTATGATGTCAGTGAGTCGACGCATTTTTCTTTGTACTTTACATTGTTTATAATCGTTATTATATTTTGGAAGAGGTTAAGGATAAGTAATATTAAAAAATATTTTTATATGGATTAACATGTTGAGGTGGTTTGTTTCATAAAGAACTCGTATGAGCTATGTTTAGTATAAGATATGAAGTAATTTGAGTAAACTTAGTAGTTTGATTAAAACTGTTTGCGTACATTCTTTAGCTTGTATCCTCCATATAGCAATCTCGCAAATCTCAGGATCAAAGTGTATCTACATTAGATAGTGCTGAGACACTCAGATCCTCACTTTCCGTTCAATTTCCAATATATTCCGTGTGGCGAAACTCAATGCCTCTTCTTGCTATCAAAGGAAATAAAAATGATTAATTCTCCCGAGTAGAAATCGAACCTATAACCATCGAGTTAACTGTCAGACGCTATGCCGCTGAGTTACGACAGTCTCACACATTTACTTCATATATAAAAATCTATATCAACAATATACGTAAGCAATTTTTTACAAATTATAATACATTTGTGTTATTTTGAAATTGTCAAAAGATAGGACTTTTGCAACAATATGTACCTCTAGTGACTCTAACACCATATATTTGCTGTCGTAAGTTTGTTCTACAACTGCGGAGGAAGCAATGTAAAGATCTCGTTGGCTTGGAGTCATTTCTTCTTTTCATTTCTCTAGAGAGTGCAAACAGAAACTTACGGACCACATAAAAAATATTTGTTGTAAAAAAATCCTATAAAATAGTTCAAAATAAATTTATTTTCGTATAAATTGACATTTCAACTTATTAACATGTCAAGTACAAATTTAATTTGGAAGCCAGCGAACACTCATGCACATGCTTTCCAAATTCCTACATGATTAAATACGCGTAATAATATATCTCATTGCGGAATTTAGATTACTCTACCGCATCAAAAGTTTGCCTAAACATTTAACCCTAATATTGTGGTTTTAGAACCTTGATTATATTATACCAATTTAATGGAAAAAAATTACAAAACACGAATGATGACTTATTTTTAAAATATTAGTCTAACTGCATATCTTCGAAATCTAAACCTACCAATTGCTAGGAAGAGTATGGTGTTTCCTGATCTAATAGAATTTAGTAAAATCATACAAATATTTCAATTGGATAGTACCTCTGATCCCAATAATTTGCAACCCGTATCTATCTTCTAAGATTTGAAAAGACGTTTGTGTTAAATGTTATTACTTATTAATAAATTGATGATTTTATAAATGATAACACGCTTTGGGATTGAAATACTTCCAGTTTGTTCCAAAGGTTATTATTGTCACAAATAATTAAATGTGTGTTTGCATATAATTGATTTAAAGATAAGTTTCCCTGGGTTTCTTGCGCCAGTTCTTTTCAGATATGGATTATTCATTTAAGTGAAATTATATGCCTTTCAAAAAGTGAAGCATATAATATCTTATTTTGTATTAAATTATTTGACTTTGACTTTTGACTATCAGGATACAGGATTACAGGATGTAGTAAGGACTGGCCTTTATAACTCTGCTGTTGTGTTCAAATGATAACTATTGGTTATTATAAAAAGCATATTAAGGAGTAATAAGGCAAACAAAGCTGCGGGTGGCAGCTAGTTATATGTAAATTTAATAATTACATATATATTATACAAAATGCTATAAAAAAAAAAAAATTAGCTTCACGCTGTATCCCGCACACAGCAGGGTAGGCAGAGGGAACCTAGAGTTAAGACACTCCGTTCCCCACTTTCTGCTGAATTCTGGAGGCATTGCGTGTTGAGTGGCAGAACTCAACGCCGCGCTTTTCCTCGACAGCAGAGCGAAAAAATTAATGTAAATAAATATTTCATTTCCTCGAGTGGGAATCGAACACACAAACAGTCTATTTTACAGTCACACTTTGTGTCTCTGCGCTACGACTGGCCTCAATTAATCTTCATTAATTATTTGTATTATATGTATATTATATATTTGTAATAGAAGACGGATAACCTTAAGATTATCTGTTTTTTTTGTATTTATACTATTTATAATTTCTCTCACTCACATTAATATATTCAAAACTAAATTCTCGCTTTGATACGGCACGCTTTTCAATATTATTAATCTGTAATATTTCTTATTAGTCTCCGAGTAATAATGCGTTTTTGATACTCAGAAAATTCTACAATTAACTAAATTGATAGAAAATTTCGCAAACTTATAATTATCTTTCCGCATTTATTTTAAATTGTAGAAGTATATATCGAAATGAATTGAACAAACGATATTGTATTTAATAACATTTGTGTCGACATAATACAATGCAAACGATACAATATGTATTACATACAATATGTACCTATAATTTTGCTCATTAATTTAATGAGTTTAGTTTTGTATGTAGGTCAATTTTTTATTTATGCATTTTATAATAATTATTTGCTTGAATTTAACTATTTTAACTGACAATGAATACGTAATAAAATTGAATATGATCAATACCTCAAACAATAATAATATTCGTAGGAAATCGCTATCATATTGTTTTAATAAACTAATTGCGTGTGGATTTCAAATTACCATTTAATGTCTCCATCTCCTCTAGCACAGGGGTTCCAAATCTATTTTTGCTCAAGGACTACTTTTCTTGCTATCATTCTTGCTACAAGGGACCGCAATGTAGTTATTATAAAAACAAATTTTAATAATTAAACGAAAATTTTAATTAAATACTCAATAGGAATACAAGAATTTATAATATTTTAGAGAAACTTCTGTAATTCCCCGCGAAGCCGTCGTGACGCAAGCGTGGAAACGCGACGATTGTGGGTTCGATTCCCACTCATGGAAATATTACTTATATATATTTTCATTTCGCTTTAGTAAGAAGGCAAAACGGCGTCGGCGGCGTTGAGTTCTGTACTTAACACGTAATGCCTCGAAAATTCAGAGGAAAGTGAGAGAAGGGAGTGTTGCGATATTAGATTGATAGATGCCTGCTGCGGAAGAAGAGTCAACCTCTAGACTCCACTTCCGCATATAGCCCCATTGTGCTGCTGAATAAGATGGGCAAACTCTTGTAGAAGAGTATTGACTCTCATCCAATTCAGAACCTAAAGAACGTAGTTCCAGGTCTTTCGGAGGCTCAATGTGGGTTCAGGATCGGTCGGTCAACTATAGACGGCCCGAACACCCTGAAAACTCTGTCGTTGGCCACAATGGCAGAGAGCTTGCAATGTGCTTTTCGCTATCTCTTTAGGTGTGGTCAACGCTTTTAACAGCTTGCCGTTTGAAACGTTAAGATAGGCATTACACTCCGGTTTTACAGGTGTCTCTCTATCTCCGGTGGTTATTAGACGACTACCTCCAGGATAGAAAAGAAATTTCTTTTCATCTCTCTTGCATTCTTCTCGCTAATATTTTGGCATAAACTTTAGCCCTTTAACCCAAGCTAATAAAACTTATAGCCCTGTGGCTTGTGCAGTCTATCTTTGAATCTTTGCCTTTTTACCTAGGCATAATTACTGCACCTCGCCAATCATCTGGGACCTGATTTCCATGCATAAATTGCACAAAAACCAGAACAAGTCCAAGATGCGTAAGTTAGACCTATGTATTATTACAGTAGTTACTTTTTATATTATGATATTTATTTTAGCCAAGTAACTTAGCTAGCAAGCAAAATGTAATAAAAACTTTCAAGCAAGATTTTACTTAACCCTAAACCACTAGACTGTGAAATACTCAAGTTGCCTTTTGGGTACATTGAATGGTTACAAAAAAAAGCTTAAACTCGTAGAAAAAAAACTGACGAATGTGAAGATAAAAATTATCTTCGCATTCGTCATATTATATCAATAAATAATATAATAGAATAAAATATATAAAATAAAATGAACGAGGTTGATAATATGAAATTCATTCATGATGAGAAGTACATACTGAAACTGTGTTCCTACGAATATATATAAGCGGTATTTGTAGTATATATGAACCTACATAATGTCCTATATACCTACATAAATTTAAACGGTAAAATATAAACACGGTAATTAGCATCATACAATTCGTTTATTTAATTTCAAAACAAGAATTTATTTATAGCAACTAAATGTGAGATCGCTTTGCAGTGTCCTATTTCTAATTGAATAAAACATTAATTCGAATTAAACATCGAAAGTTAAACATTGTAGGGTTACGAACGCCAATTTGTAACAAATTTGTATAAATTCGAAGTTGACTGCGTCTTAATTAACAGAGGTAGTAAAAGAGTATTTGTACACATGCTAGATTTGGATAATCTGTATTTTTCAAATAAACTGAGAATTCACAAATAAACACGAAATAGTAAAAAATATTACTGAAAAAAAAAAAATGTTTTCAGTTATGTTTTTGTATTTAAAAATAAACAATTACAGGACTAACGTTATTTTTTTTCATCCATATCAATATTGTTCGTATGTAAAATTGTAAAAGTATAATCTACATACCGCTTAAATATCCTTAAATATTCAGGTAGACAAGGCGTAGAGCTAAGAGCTATCTCCTCAAAGTCCTCCATGTATATATCTGCTTTTATTGGGGCATAGGCGAACCCATATCGATGCCATCTATTTGTAAATAGAATTCTTCACAACAGAATTACAGGCAAACATCTCTTTAGCTTTCCTCAATATTATAGTCATAAGAAATAGAAAACCCACTCACACCAAGAGTTTCGGACATTCGGACTTCAGCCAACGTTGTCAGATCAACAAGCCACCCACAAGAGTGAGGTGGTCGGCACTTCTACCATATATGAAAAAGAGTTACAGACAAGGTTGGCAACATCTTAAGAAGAGGTTCCTTAAAATTTATATTCAAGTCTAAAAAGGAAGTGAGCCAATTCTAGATACCAGTGAAAAGCAATGGCTGTGGCTTATCATATTACTCTTATTATATCGGTCGAATAAAAAGAAGCATCGGTATTTCAGTGAAGGAACACATCTCTGATATCAAGAATTGGTATGTATCGAAATCAGTTGTGTGTAAGCATAATGCGGATAAAGCAACCATTACAGCAGGTTTGACAAACCCCACATCCTCGCTAAGGAAAACAGATATAATCCTAGAATGATGAAATACAAAAACATCCAAACTTCAATAGAGAGGACGGTTAAAAATTTTTACCGCTTGTGACCCACTCATAAAATCTTTGAAGTCTCAAACCCACCATACCAGAGGGCAAGATAAAATCAGCATTCTGCAAGTATTCAAGGCGACGCAATTAAGAAATCGCAAATAATTATTATTAAAATAATAAATTCAAATAATTATTATTAAAATAATAATTTCAAATAGTTATTTTTAAAATAATAATTTCAAAACGTATAAAAATTTGAACGTAGCGGGACTAGAACCCGCGAACTCCTGGAAACTGACCAGGCCCTCTGACCACTAAGCCATACGTTGTTATCAAGCTACGTCAAAACTTTTCTACGTTTGTTACAACTTATTTATGTTGTTAGCATCTCTACAGGGAGATTTTTATAAATTTCCGCTACCCAAAGATAATTACTAAGAATTATCGTCTGGCAAGATAGAATTTTATTTATTAAATATTTTTAACATTTTTATTTTTAATGTTTTAAACTATTTCCTTACATCAATAAACGAAACATTAAACTACTTTAAATAGAATAGAATAGACTAGTTACTTTTTAGAAGCGGCTTTGAGTTCCGCCACTCAATATTAAATATTTTTAAATTTCGGTGCAAAGCGGGGAGCGGAGTATCTTAACACTATCTTCCCTCTGCCCACTCTGCTACATGCCGGATATAGCGTAAAGCCGGTAAAATGAAATTAAAAGGTACAACATTTATAAAGTTACACAACTAAAACATAAATATTATACGACTTAAACATTAAAGGTCAAAATTTTACAAAGTTTTCACATTTCTTCTGAAGCTATGCCCTCATGAGCTGTGTAAAAACAAAAATTTCTTTTTCTACCTCTCGGTGAAGAAATATAGCTAGGAAGATAAATTCAAGCAATAGCTACTACTATTTATTTTATCGCACGTGCCGCGTCACGGCCACCCGCAACAAAAGACGCTCAGTTATTTGATACGTATTATTGGAAATGGGCCTAACATAGATGTCACACGATTAATGGTTAAATTATTTATTTTTCATTTACTAAACAAAATATGTATATATTATGTAATATGAAAACTAAAAACTGAACTGAACTAAACTGAAATTAGTAACAATTATTTTTTAATTGTAGATTACTTTTTAATTGTAGAGATTGAAAATCAATTATACTTTTAAAATAAGTTTCCAGAATAATCGCTTTATTAATTCTTCAATTATAAATAACATCAAATTGACCAAATACTTAATGTTAAATATTTCCACTTTATTCCAAGAGTGGGTGAATTGAATTTTAATAGTTACCTGGCCTCGAACAATTTTAATCAGAATGAATTTCTCATGAAGAGTGCGCGTAAAGCTTTCTTCAGAAATTATATATATATATTGGAACAGGATTTATTGAAACGCACTAATGGGTTTTAATTTCGCTTTGTTTGTAAGGATAAAAGTATCTTCTCAACTTTTGTAATTTAAATGTCAATAAGTTTAAAGCTAAGTGAAATCGGCTTAGAGCCAGACAACCTCTATAATTACGAAAATATGTCACCTACAGAAACAAATTACATTGGAGCATATTTGTAGGCGGCTGTATGTAATTACATTTGTTTTGTTTTTGTACCTGCTTCTAGAGTATAGAAACTTTAGTCTTAAAATAATGTATAATACACTATTTAAAAGAATATTTAGTACCTAAGAAAGAATATTTTATTTGACTTTTAGCACATCCTTATTATCCATACATATCGATTATTTTGTCAGATGTCTTCTTTATAGTATAACATATTTCTATCAATTCTTCAATATAGATATTTTATACAAACGTTTATTTTAAATCAATAACGTATAATATCAAAATTTTTATTTTAACTTTGCTTTAGATTAAAATATAACACAAAAGACAAATTATTACAGAACTAGGATGATGAATAAATTAAATACATTAATACAAACTGACGGATCTAAAAACGATTTAAACTATTCATCTAATTATTTCTAAACATCAACTCTTATAAAATAAGTTTTCGTTTTATATTATTTTCTTAATACTTATAAACATCATACAAAGGTCACACATTTTAAAAAAATAATTTGTAATTTTGATCAATATTTGCAATAGGACATTTACAGCATATTCATCAAACGCAAGACGAATCTTACAACACATTATAATGATGTGTTAAATTTGATACGACCGGCACATGCAAACATCTCTTAATTATATTATTTTTAAGAAAATCATAGAACTATCCTATAAGACCAATCAAAGATTCATCACTTTATTTATATGACAACGTTCACTCGAACTGTTGTACTAAATGATCACCGAAGGGTTTGAAAATAAAACAATCTCAATGTTTAATCTATCTGACCTGGACTCATTTTATTTTTTTTTCTCTGACAGTCTTCTCTCTTCCGTGGTGGAGGGTATACGGTGTTAGGACAAGATCCTCTGTCCGTTGGTTTCTTCCGCCACGCATAACTATCCGCGTGTCCTTGGGTTGGGCGACTAGCCGTCGTGGAAATTGTCTCTTTTGGGACTGGGGAAAGGAATCGGGGGCAAGGGATGAGCATTTGCTGCATGGGTGGTCAGTTTAGCCAGGTAAGATACTCGTTGCCCGGAAGAGATCCAGCCTATTTGACCAGCGGCCATTTCTGTACAGCGCGATTGTCTTCAAATGTGGGTGGTCAGAAGCGTCTGCACGGCTGAACGTATTGGCAGCTAGGCGGCCAATGTGTCCCTCCACGCTCTCAATTAGAAGGTCTCGATATATGGTGGCATTCTTCACGAAGCAAGGAGACCGGGTACCGCGACTGACCGGGTAACGCGACTGACCGCAATATTCTGCACGCCTGCAGAGTTGCAAGGTTAGATCGCTGGCGCATGTTAGTCGGTCAGTGTGTACCACGCCGGGGCTGCATATGTAGGATGAGGATACGGACGTAGGTTTTGAATAGTGAGACCTTGGTACGCAGGGGAAGTCTAGAGCGCAGGGCGGGACGCAGCAGGATAAGCCCGACCATCAGTCCCCGGTCATCCTCAACTGGCGGTCGAATTTCACTCAAAGTTAGGTGGCCTCTAACTACTCTCATTTTAGTAATGATTTTTTTAATTGATTATATACGCTTGTCACTAATCAAAGGATATCGCGATTCAGATTACGTGTAAATAATGATCATCTGTTGAGCATAAGGACAATCATTTATAACAAATGTATCTTATAAATATACAATTTGAACATAATTGTAGTATGGATCGTTAGCATTCCGCCCACCAAGGACATTTAGTGACGGAATGACCTTTACATTTTGCTCTTAACACCAACAAAGTTATGTCTTAAGTTAAATACTACATGAACAATGTTACAATCGCACACAGCGATTGTACAAATTGTACAATCGCAAATCGTATTAAGTAGAAAATACAACAAAAAATGTGTTAACAAAAATATATGTCTATCACTATTATTCTTATGTATGTAAAACAAACATTTAGAAGTAGATATTAAATAAACGTCTAAACTACATTAATCCGTTATGGGTAAAATACATAATTTGTTTGTTGGCCTTTTTATTATACTATTTAGTGCGTAGAGTGACACGCGGATGACTTTATCAAAACATGGATGATTTTCTAAAACTGGCCCTAGCATCCAGTGATTAGGTGGTAAGTCGTCTTCCTTAATGAGAACAATGTCTTTGATATTGGGTTCAAGGATCTTAGAAGCCCATTTAAATCTGTTCATGTGACCAAGGAAGTATTGCTGAGACTATCTTACAAAAGGATTACACCTTTTTTCCTTTGGACAAATTTGCAACATGTCAGAGAACTAACCGATGAAATTTTGACATTATAATCTGGTACAGAGATTACCGGTTCGCCTATTAAAAAGTGCCCGGGAGTTAAGGGCTACCTACCTATATAAAACGTTTTTATAACTAGCATTTTGATTTCATATTTATATTTTATTAAATATATTTTCAATTAAAATTTTGTAAAAAAAGACATCTTATAATCTATTATTTCCAATATCTGATATAACTAAACGTGAACAAATATTAGAAAAAGCCTTATGGAAATGAAGCGGACAAAAACTGAATGCTAGTTCAGATGTAGTTATAAACAAAAACTAGACTTTTCTAAAAATAAATGCGAAAAAACTTTTTCAATTTCAAATGCACAATTAAATTACTTGTAACACTTAACACAACGTAGTGATCGTATACATCCTGCTCGCCTTGTCGCTTGCACAATCAGCTTTGTGAAAACATTTTGCAACTTTTTTAATTTTACTCGCGTACCTCTTCAATTGAAGCAACTGTTTACCGACGGAACAATGAAAAAAGTTTAGATTCATTGCACTCTAAACTACAAACAATCTATTTCAATAGTTATTTTTTTGTGAATGACTGGTACAATATGTAGGCACATATGATAAAACAGTGCGAGTACCTTTATTTTTACAACAGCTTTATTTTTCTTTTTATATTTTGCCTTTTGTATGTAAAATTTTTTCGTTTAGTTTGAGTCATTCCCACTGAAGCTATACTTGTTGTAAATAGGCAAATATTTTTTATTTTCAGTTGTGACAATGTAAATAGGACTAAAATATTTAATGATATATAATATTTTCCTTTTTCCGAAATATACCTGACATCGAAATAACCGTGGCGAAATAATACTTGTTAAATTCATTTAGCATCTCTGTTATTTTTTTCTTCCTCAAATGGATGAATGGTGTCCGAATGCCTGACATTGCATTTTTAATTATTTTTCATTCATTATAACTATGAGTGGGATAGCTATTGGTTTTGTTGGTGTTGGCGCCCACGCTGCCAATGTCGGGGTGTGGCTATGATGAGCCCACTACTGCCCCCACGGCGCTGATGCGAGGGGCTGGCTCTGCACCTAGCGTAGCGCCGATACGAGGCGCTCGCACTCGGTGCGCTATCTACTTTGCAGCACAACTGTGAGACGCCCGCGCTGCCTGTCTGCCTGTCTAGCATGGCCGGTGTGCTAGCTGCTTCGTGGGGCCGGTGCGAGGCGCTTGCACCGTGCTGTTGCCGTTCTTTGCACAGCAAATGTTTTGACGTTTGACGTACCATTCAAAATAATTTGAAAAAGCTTTTGAAACTTTTTTGCTTATTATTTAAATAGTACAAAATGTGTAAAACAGTACAAAGTGTTAACCCACTTTATACAGCAAATATTGTGTTGGTATACAGAGTGTGTGATCTTTTACATATAAATGAATTTGGAACTTAAGCATAAAGCTCTTTATAGATCTCATTCGTCCTCTTAAAACGTGTCTCTCAGTGCACCATACATACATTACATAATTTAATATAACTTTCAATTAAATATTTCACATAACAAAGTACACGGTCGTCCAGAGTCATCAACTTCATCTTAGATACTGGAAGGCTTTTTACGTGACCTTCCTCCACTATCATCGATACTGTGTTCTCATAGGTCGAGTCCTCCATATTAGAAATGATAAAACGAACCCACAACGCATGCAAACGCATGCACATGCAATACCAAGTACCTATCGAATGTTCGCTTAAATATCAAAATTGTAAACACGAAGAATATGTAATACTTGTGAGTTGTACAACATTTCATGTCGCAATATCATATTCGAACGAAGCTGATAATCGGGCGTGTTCCGATGTGATAACGCACTATTGTGCTTTGGCCTTATTGTTATTAAGGTTTCTATAGCCTTTATTCTGCACCTGCAATGTCAAAGTAAGAGTATAACGGTTCAATAATTTTGTTATTTTCAACAAATATTCTCAGATCTCTAAAAACTAAATGGCGCTATATAAAAATTATCGATTTTGTCCTTTTATTTAGTACAAGTAAAAAGTGGAGTCGTTTTTTAAATTTCCATTCCTTCGCTCTGGTGTTGAGGCAAACGGCGTTGAGTTCTGGCAGAACACGCAATGCCTCCAGAATTTAAATTCTCAAGCCTATCTCTTAGGTCCAACCTAGTCAAAAATTCGTTTTAAATATGAACATTTTTCATATAATATTGTATCAAACATACGTCATGTGCAGAGAGAGCGCTTGTTACACGTTTCCTACTCGTGACAGTATCATTATTGTTAACATAATTTACTTATATCGAGTGTTTTTGTCAAGGCAACTTTAAAAACCACAGTTTTAATTATTCTATAAAACCCTAATACGATTAAAACAAAAAAGATTTTTCCAAACACACAATATAATTAATAAAGTTATCGTTGTAAAATAAAATGTCATTTGTCAAGAATGCACACAGACACAAACCTATCAAAAGGATAACGCCGCACACGCCTTATTCACGAAATTGAGTCGTTGGTAATGGCGGCGATGTTGAATTGTGTAAAATAGAACGAGATATTCCTTTCTCATTCTAGTATGTTTCTTTGAAAATGAAAAGCGGCATGATGAAATGAAAAAAAAAACCTACGTTTAAACTGTTGAGGTATCAAGATTAATTTTTTTAAGTATCAGTTTAAAATATTTTACCCTATATGCTGTTCCCGTAAAAGGAGCGTAGAAACTTCCACTCTGTATATGACATTTTTACTAAATATCCCCTTTATATTAATAAGTGGCAATGTGATTACGAAGACATCATTCAATTCATTTGATATTGTTTTCATTACCGATTGTATTAAGAAGCGGTAGTGTGCTGTGCTTTTCCTGTGGATTTCCAGTAAAAGCACAAATAACAGAGCACTCCTGTTTACATTCTAAAATCCTATCGAGGAACGTCGTAATTAGAATTAATATTAAAGTATTGTAATTATGAATAGAACTGGAGTGTGTGTAACAAGAGTGAATAAAATAATTGTAAAAGCTGGATTTTGTGTCTGATTTGTTGGTCTTCCGACATTATATTCATGCCATTATAAATAGCAGGCAATAAATAGGAAGTAATGTTTCTAAAACGACGCTCGGAAATTTCGACACAATATTTACTAAGCAAGCTTTTATTATTATGACTAGGCTACAAATGTACCAGACCAAATATGAATACTTAAAAAAATATACAATTTTCCATTCTTGATAAGCTGGAAAAATGGCTCGTATATCATATACTGAATAAAATCACCAAGACCCTAGATCCAGATGTCAAAAACAAGGATGACACCGAAAAAAAATCTAGCTTTACAATCAGCGTTTTATTTTAAAATGATAATTTTAGTATTTATTTTGTTTGAAAAATTAACTTTTTCATTTTTGGGAAAAAAAATTGTATTAGGCTTTTATAGAGTAGTTAAAACTGTGATTTCATTTAAAGTGATGCTGACACTGCCACCCTGTATACTTACGATGGATTCAATCTTATTTATTTACAATATAGGAACTTATTTCTTTTATTTTTCTTCTAATTCAGTTCACATACATTTTTATATTTAAATTTAATAGAGAATGCTAGGAAAATGGACATAACTCATTTTGGTAAAAGCGTCCTAACTGTCTTTAGAAATGTAGCAAACATCAAAGGTACGTTTGTTTTGTCTGACTTTGCTTTAATGTTTATTATTTTTTCATTAAGACATTTGTTTATAATATTATATTATAAATTTGTTTTGATAAATGCTTAAACAATATTCATTAATTTAACTCATTATTATAAAAATTATATTATATCCCTCTCTCCTCCCTTAACAGTCACCTTACTCTCGACCGATCTCGATCTCGAGATAAATGATGTTGACAGCAGAACAGACTGTCAACAAAGTTATCCTTACAGGGTTCGGTTTTTATCTTTTGAGGTACGGAACCCTCGAAATTAAAAAAATATTTCTCGTTATATTGTACTAGCACCTCTAATATAAATATAACGAGATTAAAAAAAAAAAAAATTAAATTAGCTTCACGCTATATCCCGCACACAGCAGGGTAGGCAGAGGGAACCTAGTGTTAAGACACTCCGTTCCCCACTTTCTGCCGAATTCTGGAGGCATTGCGTGTTGAGTGGCAGAACTCAACGCCGCGCTTAACCTCGACACCAGAGCGAAGAAATGGAAATATAAATTTAAGTAAATATTTCATCTCCTCGAGTGGGGATCGAACCCACAACCAGTCGGTTTTGCAGTCACACCTCGTGCCGCTGCGCCACGACCGGCTATAACGAGATGTTGTATAATAATTTTAATACTACTTTTTTTTTATTTTATGCGAGAATTTAAAATATTTTCCATCCCAATAAACAATAATTAAAAAGGTATTTAAGTCGCAATTTTTGTATGTGAAACGCGTAAGTCCTAATAGAGGTGCCATACCGACTGAACATTCCAGTCTCTAATGGCTTTATAACACCCTGAGTGTGGGTCACGAGGAGCTTTGTTCGCTCATTCAATTGATCTTATTTAAAATTTTAAAAGAAATATTTTACATTCTACACAAGTTAAAGGTTAAGGAATAAGTTTAATTTTCCGCTTATAGAGAAAACGCATCCAAGTCATATTATCGATGTTATTCTTGTGGGGTGAAGTAGGTTAAATCATACACCTATATACATTTTTCAGTCTTGTGAGAGGAACAAAGTGTGACTGTAAACGCGACAAGTTGTGGGTTCGATTCAAATTCGTGGAAATTAAATATTAAATATGTTCATGTCTTCGCTCTGGTGTTGAGGCAAAGCGCGGCGTTGAGTTCCGCCACTCAACACAAAATGCCTTCAGAATTTGGCAGAAATAGCGAACGGAGTGTCTTAGCACTAGTTTCCCTCTGCCCTTATCCTGCTGTATGCGGGATACAGCGTGCAGTATATTTTTACTATATAAATATTTGTAAATAACTTGGCTACATTAATATTAGCAAAGAAAGTGTTATTATGTTTATATATTTTAGACATATTGGATGTTTTTCCTCTCTGATATTAGGATGTCGTGACATAATTGTTATTTTTTCCTAAGAAAAATTACGTCTTTATAAGAATAAGGCGTAAGTGGCGGCCCAGGAAAAGAGTGCAAATATAAATAAAAAAATATATATATTGTCCGTAAATATTATGTTATATGTGGCTTTGTTGATAAAAACTTCTGGTTTATTAACTTCACGCTGTATCCCGTGATGTATCCTGCCGCCAGACACAGCAGGGTAGGCAAAGGGAACATAGTGTTAAGACATTCCGTTCATAAAACACATTTGCAAAATTTTTATAAACAATTAAAGCATAACTTCCATGTGGTCCAACAGAAATAACTAATAATTGGCTATGTTATTGAAATGATACACCTAACGACCGCAGGAAAGAGGGGAACGGAGAACGGGGGAGAAAATTAACAGTTGCTTTATCGAAAAAAATTATTACGTAATGTAATAAATGCAACCAAAAAATATATTTTTTCAATTCGCACCAGTAGTTTTTTTTGGCTTTATACTGCTGTATTCCGCACATAGCAGGATAGGTAGAGGGAAAGAACCTGATAATCCAGTGTTCAGACACTGTATTGTATTATTTTTTATTTTGTTGTGTATTTAATGGGGACTAAATCGTTCCCCTCTTTCCGCCAAATTCTTAAGGTACTGCATGTTGAGTGATAAAAC
Source organism: Heliconius himera (assembly GCA_021202915.1). Taxonomy (NCBI): domain Eukaryota; kingdom Metazoa; phylum Arthropoda; class Insecta; order Lepidoptera; family Nymphalidae; genus Heliconius; species Heliconius himera. Next base: position 27,143 of record JAJHJA010000121.1, read on the forward strand.
TCAATACTGCGCTTTGCGTCGTTACCAGAGCGAGGAAATGAAAATATTAAATACTTCATTCCCCCGAGAGGCAATTGAACCCACAACCGTTGCGTTTATTATATAATACTGATTGAGGCCGTCGTGGCGTAGGGCCACAAGTCGCACACTTGTGGCCCTACGCCACGACGGCCTCAATCATCAGTATTTTTGAGATTAGAAATAAAAAGTACAAGTAAAAGTAAAACTAAATATTTTGTCACCTCATAAAAAGTGAAACAACTTACACCTACAAATTTACACAGTGTAATAAATTTTCTTGAGAAATTGCGACGTTATATTTTGCAGGGTAAAAAAACTTCTTTTACCATTTTGTAACTTACAATTCATAATAACTTTACAATTTACAATGACTTTTTGTCCACTTTTAGGTTAAAACATTTATATTTGTTTTATATGATAGATATTATGAAAGAATGGTAGCTAATAAATTACAAAAACTTTACATATAAAGTTGATTTTCCTTACAATTTGCGCTCGTAAATCTTTCACAACACTTCCTGTTCTACTACTGACACATAAAAATCCAATTCATGGGAAATAGTCAATTTGTTATCATTCGATTGTAATCTAGTTGCAATAATATATTACAATATACACAACAAAATCATATCTAACATGTCAAATATTGTAAATATGAACCCTTAGTGATTTCTTTCCTTTCGAATTAAATATATAAAAAAGAAATATTGTATTTATACGGAAAAGAACAGATCTTCGTTGTTAATATATATTATTCAATTATCCAATCTGCAGTCCACTCGAGGCGCGAAACTGTCCTATTGAAGTTAAATTGTAAATCGAAGACGAATTAAACGAACGAAAGGCGGACCTGTTGCTGGCGGAACCAAAAAAAAGCCTTAACAACTTTTGAACTGTTTTCTTTAACAAGTTCTTGAGGAGACAGTTCAAATAAATTATATTGTTGTGTTTTGGACATTTAACGTATATAAAAAAATAACTTACAAAATTTTAGAGTATTGTATTGAACTTCAGTAATTAAGTAGTTAACGGTATTCAATAGGACTTATACAACAATAGTACTTATTACTAAACACACATTTTTATATACATTACTTACAAAATTCTAAACACGACATGTATATTATTATTTCAATATATTTCGTAACTTCAGACCAGTTGTAGCGCAGGAGCACAAAGTGTGACCGTAAAATCGACTGGTTGTGGATTCGATCCCCACTCGAGGAAATAAAATATTTATTTACATTTATATTTTTATTTCTTCGCTCTGGTGTCGAGGCAAAGCACCGCGTTAAGTTCCGCCCAAAACTCGGTGGAAGTGGGGAACGGAGTGTCTTAACACTAGGTTCCCTCTGCTTACCCTGCTGTGTACAGGATACAGCGTGAAGCTGGTTTATTTTATTTAATTACTTTCCTCCAATCTCTTGAACATGACTCCCAACATTTACCTATATCAATGTTTATTCACCCTACAGATACCGTTCATAAGGCTATCATGCTATCAACCGCCGGTAAGGTATAGGCCACTCAGTGAACGATAAGATCGCATCATCGATCATTTACATAGTCTTCATTTAAGCTTAATATCGTACCGGTTTTATATTACGAGTATACTAAGGGTTCGGCGCGGCTGTCCCGCTTCTCGAAGAAAATCTTGATTCTAATTGAAAAATGTTTATTGTTTCCTATTTATGTAGATACGCGCACATTGCAGATGCATTTTATTTTTCATAAATCCTTATGTCGTAGGAGATCCGGGAATAAAAAAACCTATATGTTGCTCCATAACTAACGTGACATTGTAGAGTTGCTTCCTTTTTTTTTAGAAATATACTTTCGTTTTTTTACGGATATGCCTAACCTACACTTAAAAATCGTATAATCTGTAGCTGCGGTGGCGTTAGTACATAAATTATATTTTTTACCTCTTATATTGTGGCTAGTGTAGTAATTTATGAACTAATTCTAGCTCCGGAAAAAAAGACAAACGCGTTTAGATGGATATAAAAACTAGTTTTAACTGTAACAATTTAATAAATATTTTTAAAGGTATATCTTGTTTTCAATCTCAAATTAGTTTATCTATTCTGCTAGTTTTAACTAAAACTCGGAATAACAACTAGTTTTAACTGAAAATCTAGTATATCAGTGGTAAATTCTAGTTTTGACTAGTTATTTCTAGTTTTAACAAAAGCATTTAGTACAAACTAATTTTAACTAAGGAAAACGCGTTCTATCTAAAGACAGGATACAGACAGTAAAAAAATCAAATCACCTTTTATTAGGTCAACAAGTCATCACATGATTTTGATAAAATTAAAATGAATAAAAGCGCACATTATTACATACACGCACACATACACACACACTATCGAACTATTTCTATTTCTTCGATTAATTTGTTGAATAGACACACATCTTCGTGATAAGCCATTTTTACATGGCATTTGGTAAAAACATTAGGATATACATTAAAAAAACAATATTATAAAAAGAAAATAAACAAGCCTAATAGTTTATTAGGATTAACAGCCGGGATCTCTTTAAATTCTGAGGGGATCCTAGTAAAGATTTTATTGATTGAAGAATTATATATAGGTCCCGACTGTTAATTCTAATAAACTATTTATTGGGCTTGTTTATTTTCTTTTTAGTTTTATGCAATCGGGATTTTTGTTTTTATATATATTTTTTTTATTGTTCACCTTTTTTTTAGGATTCATTATGATAATGATAAACATGATATATCTTTTTAAAGTCCTCGTATTGTGCTCTTGAATTTTTTTTCACTAAGTCCAGTGGCGTCCCACAGCCGCCATGATTGTTTTTTTTTTTAACGTCAGAACACTTGAGCTGCTAATACGATTCATTTCGATTGCTTATCAATTATTTAAATCCGTTTAGCGGTTCTGGAGATATAAAGTAATAAAGAATATTACACATATTATATACATATATACATACAAGATACACGTAAAAAACATAACCCTTCCTTAGCAGTCGGGAATAACAGTTAATCTATAAATCCTGACTAAAGGAGACTGAAACTATTCCATACATTTTTGGGCCCAGAATGTAAAGATATGAAAATGGTATTGATTTAATAGATTTAGGTACATCATTCCCTCCTTGAAAACTATATAAATTTTGGCAATCTGAGAGCTGAGTTATTAGAGATTTGATAAAAGTGAGACCGCAGACCAATTTCTTGAATATCAACTTCTATAAAATATGTGATCACTGAGTTGTTTTAGCATTAATGTTTATTATTTATAAATAAAACACATTTTAATGAATATTTTATTCTTCTTAATAATACTCATAACATGCACAGCAGCCTACCATTCGCCTTCCTACAATACAATTGCAGTATTTCATAGCAATAGCTTCCCTTTCTCTACGAAAGCTGTCAACTAAAATGTAACAGAAATATATTTTCCTGCTTATATGTCGGGATTATATCACACCTCTAAGTAACCAGATTGTGGTGGTTTTCATCGTCTAAAGGTCGTCGGACTAGGGTATTGCAGTGTCCATTGGCTATCCCACAATTCACACAGCGATTCATATCCATAGCGTGGCGGTCGTAAGATCCAAAAGATTTCAGAGTCCAGTGAGGAAGCGAGGGTCGTACAAAGTAGTCAGAGTCAAAATCCGAGAAAAACAAAACAGTAGTCGTTGAAAATATCAAACAAACGGGAAAACATTCAAAATGTCGATGCGTTATGACACGAACGTAATGACAGAAGCAAATGTTTTTTTTTAATGTTTTTTATTTAATGGCCTGATTTTGCGATGACAAACAGATGCAAAAATGCAAAAAATCATTAGACAAGGTGTGATTGTCAATCAGCTGTCACATCTCTGACTTAATATATGATTGATTTTAATCGATTAAGGATCTAAATCTTATTTTTTTCATTTTTCTCCACTTCCAGATTGTCAATTAATTTATTATTTGCTATTCTAAAAATAAAAAAAAAATTGTAATTTTTTAGATCACATCTCAATTCTTTACGTGACGGCCCAAAAGTTTCATTCTCCTTTTACGACATTTGTCAGATATAGTATTATGTACTATTTCTAAATAAAAATTATTATTATTATGTACAAATACACATCTAGTGCTGTACTCAAATATACAAAAATACTCAAAAATAAAGTCAATTATAAGTAAATAACTATTTATATAAAGCATTTTCCCGTCCACGAAAAAAAGCTACTTAGTAAAATGGACACTTTAGCAAAGAGCACTTTAGTTTCCACTTTCAGCTTGATTGTACAAGAAACATCAGCATTTTGTATTGTAATATAAGTATATACAACAAACTACAAATAACAACCAACAAAATAGAAATGTTATCGAAATAGAGCCATAGATATTTTCCACTTTCCTCACAGAAATGAACAATATGCGAGTGGAACAGTTTCTGATTGTGCGTGTAATTAGTAGTAAATTCCTAATCTACGAAATACCGCGCGTTCCGTATTGATTTCAGGATTGTAGGTAAACAGGAAGTACAATTTTAAAAAGTTGATAAATTGAAGTTTATGAGCGTGTGTATGTATGTATGTATGAGCGTACAAAATGAGTTTGTATCTTTTGACACAGAAGCTCGTTTTTTCTTTTCTTGGTGAACAAAAAAGTGATCCTACAAGAGTTCTGTTTCTACTTTTTGAGGTAAACTAAAAAGTAAAGAAAAGAATTCGTAATATTTGCACCTGCAATTCGAAGTTACAAATTTTTTAAAAGCAAAACGAGTGGCGAGCTGCAATAGTAGCACCAACCCATTTGTCACGAGGTCTATAAATCTATCACTGGCTCATCCTCTTGCAATGTGTATAATATTATATATATAATCAGCTTTTATAAATAAATATATATAAAAGGTATTCATAAAAAAGCCTTCACATTTGTGTATCGTAAACAAACAATGTAATTTATAGTTTTAAATGTATTCGCATTAGCGTTCATACCTCGCTGTAGGTTGGCAAGAGTGGGAAATAGAAATATGAAACAGAATTTTAAGAACTGACCTTGCTATTTAAAACTGAGCTTTATTACTTTAGTCACAAGCACTATATCATATTGCACTAATACTTTTTACAAATGTAAAAAAAAATACCTGTTGCTGTACTATGACACAGGAATACACGAAACATAAAGAATTTGCAATGAAATGCACTTTTTGTAGCTGTCGCTATACACCCGGGTTATAAATTACTATGCTACTGGCTACTGCTAAAAAGTCCACTGAAACACTTTTCACTTGAAGATAGTCCTATGTAAAAAGGGAGAAAAAAAAAGATTAATGTTAGCGTTTGTACTTACGTTCTTATTTAAATGATAATAAAATATTATGCACTTTTTTATAGGTGGGGAATATGTACAGCAAGTACAAGAGCTTTTTGTTTACATATAGTGAATATAAGACGTGTATTTAGTTTGCTTTGTAATAAAAATCATTTTCAGACAATAATATATGGTTTTTTTGAGGCCAGTCGTAGCGCAGCGGCACAAAGTGTGCCTGTAAAACCGACTGGATGTGGGTTCGATCCCCACCCGAGGAGATGAAATATTTACTTGAATTTATATTTCCATTTCTTTGCTCTGGTTCTGCCACTCAACACGCAATGCCTCCAGAATTCGGCAGAAAGTGGGGAACGGAGTGTCTTAACACTAGGTTCCCTCTGCCTACCCTACTGTGTGCGAGATACTAAGTAAATTGTTTCCAGCATTAGTTAATTTGCCACTGGAATTAGAAATTAGGATTTGGGAGCAACAAATATTAACATTTAATATTAATGTACTTATCATGTTAATAACGATATTACCCAATCTGGCGTACTTAACTCCACTTGACTTGTTACGAGCTAGTTGTGAGAGTATTCCTTAATATTTGTTTTAAAACTTTAAAAACATATAAAGAATAAACACTAAAAAAGGCTGTATATGCCAATTTTCTTTAAGAATCTGGTTTTTTCCAAAAAATCACATATTGTCAAATATCTGCAGTACCACTGAAAAATTGCTAACATACATTAGGGTTAAATGGAGAGATACTAAGGTCCTGTACCTATAGACAAGCGTTGTTCTGTCGATCGCATTACATCCTGTACAATCAATAATATAATATTATTTGGTTGACACATTCACTGGGATTCCAATTGTAGTATTTTTTTAGGTTATGACGATTAAAGTGGAAACTTAATAAATACTGTATTTACTATTCCGCGTATATAGTATATATTGTACTCAAATAAAAAAACATAATTTTTACCTTGTATCAAGTAAATTATGTAAATATGTAGAAACTCATTAACCTTTTTTTTCTTCAAAACGCTCGAGCTTAAAGTACAATGAATAAGTGCTTGCGCTTAAATCACTTTTTATAAGATAAGACATAACCTGGTCCCTCTTTATTGCAGCAATTTCGTGTAATGTTATAAGATAATGCCGAGCGAGTCATAATTCACACTAATAATATTCTATTACGCGCATTATTATGATGTCATTGAGTCGACGCATTTTTTCTTTGTACTTTACATTGTTTATCATCGTTATATTTTGGAAGAGGTAATAGGGATTAAGTTATAGTAAAACGTCCTTTTTAATCGTACCATACATTGAATTAATTTGAGATTTCATTCTTTAGCTTCACGTTGTATATACCATAAAGCAGTATCCCCAGGGGGGACCTAGTGTTAAGACACTCTGATCCTCACTTCCCGTTCAATTTCCTAAATATTCCATGTGGCGAAACTCAATGCCTCTTCTTGCTAACAAAGAAAATAATAAATTCTTTCGAGTAGAAATCGAACCCGTAACCATCGAATTTACTTCAAATATATTGATAAAAGCTATATCCTCAATATATGCAAGCAATTTTCTACAAATTATAATACATTTGTGTTGTTTTGAAATTGTCAAAGGAGAAAATCTTTACAACAATATGTACCTCTTGTGACTCTAACACCATATATTTGTTGTCGTAAGTTTGTTCTACAACTGCGGAGGAAGCAAAGTAAAGATCTCGTTGGCTTGGAGTTATTTCTTCTTTTCATTTCTCTAGAGACTTGCAAACAGAAACTTACGGACCGTGTATTTACTACAATACTACTAGGCAAATTAAAGCTATATTTTAAACTCATCTATGAGTGTTGACAAATAACTGTATTATCTAATACTTTTACTTCTTAGTAGCTGATATTTTAATCTTTTTTGTGTTTTTTTGTGCTGAAACATGATTTAATAAATAGCATTCTCTCTTGCCAGACAATAATTCTTAGTAATTATCTTTGGGTAGCGGAATTTTTTAAAAATCTCCCTACAGAGATGTTGATACGAACAACGTAAATAAGTTGTAACAAGCGTATTAAAATTTCGATGTAGCTCGATGAAAACGTATGGCTTAGTGGTTAGGGCGCCTGGTCGGTTTCCTGGCGGCGTGAATTCGAGTCCCGCTACGTTAAAAATTTTATACGTTTTCTAAATAAATATGATTTACACTTGACAAACAATGAACAAAAAATACATATGGAAATAAAAAGATTTTAATCATGTGCAGTGCAGAATTTAAAAACTAAAATTACTTGTATTTACATAATTCGGCTTACATTTTAATTATTTATTTTAATTAAATTATTGGAGGCGCAGAGACTCAATCGTAAAATCGATAAGTTGTAGGTTATATTCCCACTCGAGGAAAAGAAATGGAATAAGCGTGACGATAAAAAAATGTTGTTAAAAAAATCCTATAAATTTATTCTAAACAAATTTGTTTTCGTATAAATTGACATTTCAACTGAATGTCAAGTATAAATTTAATTTGGAAGCCGGCGAATACTCATGCACATGCTTTCCAAATTCCTACATGATTAAATACGCGTTATAATTTTGCAAGCTATATGTCATTGCGGAATTTAGATTACTCTACCGCATCAAAACTGCCTAAATATTTAACCTTAATATTGTGATTCCACACACTTCATTATATAACAGATTTATAGGAAAAAAAAATACTAAACACGAATGATGATTTATATCTAAAATGCAGTCAGACTAATGTCTAACTGCACATCTTCGGAATTATAGATTTTGAATTTGATTTCTTAACAATTATATAGAATATGGTGTTATTACTATTTCCTTATTCAATCGGGTAGTACCTATGATCCCAATAATTTGCAACCCGTATCTCTATATGTTAAGTTGTGAATAAGTATATAATCCCTTATTTTGAATAAAATTATTTAACTTTCACTTTTGACTGTCATAAACATATGTTGTAACTGATTCCCCTAAAATCTTTAAAGATATTATTTAATGAATAATGATTTGACTCGTGTCCAAGGTACATACTGTTACAATGTACATCAGAATGTAGTAATGCTGCCTTAACAAAAGTTCGAAACTCCATAAATTAAGAACTTAACTGAACTAAACTTAGCAAATGTTATTGACTATGATGAGCATTCTCTATTAATATATAAAAAATAAAGACATAGAACGTCTGACAAATTATCAAAATAGTTGAACCACTTTAATCCGATTCTATCTTTACTTGGAGTTTTTATTTCTCTGCTACGGTATGACAAAGCGTTATGTACACCAAGTTGTCTTGATACTTAGCCCTCTTTGTTTACCTGCTGCAAGTTCCAACTAAGCTTTAAGCTTCACGCTGTATCCCGCATAGCAGGGTAGGTATAGGGAGTAAATTCTGGAGGCATTTCGTGTTAAGAGGCGCAATACATCTAGTCGTAATAGTCGTAAATTAATTAAAATATTATATATTTAATTTCCTTAATGCTACATGCAGTTAAAAATTTATTCAATATTAATTATGCCTTTAATTTATATTCCAAAAGTTTGATTTTACTTGAGGCCAGTCGTGGCGCAGTGGCTCAAAGTGTGACTGTAAAACCGACCGGTTGTGGGTTCGACCCCACTCGAGGAGATGAAATATTTACTTAAATTTATATTTCCATTTCTTCGCTCTGGTGTCAAGGTTTGTCTTGCGCGACTAAATCGGTTAAATCCTGCCACTCAACACGCAATGCCTCCAGAATTCGGCAGAAAGAGGCGAACGAGTGTCTTAACACTAGGTTCCCTCTGCCTACCCTGCTGTATGCGGGATACAGCGTGAAGCTGATTTATTTTACTTTCGCGATATATGAAATTTTATCCGTTTATCTTTACATAGCTTATGTTAAGTATGTTGCATCTTGCTCAATTGACATAAACCATATAGTTTCCACGCTGAGTAGTCTGTAACTGTAAGTCTTCTTCAATCAGCCTGTGGGGAGGAAATAGGATTTTGTTAGTGTATACATATTTTTTTTTATTTTCTTACTGAAACACTTCATGACAATAACCAATAGTCTGTTTTAGAAAATATAACCGGTTAAGTGCGAGTTAGACTTGCCGATTGAGGCATCCGTACCAATTACAGGAAGTAATTGTTATGGAATTATAAAACTTATAAAAGCTAACAACAAGCTTAAGTTGCGGACATGTGTACTTATTTTGTATGAACTGATCTACATTCTTCATGATAATTTTTTTTTCTATGAAATACCTATAATTTTTTACTTTTAGGATTTTTCCTTTATTTGTATTGTAAGTTTTTACTTTGTACCAAATTAAATAACTATAGATCTACGGAAAGTACCCTTTAGGTTTTAATTACACGACGAATTTCGTATAAAATGCAACAAAATCAATGCATAAATGCTCGTTTCTTTTGATTGCGTTGACTTAGAAGCTTAAAGTTTCGGAACTCCAAAAATCGCCAACAGACTTTTAATTATGTAGCGTACGCTTATAGCACAAATTCTGTTCATTATGACAAGCCAAATTCGAGAAAACGATAAAGGAATCGAACGTGTGACCTCAAATTTAATACATCACTAATGAATTACTTGATCTAGTAGTTACTAAACCAAAAATAGTATTTATTTGTCAATATCTATTCACAACATCCCGAGCTATCGTCAGGCATGAGCACTACATAGCATACAAATACTTATATTATTCATTTTGGCTTCGCTTCAATATATTTATTTGGTAAATATATTTACAAAAGAAATAAAAGTGTACCAAATATTACGCAACAGTCAGTATTTTCTCTCTGTATTAACACAATCAGAGTTATCTACTTAAATATTGGCATTTTCGTGATTTATTGGTCAAATAAAATATACGAGTATTTATATGAGGTAAGCAATTTTATTTATTTGATGTGTTTTACTTATTTTCATGAAGCTATTTTAGGGTTAAATAAATAATTATATCAATACCATCTAAGAAATTATTCATCAATCTATTTGTATCTCTTGAAATTTTGTCATGTAGGTAGGTATATAGTAAAATATTATGTATGTCTATTAAACATAACATTATCTAATTACAGATTCATGATAAAAAATCCATTTTTAACGAAAATATAACACTTAACCCGGCGGGAGTGTGGTGAAGAAAAGTTACTTATAGCATGTGGCGGGGTGTGACATACCCGAAAATAAATCGGCACTTAAAATAGTTTTTTCAATAAAATTAAATGAAATAAGTGGTATATATTATATAAGGTATATATTTACGTGTAAAGAAAATAAAATATACAGTAAATTCAATTTATTTTTATTAATTCACATAATGAGATCTAAGGCACTTGTTTTTGGTAACAAAAATATTAACCTCTATTTAAAAAATGATAAAAAAATAACAAGTCCTATTTAAACAAAAAAAACTCTAAAAACTTAAAAGAATATGAGATCTTACACAAAATAAGAGCATAAAACATTATAAAATAGTTTAGGAACACTTTAGTATTTTCATTCAAAATCAGTACTTTTTTTGCAAGAAAAAATTGCATGATGTAGGCATGTGGCTTTTCCACACCCAGTTCTTGCGTATTTTGTTTTGCGATTTTGCTTGCGTGGGCAATCTGCACATCGAGTATATCGTCCGGGTTAATTTTGGGCTACTGGTACGCATCGGTACTCTTAATATTGAATATTTTTTTGATCTCCTTGCAGTTAGCAGTTAGCAAATACATATAAACCAAATTCAATTCCAAATTGCGGAGGAATTCTGTACGTTTGTTCCTTTTATTGGCACTTTCTTGAAATATAATGTTAGCATTGATAGCTGCCATATTTAAAAGTCCCTAAAAGATCGTCAATGGCCAGCGTTTGCTATTGCGAGAGACATCATAAGTTGCGCTTAGTTTGTCGACAACTGTCTGTCTTTTCCAGCTTTTGTCGAGCTATAAAACGTAATAATTTTCGGCTTTTTCTCATCTCCAGTGCTCTCATCAATTTTATCATCGTGGTGAAGAGTTGAGAGCTGGCTTCATCTGAAGAATGCTGTAAAACTTCGTTAAGCAATGATATAAATATTTTTTTACTGCTTACCACTGACATTTTTGTTTATAATCTTAAAAAAAGCAATAATTGGCAAATAAATAAAGAACATTTCACGTAAAATATGCTGTTCTTTTCGTAGATAAATAAAAATTAAATCAAAAATAAATAAAACCAAAGCAAAAGATAAAAAAAATTGTCACAAAATGTATACACAAAGTATGTGGCGGGGTGTGACGTACCCCACAGACGTTTGCACGCATGTATTCCGAGCACTGGCCGGCGCAACACTGCGATCACGCCACTTTCCACTCTCACCATCCTTTCCCTCCAGCTACACAAAACCGCTAAAACGTATCGTCGTAACCGAATTAAAATGATATAGGGTTATGAACTGTCCTAGGGGTATGTCACACCCCACCACACTCCCGCCGGGTTAATTGTAAATTTTGAAGGAGCTCAATTAATATTTTCACTAAAATTTAAAACTTAATTGAGCTCCTTTAGAATAATAATATATTTAGAATATTCATTTGTATCGCAATGTTTGTTCACACTTAGAAGTTCGTCAAGCAAAGTAGTAAAGTAGTTTTGAGTGAGTTACCCAGCACGCAACAATATATTCAAATCAGTAACTGATTTTTCATTACGTTAGCCCTCGTACACCTCAAAATGTGTACATTTAGATTAAAAGATTCGAATAGAAATTAGATTACTTGATTATTCAAATTTACTTTTATGATTTATCTTATTGTGGTTTAAATCTTTTTACCTTTATTAGATCTATTTACCAAATGTACATGTCACATGTATGTGAACATTTCTCTATGTATTTTCTACTAAAACATAAAACCAAAGGGTCAAAAGAAGGTTCGAATAGAATTTCAATCCTTTCCCTTTAAGATTATGTTCCTTCAATAAGTAAACTCAAAGTAGTTGGTGATCCTGTTTTCCTCAAGTAAGAATACCGGTCAGGCTTAAGCACAGTACAAGAGCGTAAAAAGGTGGATTTAAATGCGTAACAAAAAAAAGAATTCCCAGTTTACCCCTATGAAAACAATTGTATATTATTGTTAGCATAAGTTACTTACAGTGTAGTAATAGGTGTCAATGTAAATACGAGTACGTCATTTGATATTGTTTCCATCATCGATTGTATTAAGTGGCGGTAGTGTGCTGCGTCTTTTCCGGTGGATTTCCAATATAAGCACAAACGACACGGCACTCATGTTCATTACGTTCTAAGATATTGTCAAGACAACTTGTCATTACAATTCATATTTCAATATTGTGACTACGAAAGTATAAGTGTATATAACAAGTGTAAATAAATTTATTGTAAAAGCTGGATTTTGTGTCTGACTTGTTGGTTCACCTAACAGTTCAGAAGCGGGATTACGAAAGGATATACAAAATTTCCTGCCACGCTCATAAAGTGTAAGTAGATCATATATATATTCTTTTTTTTTCTTTTCTCTCATTTTTCTTACTCCTTAAAGATTAGCTGAATAATTTGTATGTAAATTGAGTTTTCTATAATTTTTAATTTTTCTATTCTGAATATAAGCAGAGTGTTGCTATTCTAATTATAGTTTATAGTTACTCTTATTTCTTTTACATCAAACAAACAACAAACGGATAAATGAAAGATCTTCAATGAATATTTAATAAATAGTTTTAACAGTTAAAGTTTACTGATGACGATACATAGAAATATTGTACTTCGAACTTTTCGTTGTGTGGTGATTGATAACTTTTATAAAAGCCAGAGTGGTTTTTTATGAAGGGAATTATTGGAAGGTTGGATAATTTGAGAATACACTGGATGATATGCATACCTAAACAATTTCCATTTTATAGTACTTACATAACGTTTCAGCTTTGAGGGTAGTTGATAAATTTAGAATTTGAGATTGTTTAAGATATACTTTAAAAGAAGTATACAATTGCTTATAGCATCTACGTTGGTAGACGTGATCGATAGGATATTAGTTCTTCCAATAGAGTATTTACTTATACGGGTGATAATTTAAAGATATTTGACACCATGATATTTCACACGTTTAAAGATATATGACATTCATTGGTCATGAATAATTTCAGTTATCAAGACTTTCTGGAATACTTATTTTGAAATATTTATAATGGGTATATTCAAATTTATTTATTACATATCTGGAATATTTCTTTCGTTGTTTTTGTCATTTTTTGGAAAGCTTTTACATCGTATAAAGTATATTGTATTTCGCTATCTATTGGTTAACTATAAATGATATTAGAATTGTTTTAGTGATGACAATAATATTAGTGAAGTAACTATTTTGTTGTCTTAAAAAAGTCAATATGATTGTTTTATCATCAAGCGGAATTGTTCTACATATATTCTTTATGTGTTGTATGTTTAGAATTGATGAATTATCTGAATTGAAATTTGTAAATATTTTCATTGGTTTTTACTTCCGGCTTTGTCACTTTATTGAGAACTGTTGTCTTGTCGTTTCCTATTTCTGTAAGAGTTATAAAGCTATTCCCGTAATGTAATAGTCTCTTTTTGAATGTATTATTTTTGAATTAGATTGTTCTATGGTATACGAATTTATTAACACGTATAATAGACACAAACATAGAAAATATATTCGTAATAGCTATGGGATCTAATATTCCAATGAAATTAAAGTACATGTGTTCTTATCTCAATTTATTAGTATCTCATTTTATTTGTGTTATGACATATGGTAAAAATTCCTTTCTTTTACGGGATAAATATATTCAGTGATTTGATAATTATTCCTGGTTTTGGATAATTGTTGTTAATGTAGATATTACAGTGTAATTCTCTTTACCCCGTGAGGACCAACCAGCCAGCTTAGGGAACTTTGGTGGCATTCATAATTTGTTCAATTGACTTTCTTTTCTGTTTGCTATTTGTTTGTTGTTAACATGATGTCAAAGTATTGGCCCTGTTTCACGTAATTGTAGACAAACATTTTATTTATTTATTGGTCCATTATTGTCGATTGAGTGTTTTGATTTGTAATTTTCTCTGGAGCGTTAATATTCTTGGTTATTATTACTTTACAACGATTAAAAGTCGTGTAATTGTAAAGATAAAATATCATTTATGTGCATTTATGGCCGGATTATACAGTGTCGGTTAACTTATTAATTTTTATGAATTTCGAATGTCAAAGTTATTTGAATAGATTTTCAAATTCATAAATTTGAAGGAATTTTATGTTAATGTAATTAGGTTGATAAAAAAGTTATTATGATGTGTGCAAGTCTAAGCTTATATTGTTTGAGTTTCAGGAACATGGAAAATAATATTGCCCGAGGATAGGGCTTGAGATTGAATGATGCTCGAGGATAGGGCTTGAGATTGAATGATGTCCGAGGATAGGGCTTGAGAATGAATGATGCCCGAGGATAGGGTTTGGGATGATGATGCCCGAGGATAGGGTTTATGGGGCGGATGGTGCCCGAGGATAGGGTTTGGGGTCGAGTGATGCCCGAGGATAGGGTTTAGGGATGATGATGCCCGAGGAAAGGGTTTGAGGATGGATGCCACCCGAGGTTAAGGAGTTAAGCATTCGTCCCTCGTCATTCGTCCCTCATCATTCGTCCCTCATCATTCGTCCCATATCATTCGTCTTTAATCATTTTAATCTTACCCGAGGTTAAGGGTAATGGATGGATTATACCCGAGGTTAAGGGTTATGGATGGATTATACCCGAGGTTAAGGGTGATGGATGGATTATATTTCAGGTTAAGGATAATGGATGGATTATACCCGAGGTTAAGGGTGATGGATGGATTATATTTCAGGTTAAGGATAATGGATGGATTATACCCGAGGTTAAGGGTGATGGATGGATTATATTTCAGGTTAAGGATAATGGATGGATGATACCCGAGGTTAAGGGCAATGGATAGATAACATTTCAGGTTAAGGATCATGGATGGATGTTACCCGTGGTTAATGGTAATGGACGGATAATACCATAAGTTAAGGGTAATGGATGCAAAATACTCGAGTTTAAGGATAAAGGGAGCTTAAGAATCAGGTTAGTGAAGTCATTTTTGAGCTCATTAAAGAAAATGAATAAAAATTAATTGATTTTTCGAAATTTGAATTGATATTAAAGTATTTCTTTTAAATTGTTGTGATTGACCGGAATGTAATAAATTCATAGCAAGTCGTTCCCAAACGACGAGAATTAAGTATATTCATTTTAACAAATATGTTAGTATATATGTGTTTACGATGAGACACGAAGCAAAATTCTTATAAAATAAAACTTTTAAATCGGTGTGAAATAATGGCTATTGGTTGGTAAATGGTGGAAATGATCACGGTGTAGCAATAGATACAAATAGAGATACGTAGGTAGGTAGGTAGGTACAGTAGCTTAAGTTATGAATCCTAAAAAATGTTTGAAATATTTTTGATCTGAAAAAAAAAACATATAAAGGGGAAAATAATGATAATGGTAACTACAAAAAAATGCAATGTATAGCTGAATGAAGTGAATCGAATTTAAATTATTCTTTTTATTTTTATTTTAGTAGCAAAATTACAAAAAAAAATGTCTAGTGAATCTATGATGTAAGTCTTACCATTGGCTCAGAAATATATTTTGATTTATTTTGGCTGAGAAGAGCCGACAAAATACTCAAGAAAACAGTATTTGAAGATAAAATTTACAATAAAAGTACAACAATCGTTACTTTCCAGTTTTAACATCGACATCCTTTAAGTCCATATATTAATATCGTTGTAGTAATATAGGATACAAGCTTTGCCTAGTAATTGAAAATTGGTTGTGGAATTTTATAATGCATACGAACATGGAAAATGATGCAAATTTAGTATAACTTATGCCTAAAGGAAAATTAAGAGCATATTACTCTATCTGTCAACTTGTTATTTGTTTGTTTTTAAAAAAACCAATCGAATTCGACACAATTTTGCCCACCAACCTC
Source organism: Heliconius himera (assembly GCA_021202915.1). NCBI lineage: Eukaryota > Metazoa > Arthropoda > Insecta > Lepidoptera > Nymphalidae > Heliconius > Heliconius himera. The sequence continues at coordinate 43,512 of JAJHJA010000121.1, forward strand.
CTTTTGTTGATTCAGAAGACGAATTTTCCGCAGATTTAGTGTATTGTTGATCGGGATGTTTCATATTAATTTTAGCTTGATATTTCCATGTCTTCTTTAGATAATTAGTCCTGAGAGACAGACAGACAGACGTACGTAAGGACAGGACTTAATGCATAAGCGTTTGTAGATATTAAGCACTTATTATTTTTTTTACATGTGACTGGCAACGGCTGTACGTAAGAGCTGATGGTCAATCTTCGCGGCATATCATTGAAGAGACCTTTGTCCAGTAATGGACGAGGACAGGCTAATAATCATGGTTGTGTTGAGGATCATGGTTATGAGGACCATGGTGATGATATGGATCGTGGTGATGATGAGGATCATTGTCATGATGAGGATCATTGTGATGATGAGGATCATTGTGATGATGAGGATCATTATGATGATGAGGATCATTGTGATGATGAGGATCATTGTGATGTTGAGGATCATTGTGATGATAAGGATCATGGCGAGGATGGAGAGGTGGTGAAGATGGCAGTCATTATGGTTTTGATAATGTGGTTTGAATATGGGTGTAATGAGGCGAGCGGTGTCACGTTCTGTTTATTGTATTTGACTGATCATGGCTACACAAATTGTGTGTTGAATATTTTTTTTCAAATGAGCAGCTTTTATATGTAAGATTTGTACAATGTATAGAGTAAACGTGTGTCATTAATTATTAGCTGTGGTTGAATTGAAAATAACTTTGATAATATATATGGGACTTTAATAGGAAATAGAATAATTCTATACAGTCTTGTTGGTGCTATTTTGCAGTACTTTTTATATGTTAAGCTTATAGTGTATATAAAAGTTAATGAATGACACAAAGTGTGACTGTAAAGCCGACTAGTTGTGGGTTCGATCCCCACTCGAGGAGATAAAATATTTACTTAAATTAATATTTCTATTTCTTCGCTCTGGTGTCGAGGACAAGCGCGGCCTTGAGTTCTGCCACTCAACACGCAATGTCTCCAGAATTCGGCAGAAAGTGGGGAACTGAGTGTCTTGAACACTAAGTTACCTCTGCCCTGCAGTGTGTGGGATACAGCGTGAAACTGATTTATTTTATTTTAAGTTAATGAATCTGCTCAGTTTACGAATTTAATAATAACATGCTCTTTTAATGTACTAAAATAAGTGTTCGATATTAAAAAGAAATATTCCATGTAGCGTTGTTGGTATTGTTTAGCCAAATTCTTGTAATAAAAAAAAATATATGTAATAATTAAATTATAACATGAATGTATAATGAACACTGATGGCTCATTGTGATAATGAGAATTATTGAATTGTATAAATCTATATAATTATATATTATCTAATATACATAATTATATAATTGTTGTATAAATCTAAAATCAAAAAAACTATAAATGTATAAATACAAAAAAAAATTTTTGCAATGTAAAATATAATTTATAAATATTTTGTATAATCAATTTAATTGCGTAACGAATTCAGTGTAGTTAACATTTACTTTATTTAATTTTAGTTAAGGACTAACAGGACTCTTTTACGGACATCACATGAGTCTAGTTTAATGTAATAATTGTTTTGATGTTCAAAATTACTAATTAAGATAATGTTGAAATTGTATAATTTACATATTGACATGTGAATATCTAATTTAATAGTTTTTGTAAATATCCTCACTTGTACTAAAAATATAATTATATTTTGTAACTGTTGGCACAAAACTAAAGCTATGTAAATTAGGACATTTAAAAATTGTGAACTATTCTTAAATCGCGAAGGGACTCGCGATTAGCAGGATGGCCGAGCTGTTAGCATAAGTTACTTACAGTGTAGTAATAGGTGTCAATGTAAATACGAGTACGTCATTTGATATTGTTTCCATCATCGATTGTATTAAGTGGCGGTAGTGTGCTGCGTCTTTTCCGGTGGATTTCCAATATAAGCACAAACGACACGGCACTCATGTTCATTACGTTCTAAGATATTGTCAAGACAACTTGTCATTACAATTCATATTTCAATATTGTGACTACGAAAGTATAAGTGTATATAACAAGTGTAAATAAATTTATTGTAAAAGCTGGATTTTGTGTCTGACTTGTTGGTTCACCTAACATTATTACAGTAGTTACTTTTTAAATTATGATATTTATTTTAGACAAGTACCTAAACACTTACAAAATGGAATAGAAACTTTGAAGCAAAATTTTACTTAACTCTAAACTACTAGACTGAAATACTCAAGTTGCAATTTGGGTAAATTTAATGATTGAAAAAAAACTTATCGGTTTTTTTCTCTAAAACGGTAATTTAACTCAAAGATAAAATTTGAGGGTAAAAAATATAATAGAATAAAATATTTCATACGAAATTAACGACGTCGATGATATGAAATTCATTTATTCATTCAGTATTTGTAGTACATACCTACATAATATCCTATATACTTACCTACATATATGTAAACGGTAAAATTATAAACACGGTAATTAGCATAACACAATTCATTTATTTAATTTTAAAACAAGAATTTATTTATAGCAACTAAATGTGAGACCGCTTTTCGGCATCCTACTCGTATTACTAATTGAAAAACATTAATTCAAATAAAACATCGAAAGTTAAATACAATTAATAATTATGTTACTTTCAGTGATGTTTTTATATTTTAAAATAAACAATAACAGGACTAACGTATTTTTTTTTTCATCATCATAAATTTTATTCGTAGGTAAAATTGTAAAAGTATCATCTATGTACCGCTTAAATATCCTACGTTGATAAGGCACAGAGTTAAGAGCCATCTCCTCAAAGTCCTATAGGAGAACCCATATCAAGGCCATCTATTTGTAAATATAATTCTCGTTTGAACACTACATATCCTTACATCTGGATATTTATATATTCCTAAACTCCCTTAATTCTGTAAATAGTAATATTCAATTCGCAATAGAATTACAGGCAAACAGTTCCTAAGCTTTCTTTAATGTTTTGGTAATAAGAAATCCTAATGGCACAGTAGAAAACCCACGCTTACCAAGAGCTCCGTACGTTCGGACTTTGGCCAACATTGTCAGAAGACCAACAAGCCACACATAGTAGCGAGATAGATAGCCTGCACTTCTACCATATGTGAAAGGGGGTTACAAACAGGGTAGGCAACATCGTATTAAAGCCTAATAAGAAAGTGAGCTATTTCTTAAGACCAATGAAAAGTAATGGCTGTGGCTTATCATGCATCGGCCATTGAAATACAAAAATATCCTAACTTCAATAGAGAAGGCAGGTGGAAAATTTCTACCACTAATGACCCATTCATAAAATGTTTGAAGTCTCAAACCCACCATATCAAAGGGCAAGATACAATCAGCTCATTCTGCAAGTATTTAAGGTAGTACGCGAGGTAATTACGAAATCGCCACCTCAGTCTACCCGTGACCATGGACTACTGTAAAGTATTCTAAGCCAAAAATGTATACTACTAAATATAAGCGATTAACCCGGTAAAATAGTTACATTTTAAATCTTATAAATTAAAACATTTTAATAATTATTATTCTTAAAATATCGATTTTAAATAATAATTTTACATAAATAAATGAAACAATAAATTACTTTAGATAGAATAGAATAGATTTGTTACTTTTTGAAGGCGGAAAGTGGGGAGCAGAGTGTCTTAACACTAGGTTCCCCCTGCCCACTCTGCTACATGCCGGATACAGCGTGAAGCCGGGGAAACGTAATAAAATTAAAAGACCTTTTATATAGTTACACAAGTAATACTTAATTATTATTATTGAAGAACATTTATATAGTTACACAAGTAATACTTAATTATTATACGTCTTAAATATGACCTTAAATCAAAAATTTTACAAAGTTCTCACATTTCCTCTGAAGCTATGCCTTCATGCGCTGTCTAAAAACAAAAAAATATTTTCTCCTTCTCGTTGAAGAAATATAGCTAGGAAGATCAGTTTAAGCAAAAAATACTACTATTTATTGTTTCACACGTGCCGCGCAACAAAAGACGCTCAGTTATTGAGTATGTATTATTGGAAATAGGCCTAATATAGATTAATGATTAATTTTTCATTTACTAAACAAAATAATACTAATTAAATAAACATAGATATTAAATTGGCACATGACATAAAAAGCGAACTAAAATAAATACTATCAACTAACATATTTATAAAATAGTACTAGCCAATTGTCATGTATATACTTTAAGTAGTTTTTGTTTTTGATATGCATTCTCCTATTGTTTAACATTATCTCTTTTTACTGTTCTAAACTACTTCGTGCGTATGTTCTCCATACAACGTGACATTGGCGATAGATTTGTGCTCAACTGGAACGCCGTAAGCTATGAACTGAACTGAACTGAACTGAACAAAAATTACAGTAACAATCGACGACTTTTTAATTGTAAAGTTTTTTTAAATCATACATTTAAAAAAAAATCCGGAGAGATTTAGATGAATTCTTAAAATTTAAATAACATCAAATTGACCAAATACTTAATGTTAAATATTTCCAGTTTATTCCAAGAGTGGGCGAATTAGATCTTAATAGAGTACCTGGCCTTAATAACTTTAACAATTTTAGTCAGAACGAATTTCTCATTAAGAGTGCGCGTAAAGCCTTCTTCAGAAATTATGTTTTAGATTCCACTAAAATCTTTTTTTGTCTGCAATGATAAAAGTATCTCCTCAACTTTTACGTAATTTAAATGTCAATAAGTTTAAAGCTAAGTGAAATCGGTTTAAAGCCAGACAGTCTCTATAATTGAAAAAATATGTCACCTACAGAAACAAATTACATTGGAGCATATCTGTAGGCGGCTGTATGTAATTACATTTGTTTTGTTTTTGTACCTGTTTCCAAAGTATAGAAACTTTAGTCTTGAAATGGTAAGGAATAAATTCTATACATGAGTATAATTAATTTAACTAAATCTTAATTGCTTCACATAACCAAAATATTATTTTAAATAGTGTATAATACCTACCCTAGGTATTATATACTGTTTAAAATAATATTTACTCCCTAAGTATTATATACAAAGAATATTTTGCTTGACTTTTAGCATATCCCTATCGTATATTTTATCACATGTATAGTACGACATAATTATTTTTATCAATTCTTCAATATTGATATTTTATATAAACGTTTGATTTATATTATAAACTATAATATTAAAATTTGCTTTTAACTTTGCTTTCACAACCAGTCGGTTTTACAGTCACACTTTGTGCCCCTGCGCTACGACTGGCCTCTATAATCTATCTTTTATATTATTTTCTTACTTACTTACAAAAAACATACAAATGTCACTCATTTCTTAACTTCACACTCATCTTAGATCCATTGCGTCGGAACTCAAACTCTATATAATTTATCTTAACGGGTAAACAATTACAATATTCATCCAGATATGATTAAGCTGCACTGCTGTGAAATTGTATGATTAAATAATGAAATGCAATTCGAGGTCAGTCGTGGCGCAGGGATCATAAAATGTGACTGTCAACGCAACTGGTTGCGTTCGATCCACACTCGAGGAAATGAATTATTTATTTAAATTTATATCTCTAGCACTGGTGTCGAGGCAAAGTGCGGCGTTGAGTTTTGCCATTCAACACACAGAAAGTGAAGAATTCTTAACAATAGGTTCCCTCTGCCTACCTTGCTGTGTATGGGATATAGTGTGAAGCTTATTTTATTTATTTTTTACTATGAAATTAAATGTTTCATTTTTATAATAAGAGCTCTTTTTTAAAAACGTTTGTATTAGCTACTGTCGTCTCTATCTATCTACGTATGCTTGTAACGGAAATTTTGAATGTGATTTTGACCGACTTTGAAAAGTCAGATTAATTTGAAATTTTGCATAATCAGCAAAATTTAATCAATCAAACCACAAATCCTAGACCCATGTCAATGCAATAATATGAAAAAAAAACCTTCAATCGCGCGTCTGACCTGCCCACCGAGAGTTCTGTTTTAATTTCCGAATTAAAACCTTAAGAACATAATGGCTAGTTGCACTACTTGTTTAGCGGTACAAGAAGAGTAGTTTTCAAGGGGATGTGTGCTTTTTTTATGTTAGAACGATATATATATATATTTTATTTTTCAAGAGTTCCTATTATCATAAGAATCTTTATTATCATAAGAATAATAAACATCGATTTGAAACATAAATAAATGCTTAAGATTGTTATTATTTTTTATATATAAGACATATCAAAAAACAATCATAGTTAATGATTGTAAATCTTATTGAAATATTATACGAGTTGTAATTTACCAAATACTTATATTTTATTATCATATACATAAGATTAATACGAAAATATCTATACCTAGCGTCACCAATGGCACGTTTAAATTCTTTATCCATTGCATAGTAAAAACTAAATATAAAATAATTATTTTTAATACATTAAATTATTATAGAAATACATTTAAATATTACAATCATTTATTTCCAAGTCTTAATAAAGATAAACTCGTGGTCTTTTAATTAGTCAACGTTTCGTGGCTTCCCAAACAAGTCTCATTAGCAAATCAAATCGTACCCCAAAAACTTTGTTTTTGTTTTGGACTAAAAGTTATATTCTGAAATTCAACTTTTTCATATGGAAAGTTAACGTGCACATATTACCCGATAATTTATATATAAATATATGTATAACTTCAATTAATCTTTTATTTAGACACCTAATGGGTTACAGTAGAATCATATTTCTTTAATAAAGGTGAAGAAACAGGCTCTAATTAAATAATAAAAAAATACCATTGAACAAAATTTCGTTATCATCCTGAAAATTAAAAGTTTAATGAAAGTTTGGAGCTTAACGCCTTTTGATGTAACTTTATCCTGAAACGCTTTTAAAGAAGATACAAATTTTGAAAGTCGCAACCAATTAGCTGAAATCTTAGAAACCAATGTTCAGAAGTAATGTGAATAAAGACTTTACCTACTAAGAATTGATAATAACTAAAAGCTTGGACATCGGAATTACTTCGAGATTCGAGAACACAGATCGTCAAATTAGTAACGAGTTGTACCTAAATCATTTATTAATATATTATTAAGAAAACAGTCTACATAAGCCAACAACAGTTTTGCTCTTATAAACATAATCTAAGTTACAGAGCTATAATGGAAATATTTGATTAAGAGGCCAAACATTAGGCCAAACATAGCGGGATAGGCAGAGGGAACCTAGGGTTATGACATTTCGTTCGCTATTTTTCGATAAATTTTCAAGGCATTGCGTGTTGAGTGGCAGAACTCAACATCGCGTTTAGCCTTGTTACCTACCAGAGCGAGGAAATGAAAATATTAAATATTTCATTCCCTCGAGTTGGAATCGAAGCCATAACCATCGTGTTTAAGGTCCCTCCCTTGTACCTTTGGGCCACGAAGATCTATCTATTATTATTCATCTATTATTATATATTCGTACAATAATAGAGAAATTATGTTACTCTTAATTACAGGATTAAATCGATTAAAATGTTTTAAATGATAGTCCTATATGTGATATACTTTACATTCTGCTATAAATAAAAGAGAGAAGGTGAAGGTAAAGCTGTTAGTTGCAAAATGATCGAAGTTATTTTGAGAGAACACGTATGTAGGTTCAGTAAGTTATTATTAAAACAGCCTGCCTTTACCTCGCCCGATAATAATTGCGACCTTTCTAGGAAAACTTTAACTACGTTTAAGGGATTGAAGGATTAAATTATTGATCCATACTCAAAAAATAAAAAATCTTATACAGGAAGCGTATAAAAATTTGAACGTAGCGAGATTTGAACCCGCGTCAAACGCGCGCGTTACAAACCGTTTTAACGCTGTGTGAAGTTCTTATCGAGCTACCTCGAAATTTTTATACACTTGTTACAACTTATTTATGTTGTTAGCATCTCTTTAGACTGATTTATACAAATTTCCGCTACCCAAATATAAATGCTAAAGTACTCTAATAACGTTTCTAGCTGCACTTGCAACTGAGAATCAATTTAGAAAAGATATGGCTTTAAATATACCTACTGATGTGAAATAATATTTTTGATGTACAGCCTCAAAGGCTTTGCAATAATAATGTAATAAATTTTATGAAGCCCAAATTTTTCATAACAGACCCACCTCGTAATTCATAAACAAGAAAATAGGACAAGAAAAATCTGAGATAAAAAAATTCTCAAGTTTTTATTGAAAAATCTTGTCATGTTTTATGCAAAAGGAAATCTAGCCAACCGCAGAGACGTGTCGAATTTTAATTGTCTCGGATAAGTTTTGTATAAAGATTTTTAAACAAGGAACCGCCTAAATAAAACTTTTCCTAATGATGTCGCTAATTATGGGCTTGAATTATTTTTCTACAAATAGATGAAAAAATTGAAATACGTGAATATTTTGAAGGGTTTTGATAGATATGTATATTTATTCGAGCCCGATAACACTAAGGTGTTGTGGTTTTGATTCCGACTTGGGGGAATGAAATATTAAATATTTTTATTTCGTCGCTCTGATGACAAGGTTAACGCGGCCCATGTGTTTCGCCACTCAATTAAGCATCGAAAATTCGGCTTCGTTAAACACAAGATTTTTTCGTCTTAACACAAGATTACCTCAGCCTATACATAAAACGAAATTAATATGTATAATATTAAAATATATACCAAGAACTTTCCTATATATTTAACATTTTTTTTAGAAACTACTAAATCAATAACAGTTAGAAGAATAATTATTTATCTAAAAAAAGTTATATGATTGATTCCTTAATAAACTCGTAAATATGTAGTGCACATAAGCCCTTAGAGAAATTAAACAGGATTGTTATCATCTTATCATAACCAATACTTTTTTATTTTTAACAAAACTAAATACTGTAATAATTCCATTACAGAAATATAAAGCGAGGCGTTTAGAAGACGTGTTCTGTAATGTAAAAACTTTTTTATTGCATGTAATGACGTTAAAAATCCATGGTTTCAGCGTACATACTTTAAAACTTAACGACAGTATACTCGGTAATAAAATACGGTTGAATGAATATAACGATAGGAGATGAAATGTCGCGAATGACTGTAAACATAAAGCTACATCCGGCAAACGCATTTAATGGTCAATGTGTATAATATTACGATATCCTTCACGCACATAAAAATATATGCTATTCTTTATGTAGAAAACTGTATGTTTAATTAAATATATATAAAAAAGGTATATATTCTGGGTGGAAGCAACTGCGCTTCTTTTAGAAATGCTTCATTTAGAGTTAAATATTTCAAACCAAAAAAAATTATCAAGATTCATCAACAGTTGAGACGTGGGATTATTCTTTTCATTTCATGATTTTCATATACTTTGTTTGGTTGAACTTCATATTGCATGCACCTCTTACTGTGCAAAATCTGAATCGGGCAAAATACCTAACCAATACATATAAATTCTTTCGATAAAATTTGATCCTATATACAAATGTCAAATTATTATCGATTTTCCACGATATTTACCGGTTCGCTGGAATAAACAAATTAATGCTAATAAATTCTTGTGAAGTCAGATCGGGGAAACACTTTTGTACATTATAAATATAAATATTCTTCGAGGCGCAGGGACACAAAGTGTGATTGTACACGCGACTGGTTGTGGGTTCGACTACTACTCGAGGAAATGAAATATTTAATACTAGAGGGCGCGCGCGGCTTCGCCCGCTTATTAGGAGTGAATTCTAAAAAAACCACGAAACACGTGTTCAATAAAATATTTTTAACAGTCTGAATTTAAATTTTTATAAAAATCGATGGCTATTTAAAGATTTTTGAACCCTTTACGGGTGAATTCTTAAAAACCATGAAACATGTGTTCAATGAAATATTTTTAAGAGTCTGAATTTAGAATTTTGTAAAAATCGGTACAGATTATTTTTTTTTTCCATACAAACTTTCAACCCCTATTTCATCCCTTTAGGGTTAAAATTTTTCAAATTTCCTTCTTAGTGGATGTCCAGAATATGAAAATAAACATCTGTCCAAATTTCACGTTTCTATCATCAGCGGTTACGGCTCTGCGTGCGTCTTACCTCAGTCAGTCAGCACAAGTCCTTTTATATATATAGATTTCCATTTTCTTCGTTGTGGTGTTAAGGCAAAACGCGGTGTTAAGTCCGCCAACAAAAATTCAATGCCTTCAGAATTTGGAAAATGGGAAGGGACACTAGGTTCCCCTTGCCTATCCTGCTGTGTGCGGAATACGGCGTGACGCCAAAAAAAAAGTACTTCAAATAAGATTTGATCTCAAGATCGCTAAGTAATTTATGACCATTATCTATTACCTTTATTAACCTTAGCACACACGGAAACAAAGTTCGAAACATTCTGGGGCCCTAATGAAGCATGATAGCCAGCACGTACTGCACAACGTCTTAATGACTCTTCTATAAGTACAAAACAATGCGGAAACTTCAGGTAGTTCGAACTTGGGACATACGAAAATGAACGAATGAAAGGAATGAAGCCTAACCAGATCTTTGTATATCACTTGCAAAGGCATGCTATAAGCTTCCCTAGAATTCTTGCTTTCTAAAACTAGCTCCACTCCCAGTTATAGCTTTCAGTTCACTTATTATATAATAATTACGTAGTTAAATTTCTACCTAGAATATTGGTTTTTAGAGTAAAATATTTTTATAAAAATAATCTAAAATAGCCTTTATTGCGAGCAATAAGACATCCAGTGCAGCGAGGGTCAATTTATTAAATATCCTCCTAAGATCTACTTTGGTCATGATATGATGATAATAAATCTGTTTACTATCTCGACTTTTTAGACCTAGTATATATGATTTTGTTAAGATGTCTATTTACATTTTATGGGGGAGCCTGCATTTTACCTTTACAATTTTAGATATGTTCGTGTAAATGTTGTTTTTTTTTATTTTTCGGGGCCAATATTTTACTGTTACTAAAATTTCTAGAGTCCAGACTATTCTGTGCATGGACCACCGGACCCCCCCTTTTCCTACGCCCGTCTGTGTAGTTTTCCGTCTTATTTCTAAAACTTCTAATTTTATCTTTTAGTTTTATACCCAGAAGGAACGAATACAGGTCATTTCTTGACACTACATAACTCTTGATTTTAAAATTTTTGTGCCTTCGTTTTTATTAACATTCTTGCTGTAGCCCCCACATTACAGAGCAGAGGATTGCCTCTGCTCTCCCCATATTGATGGGGACCTAATATTAAGACAATCTGTTTTTTTTAAGACACTTTTGGTCCACCGTCTTCTTGAGACTGACAAACAGACGAACAGACGAACAAACACAGACAAAACAAACAAAACTTATTGTATTTTTAATTACATTTTACCCTATATGCTGTTCCCGTAAAAGGAGCAGCGCTCCTTTAACACTTCCACCCTGTATATATATTTATAATAAAATACTTAGATTTTTTTTTCTTTGAATTTAAATCATTATCATCACGAATCAAATATTATCAATTTATTTAACTTTTCATTATTCTATTAGTTAATACTAATTATGAATGTCTTTTAGATTTGCCATGACCGTACTATTAAAAACATTGTCTTCAACATAATAATACACTTTTATTACTAAATTGTATTTTATATTTAAATTAAAATCTCAAGTTTCTCAACTAAATTAGTGCCGATTATCTAGATTAGTGCCGTAGTACTTTTTCTACGTAAATTGATAACCTTAATAAGTCTTGATTAGATGCTTGGTATCTTATAAATTATTCTTAAAAAAAAATTATAGCCTGACAAATAAATCCAAACAAATAGGCCAAAGGAGGAATCTCTAGAAGTTAGACAAAATAAAAGCTATAAAATTAATGAAGCCTCCGTTTTAAAACGAAGAGAAACAGTGAGACAATAAAATGTTGTAGCGAAAGGTTTGACGGTTATATCCTACAAGACACAATATAATGATATATCTATTACTCGTAGACTATTTGAGAACAGTCAATATTAATAAAAAATAAAATAATATAAAGTCGAGGCAAAAGTATTTTCGTATTGTTCATACAAAGGAAAAAAAATGTAGGTATATTTTTTTATTTATTTATAATGCCAGCAGCCCGTCCGCGGCTTTGCCCGCTTGAACTAAAGCGTATAAATAATATAATAATAATAATTGTAACAAGCGTATAAAAAGATTTAGTGGTCAGAGCGCCTAGTCGGTTTCCAGGAGGCGCGGGTTTGAGTCCCGTTATGTTTAATTTTTTATACGTTTTCTAAATAAATATTTTACTTTCCTATGTGTGGTATAACACTTTAAAAATGTTAAAAATAAGTTATTGTTTGCTATTGGGTTAGTATTGTTAAATAACGAGCGTCGGGGTCACTTAGATAAACCATCGTCTTTATAAATATACGTTGTGTAGCTCCCGGTACGGGATGATTGGGAAAAGATCTGTATTAGTTTCTTAACTTTGAGTCAGAGTGACCTGATTGATTGGTGCTTAAGATAGGTACGAGGTGACTGAGAAAAGACTCTTGTCAGACTCAATAGTCAAGTCACGTCACCTCGACTCGGAAAATACTTATAATTGCAAAGACCAAATAAAGTGGTTGTGACCAGTTTAACCATGACTCACTGCCGGCGGCAGGTCTGAGCAGGCGCGAGGAGGCGCAGGTGTAAATTACTATAAAAGCAATGTAATTGTGTCGGCCCTTTATTGGAAGGGAACTCGTGTGAAGTATTGTTATTGGAACATATCACTTATTGCAAATACGTAGAATCTGTTTCTGAATAATTTAGAAACATGAATACAGACGATATGTATTTTTTAAAAAACGTTAACCGCTTCCGAATTCTAATACTGTAATATGTCATCGACATTGTTCTGTTGATAGGAATCGAAAAATAGTGAAACTAATGGTTTCACTTTTTTATATAAACATAGATTATAAAGGTATCCTCTTATAATTAAGAGGATACCTTTATAATCTATGTTTAAAGCTGTTTTTATGTCACAATGTAGAATAATATAATGTTAGAAATCGGAAGTGGGTAACGTTTTAAAAAAAAAAACACTTTAAAAACACACATCGTCTATATGATTCTAAACTATTTGGAAAGGGATACTATGTAATTGCAATAAGCGATATGTATCACCTACTAACAATACTTCACACTAGTTTCCTTCCAATAGGGGCCGTCACTTACAAGCAACTGCCCCCGATTGACACAATTCCACTGATTTTATAGTTATTTTCCACCTAAATCTACCCTCTTTTACACAAGTACGCTAACAATAATATATCCTATTGAGGAATCGCACATTTTTTATATTCTTACACTAGCGACCCGCCCATAATAAATAATAAACAGAAATGACTTCTAACATGATTTTTATGACTTCAACTGTAATATTCTAATATGATTTAAACAAAGTGTGCCTGACACTTTGTGCCCCTGCGCCGCGAGCTGCTAAGTTCACATTATTATTATTTTTTAATTTCATATCCACCACGTGCACCTCGAGAGTGCGCACTGATAGGGCGTCCCCCCCAAGGCGACGCGCACCAGTGCGTCCCCGCTGGTGTGTCAAGTGGCGACGAATGCGGCGTTGGGGACCGCCACCCAACACGCCATGTCCGGAACGGCGGAAGGTGGAGGACGGAGCTACAAATAGCTACGTGGAATGTAAGAGGAGGGATGGAAGAAAAGATGAATGAATTATTAGATGTGATGGATGATAGAGATTTTTTTTCGTGGGTAGGCGTGAATAAGTGAACAGCTGTTTTTTAGTGCTCTTTATTTATTTTTAAATTTTACATATTTACAAGTATTTTTATGTCTTATATGTGCTTGTGATATAATATAACCTACCACTAGTTATATCCTTATTAATATACACGGAACAACTATCTTAAATTCACTATAACTACGTGTAAACCATGGATGCTCTAAAAGAGTCCATTACAGCTATGGCAGAGATGTTTAATGTTAGAATGAACGAGTTTCAGCACGACCTAAGTAAAACTGCATCACCGGCGACAGTATCAACTTTAGCTGCAGATTTCACTTCCTTCAAGAATTTCATCCACACTGCACTGAGTTCTTTGCAAAAACAGGTGCAACTTCTAAATCGGGATGTTGATCGCATGGAGATGTCGAGAAGACGAAAAACACTTTTAATCCATGGCTTAGCCGAGAATAAATCTGAAGATGTTGGCACTCTGGTCGTAAATGTCATGGCAAATAATCTCGATGTGGCTAATTTCTCCACCTCCAATATTAGAACAGCGTATCGGCTGGGCCGCTCGCACGATGATAAGCCTCGACCCGTTGTGGTAAAATTTTCGGATGCTCAGGTGCGGCACAGCATTTGGCTTGCGAAAACTAAGCTTAAGGGGTCTGGCATCACTATATCAGAATTTCTCACGAAAACTCGCCATGAAGTGTTTATGCTCGCCCGACGACGTTATGGTGTGGGGAAGTGCTGGACTCGGGATGGGACCATCAACGTCATAGCCCCGAATGGTTTACGCTATCGTGTGGAGTGTATGGCCGATCTTCAGATTATACCAGCTGCTCCAGGAAAGTCTCCGCCGGCGGTGCAGGAGGTGGCTTCAAAAATCACTGACAATAAAGTTGTAGTGCAACGGTGTAAGCGAGTAGTTAAAAAGTGTTAATTAACCACTTAAAATATTTATTATTACTTTTACAATTTATTATTACTATTATTAAAATACTTATTATTCTAATCACTATCAGTTCAGTTCAGTTCTTTATTTATGGCGAATAATCACTTTTAGGTTAACAACTTGATTATTTACATATATTACAATGTGATCTGTCACGAAACAACGCTCAACTGACATTATATGATATTATGATGGTCAATATAGTATATTATAGGTTATTACTTGATTGCATTAGAAAGATGGCTTTTGTTTGATATTATTAACACGTTATTTAATTATTTTTTTTTTTTTTTATCATTTACTTATGATTGTTAAGTTACTATCCGTAATTTGGTATGGTTTTATTGTTATTATTTTTTCCTAACTTTTTTGTTTTTTTTTTTTTTTTTGTTTTTATGTATACAAATGTAGATTTTTTGCAAAGTATTCTATTGTTGTTTTTTTTTTTTTTTTTTTTTTTTTTTTTTTAATTCGTGATAGATCAGTAGTAAGTGTTTCATTTTATTTTTATTTTATTTTTTTCATTTTTTTATATTTATTTGATAGTTTTTATTCTTAATTCTGATAGTGTATACAACCGTGTATTATTTACATTATTTAATTATTTCTCTTTGCAACTGGCGGGTGGTTGGTAATTTTGTACCTAAAGAAAGGTATATATAATATATGTATTTTTTTTTTTCTCTTTTTTTTGCTTTATATTTATAAATATTTGTTTTTTATATATAATAATAATATTATTTTATATATTTATTATATATATATAAATATATATATATATTTTTTTTTATACACTTTTTTTATTTTTGCTTCGATTATATTGTAATTTATTTATCCATATTATTTAATATTATAATTATTTTTTCATTTGTACATACACTTAGATTCATAGCAACGCAATGCTTGATGATTCTTTTGACTCTTTCTCCACTACCTCTGAAGGATTGAGCAGTAATGACAGCTTCCTTAGTATCCCTTCACTTAGTGAAACTTTAGATTCAAACTTCTCGTATGAATCGAAAACTTTTAATATCATTCATTTGAACGCACAGAGTATTCCTGCACACTTCCCTGATTTCTTAGCTACGTTTAATAACAAAAATATACATGCAATTTTAATTTCAGAGACATGGTTAAAGTCGTGTTTATCTTCGGCTTCTTACTCTCTTCCTGGGTTTCATTTGATCCGTAACGATCGTAAAGGCCGAGTTGGGGGTGGCGTTGCCATCTATTTACGCTCGCATATTCCTTTTAAATTAGTAGACTCATCCGAACATCAGCCTAACACTGGCCCAGAACATCTCTTCATTGAGGTGTTTTTTACACACACTAAATTACTCCTTGGGGTCTACTATAACCCTTGCCTTACGATTGATTATTTTTTATCATTTGAAACCTTATTGGAAGAGTACAAGCCGTTATACGACCATACTATTATTATGGGCGACTTTAATACATGTATTCTTAAAAACAATCTACGTTCTCCCCGCTTAAAATCCTTAGTTAAAGCTGCTAATTTACATATCCTGCCCCTATCTGCTACTCACAATTTCCCTAATTGCGTTCCTTCATGGCTTGATTTAGTTATGGTGTCCTCTGTTGACCACGTTGAAAAATATGGTCAATATCCAGCTTTAGCTTTTTCCTATCACGATCTCATTTACTTAGCGTATAAAATTAAGCCTCCAAAAGCTAAATCAAGAATCCTTCTGCGGCGTAATTTTGGGGGTATAGATTTAAATTGCCTGCGTGAGGATGCAGTTGCTATTGACTGGTCCATCGCTTTAAATCATGTATCAGTTGATGATCAGTTGGCTGTGTTCAACTCCTTCGTCATCAAACTGTATGATCATCATGCTCCTATCCGTCCTGTGCGAATGAAGCATCTTCCTGCTCCGTGGTTAACGGACGACATTAAAAAACTGCAACATAAAAAAAACATTGCAAAATTGAAATTTAGAATTAATCCTAGTGTTAAAAACGAAAACAACTATAAGAAAACTCGTAATCGCTGCAATACAATGTGTAGAGATAATCAACGACGCCATATACACAAATCTGTGATTGAAGAAAAAGATTCTTTCAAAGTATGGAACTTTCTGAAATCTATAGGAGTAGGTAAAGCACAACAACACATTAATACTCATAACATCAATTTCAATGAACTTAATAAGCACTTCTCATCTTCTAGTGTTATTGATGACACATCGAAGTTAAACACAATCAACAATCTCAATGCTTTGTCCTCTCCTAGGCATCCTAGTTTTTTCTTTAGTCAATTTGCAGAAAGTGATGTTAAGAAGACCATTCTAGCCATTAATTCTGATTCAGTGGGTGCTGACTGCATTAGTCGTAAAATGATCATCCCCATCCTCGACATCATTTGCCCTATAATCACGTCCATATTTAATTATTCCATTACGTCCAATCAATTTCCTTCAGCCTGGAAAGACGCTCAAATCGTCCCAATACCCAACAAAAAAGTTCCTATTGATAACTCTGATTTCCGTCCAATCTCAATACTTCCTTTTCTGTCCAAAGCCCTTGAGCGTCTCGTTCAATCTCAACTTACACAGTTCCTTTATTGCCATAATCTTTTGAATCCTTTGCAATCTGGTTTCCGTCCCGGTCATAGTACGACAACTGCGTTAGTAAAAGTTACCGATGATATTCGAAAAGGCATGGACACACAGCAGGTTACACTCCTCGTTTTGCTTGACTTCAGTAATGCTTTTGGTTCTGTGGATTTCGATATCATACTTGCTACTCTAAGGTCACTTAACATATCTCCTAATGCAATTGACTGGTTTCGAAGTTACCTGTTTGGGCGTCGGCAACGCATACAAATCCATGACTCACACTCTGACTGGTCTCCTGTAGTTGCTGGCGTTCCACAGGGTGGCGTGTTATCTCCTTTGTTATTTTCTGTATTTATTAATACAATCTCTCAACACATTTCTTCTCTCTACCATTTGTATGCAGATGATCTTCAAATCTACCATCAAGCCAAACTACCTGAGCTACCTTTTGCTATAAAAGCAATAAATGAAAACTTGGAGAACATATACACATGGAGTAAGTCATTTGGTTTACGACTGAATCCTATTAAAACGCAGCTTATTATAGTTGGCAGTGCAAAACTTATATCCAAAATAGACCTCTTCACTTTACCACCTGTATGTCTTGACGGTGTTATTATACCTTACAGTAAATCTGTAAAAGATCTGGATATCATCTTGGATCAAAACATGTCTTGGGACTCACAGCTATGTGATGTGAGCAGGAAGATGTTTGCTTCTCTAGGATCTCTTAAACGGTTACGCAATTTTCTCCCTATACCTACTAAGATTGCGTTAGCAAATACTCTCCTTTTACCGATTCTTGATTATGCTGACCCTTGCTATCTTGATCTAAGAGAGGAGCAATTAAATAAGCTTGAGCGTCTTCAAAATGTATGTATACGATTCATATTTGGTCTACGCAAATATGATCACATTTCCGACTTCCGAAAAAAGCTCAATTGGCTCCCTATCCGGCTTCGTAGGAATACTCACATACTTCATCTTCTTTACTGTATTCTGTTCAATCCAGCCTCTCCCCCGTACCTAAAGGAACGTTTTGAATTTTTGGGCGGCTCACATCCTCGACGTCTGCGATCCGATAACAGTCTGGTACTAAAAATTCCACAACATTCCTCGTCATTTTATAGTGACTCATTTACAGTTACTGCGTGTCGGTTATGGAACGCCCTACCATTGAATGTCAGGAATTCAAAAACGTTCCCTACTTTTAAAAAACGATTAAAAAAACACTTTCTTTCTTTTTAAATTTTTTTTTTTTTTACCCGTGCCTGTAGAATATAATTTTTGAGTAGTGTATATTTTTCTATACTGTTAGTATGTATGAATATACTTACCTAATTTATATTTTGTATATATGTATGTATGTATGTATGTATGTATGTATGTATGTATGTATGTATGTATGTATGTAAGTAGTATGTATATATATGTGTATTTATCTTTATGTGTGTTTATGTATTATTTATATTTAGTATTGTTCACACCCTACTCACTATTTATTTATTTTACGATTTCCAACGCCTTAAGGTTGCCTGGAAGAAATCGCTATTTCAGCGATAAGGTCGCCTATTGTACATGTTCTTACATTTGTATTATATTATTTCTTTTTTGGGTGTACAATAAAGAGTTTATTATTATTATTATTATTATACTGGAGGAAGGTCACGTAAAAAGCATGAGGATCCCCCGGAGGGCATGTATGAAGAGGTTGATGACAGTAGACGAGGCGAAAGAGGTATGTAGAGACCGTAGCGTTTGGCGCTCCGTTCTCTCTGACTACCCCGCCAGGGATAAAGCGTGAAGTTAGTTTAGTTTAGTTTTTTTTTTTATACACCATAGACTGCTGTAGTAATACATATAGCCAGCGTTATAAAATTTTCAAATAGAAATATTTACAAAAGAGAAAGAATTAATTATATTTGCTTCTGGGCGGATGCCCTTTATCATCAGAATCAGACATGTCTTCAATAAGTTGTAATGTGGGTGGGGAACAAAAGAATCACCGAGAAGTACGAAGTACGAAGTCACAATCAAAAGTTATTTAATTGCACAAAATATCTCCTTTACAGAAATTCACTAAAATCTATTCACTACTAATTAAGGAATCACTTAATCAATCACTTTTGAAACAACAAGAGACAAGATTACCCGGAACAAAAGCGATTAGTCGCAAACGTGGTACGCTAGCCGTTGACGTTCGAAACAAAAGTAAGGTTTAACATGGCCGCGCTGACCATCGACACGACGCTTCACCAGACTGACAGTTGTCAAATCTCGTTCCCGACGTATTTCTCAACAGATGGCGCTAGCAATGCGCCGTCATGCTTTTAATTATATACAGGAAATATAATATTTTGTATATTTTGTTCTCTCAAATATTTTTTTACAATAAATTTACTGTTACAAAACCTATGTACCTATAAATCTTTTTTTTAATTACCATTTTGATTTCACATTAATTTAAATTTTATAACAAAAAAACATCTTATAATCTAATATTTCCAATAACTGATTTATATCTAAATCCAAATGGGAACAAATATTACAAAAAGCCTAATGGAAATGAAGCGGACAAAAGCTAAATGCTAGTTCAGATGTTCAGATAAACAAGAACAAAAATTTTCTGAAAACTAAATAAATGCGAAAAAACTTTTTCAATTTCAAATGCACAATGAAATTACTTGTAACACCTAACACAACGTAGTGATTCTATACATCCTGCTCGCCTTGTCGCTTGCACAATCAACTTTGTGAAAACATTTTGCAACTTTTTTTAATTTTACTCGCGTACCTCTTCAATTGAAGCAACTGTTTACCGACGAAACAATGAAAAAAAGTTTAGATTCATTGCACTCTAAACTACAAACAATCTATTTCAATAGTTATTTTTTTGTGAATGACTGGTACAATATAGGCACATATGATAAAATAGTCCCAGTATCTTTATTTTTACAAAGAATATTTGATCGTTTGTTTTGTATAAAGCACCAGCTCAATGAACAGTTTTATTTCTCTTTTTATATTTTGCCTTTTGTTTGTAAAAGTTTTTTCATTTATTTTGAGTCATTCCGACTTAAGCTATACTTGTTGTAAATAGACAAATAATTTTTATTTAGAGTTATTGTGACAGTGTAAATTTGACTAAAATAAATATTTTATGATATAAGTTTTCTTTTTTCATACGATGCGAAATATGCCTTTCGTATTACTTTGTAGGGGTATTGCACATTCATTAATATTATTCATAAACAACATTTGTAAACACTAAATCAGCCTCCTAAATTTATTCGCTACAAATACAATTGTGTAATTATTTTCCTCTATTGCTTTATAGCGTATAAATAACCAAATAAAGTATATAATAAAAGAGTTGAATATAAGGTATCGTCTCATCAACATCGCCATGCTGGCCTAGCCCACAACTTTGAAATAACTGCAGTAAAATATTAAATGTTGAATTCATGAATATTCTCTTTTCGCTTACCTTTTTTATTTTTTGCTTTGTCTTCAAATGGATGAATGGTGTACAGATGCTTGAACATCCTTCTGTCTATCTTCTTCTCTGTTTTAATTATTCATGTATATTACAACTATGAATATGATAACTATAGATTATGTTGGTGCTGTAATGTGGCCATTTGGGAGAACTGCTACAGGGATGAGGTGGTGTGAGCCTAAATAGAGATGGTGATGGAATCAGTGGTGTGGCTTCGCAGGCGGCACGCAGCCAATGTCGAGATGTGGCTTTGAAGAGCTCACACTCGCGTGCTTGCGGCGCTGGTGAGAGTCGCTGGCGCTGCACCCACTGTGGGACCTTCTTAATTTTCTAAAAATATTTAATGTTGATACTTCTTTCATTTTATGTGATTCTACAGCGTAGTGTTTCAATCAAACCTAGAGGCAAATAAATAAATTCTTAATACAGAATTATGATTGGAATCGTTTTATTTAAATCAAGTGGAATTTACATATATCGTCGATTGCAATAATATATCGAAAGCTATCTTTGGAACTATTAATATGTAAAGTCCAAACAGTCAATTTAAATGGCTTTGATAACACCCCGCGATTCAACTTGATAGCTTGCTGCTGTAAATTAACATTTATAGTATTTTCTATTTTTACATTCGTCCCACATTATAAACAGAGCATAGATGTTGACTCAACATTTTGCTGGTCATCTACCGTTATGTTGACGGTATATGCTGAGCGGCTGAACCTGATACGGTACACTCCGTGACGTCTTAGCTGAGCTTTGGATTTGTGTGAGTATTCATGTGTAGAGTATAGATAAACTAAAAATAAAAAAAACAAGCGCAATATTTCATTAACCTTAACAATCGGGACCTTGTCTTCAACCGTTACTCATTTAAATTTGACATCTTTTTCTTATCATTTTATAATGTTTTTCATGGCATTTTAAAATGTTTTTGTTGAAGGCTTTAAACATTTCATAGTACCTACATATAAATATAGCACACTTCCTATACAAGTTACGAAAGAAGCAGAAGCAGCTTCAGATTGTTCTGCTTGTTTATTAATGGAACGAATTTATATTGTCAATTCTGTATAACTTTTGCAAACACATTAAAAAGTTAAACAGTTCTAATGTATTTCGTATTTATTTTGTCTCTATTGTGAATTTATATTTCGCATTTAAAAGTAAGCAATTTTTAAGCTTTTACTTAAGCGCGATGACTTTTGCTTTCTATTATATTATTTTCCAATTTTAGTTCCAATGATATTATTGCCTTTTCATAATATAATGGTAAATTGTCTCGACTTTATCCGGTTGTATTTTTTTCTAATAAATGTACAATAATAACATTTATTTGGCTAACGTACATCTTTTTTGAAAAAAAAAACAATAGTAGACAAATATTTTTAAACATTTTTTAAAGTGATATTCCACATTTAGGAAAGAAAAATACTTATTTAGAAAACGTATAAAAATTTGAACGTAGCGGGCCTCGAACCCGCGCCTCCTGGAAACCGATCAGTTTTACTTATTATTTGTTCATTTCGATTACACAGGTATTTTTTCTAATAATAGGAATTTTCTCCACTTATTATTCTTTTTCAATTTATTTTATTATAAAGGCTTATATTTTCTTACTAATCCTATTGAAAATTTAAAATAATTTCACAAATATATTTAATAAATATTTGTATGGACCAAGCGGGCGAAGCCGCGCGGCTCCGCTAGTTTAAAATAAAGTTTGAAATTTTACTTTAAAATTTAACATACACTTTGTATGCTCAGTACAAGAGAATGACTGCCCGCTGCGCTACGTTCTAGTTTTCACATATTTTTCAAAATTGTCACTTGATCCTATTGACTTGTGTGTACTAAGCGTAAATATAAAAAAACAAGTCTAAGAAGATACTCTCCTACTACGTTCGTGACTTTGTTGAAGCAAATTACATTATATAGAACATCTGAAAACCGCAAAACAAAAAGTTTTGAACTTAGTATTGAGTGGGGAGGGGCAGTTTAAAGCAAATTGTGCTGGTCCAAGGTTTTATAGAAATTCTTTATGCAAAGGATATTCTTTTACAGAAATTAACATTTTTGTAACCTAAAACTTTGTTAGTTCTAGTGGTTAACTCAAATAAAAATTGTTCTTTTTAATTTAATCAATATTACATCTTTAGGTATAAAATATCAGTATGTAGACCATTACTGCTTAAGTTAACCAAAATATTATCTTTTTACGTCTACTTACTATTATCTTCGTTTACTTTCCAAAAAACGTTCTCCGACATTTATGTCATGCGTCCATAGTTATATTATAATCTTTGTACGCCATCGCCATTTTAGTATTGTTTTCTTCTGTTGCCAACATTTAATTTAACTAAACATACAAGAGATACATAGAGGTTATTTATAATAATAGTAAGTTGGTAAATAAAGAAACATACATTGAATGGTCCACTAAACTTTTGTATTGAATCACATTGATACGAAAAATTTATCACTGGAAATGAAGTAGTGCAAAAACTAAAAACGACGCAAAAAACGTTTTCGAAGAATAAACAAAGTTTAAAAATTTTAACTACAGCCTTCAGTATTTTTTACTTAATAGTTCGTCAAAGCATAAGAAAACAAATAAAAGAAGAAACAGTACCGTACAGTAACAGTACATCTACTCGGACATCCACACAAGTGATTACAGATCCAAACATTTTTTTTTCTATATTGACATTGGCATATTGCGCTACAATCGCCTTAATATTTACATAAGGAAAATTGATATATATCTGGATTAAACAATATAAACATCTCCATTTTCAACGTTTTGATTAATGCATCTACTACTACTAACTTCACGCTGTATCCTTAGCGGGATAGTCAAAGAGAACGGAGCGCCAAACACTACGGTCTCTGCATATCACTTTTGCCTTGTCCACTGTATCAACCTTTTCATACATGTTCTCCTGTGGGTCCTCATGCTTTTTATATGACCTTCCTCCTGTATCTTTGATACTAGAGTATGTGTTTTCAAAGGTTTTAATAAAAGGTAGGTAAAACACAATATCGGAGATAAGATTGTATAAAAAAAAAACTTAATAATTTAAACCGCTTACTCGTAACGCATCGGAAGATAGGGGCATTTTCATATATAGCGGTCATTCGTATTAAAGATAAAAAATTGGTGGGCCTAATGATGTGTAAAAAGGATGACAGCAACTCATCCATTGCTGTAGTATTACTAATACTACAATAATATTTTAGCATTTCGGAGAAATAAAAAATGTAAAGCAATAAAAATAACTAATTTATTGGTTAAATACCGTCAAAATTAAAAGAAATTGTACGTATTATGCAAAATGTTCAAATTTTATATATGTCTATAAATGAAGTTTGCAAAAATTAAGCGTATGCTTAATAACGAGATAATTTATTTATATTAACAATATATTCAGCGTGTTATAGAATTTTAAAACCACAAAAATGGTGCGCGGGTTGATACTTACCCATAACTTCACAATGCATATAACATTGTAGGCAGAGGGAAGTCAATTGTTAAGACACTTCGTTTCCCATCCACCGCGGAATTTTTGAGATATTGTGTGCTAAATGGAAAGAAATGAATAAATTTGTTCCCCAAAGTGGAAACACATCCATTGCATTTACAGCCTGTGCTGATGTTAAAATCACAAGTGATGAGTGATAGTGAGTACCTATTACCATGTGCATACCTGGGTAATACTTAGCAATATTTTTTTTTTGTATTTTCTTCTGAATCCATAAGTTATACATATAATACTTGTACGATTTATCTTCTGCATTCATTAATTTTTCGAAGGCCCCAATCTTAGACATATTTGAAATATCTAAATAATATTTAAATTCATTTCAACGACTGGCAAAAGTTTAAATGATATATACAAATGTACCCTTATAATTACTTGAAACAGTTTTTGAAGGTTTTTTGCAAATTGTTTAAACAGTACAAAATGGTGTAGCACTTTATACAGCAAATATTGTTTTGGTATACGGAGTGTGTGATCTTGCATATAAATGAAATTGAAACTTAAGCCTAAAGCTCTTAATGGATCTCATTCGTCCACTTAAAATGGGTCTCCCAGTTTACCGGCATTTTATTAATTTATCCTTATATTTTAATATAATTTTCAATTAAATATTTCATATTTAATTTAACAAACTAATAGATATAATATTTAAAGAGCCATATCATGTTTACCTTATAGATTTTTTGAGGTAAAAACAAAATCGTAAAAAGTGAATAATGAAAAGCAGACCAAGTGTGAGTCGGACTCGCCCACTGAGGCATCTGATTTGAGTATTGTAGGTGAACGGAAACAATAATTTATAAAAGTTGATGAACTACAATACACTAAGTCTGTAATATTTTTTTTCTATAAAAGAGCAATAAATTTTCACTTTTCGTATTACTTAATTTATTTAGTAAATTCTCACTTCGTGCAAATAGACAGACAACAAAGTCATCCTATAAGGGTTCCATTTTTACCTTTAAAGGTCCGGAAACCTAAAAAATATATAAAAATAATTTTTGCCTTTCCCATTTCCAATAACCATAGAATTTTGAAGAAAAAAAATCCGTCAGACTTCAACGTAACCATTATACATATTTTTTTAAACTTCACTATTTATCTCTAGCGGAGTAGTCATAGAACCACGTCCTACGGTCGTCCACTGTCATCAACCTCATCTTAGATGCCCACTGGAAGGCCTTCATTTTTTTACGTGACCTTCCTTCACTGTCATCGATACTGTGTTCTCGAAGGTTAACCGAGTCCTCCCTGTTATAAGTGATAAAACATGTAATACCAAGTACCTATCGAGTGCTCGCTTAAATATCAAAATGGTAAACACGTAGAATATGTAATACGTGTGAGTTGTATAACATTTAATGTCGCAATATCATATTCAAACGAAGCTGATAATCGGGCGTGTTCCGATGTGATAACGCACTATTGTGCTTTGGCCTTATTGTTATTAAGGTTTCTATAGCCGTTATTCTGCACCTACAATGTCAAAGTAAGCGTATAACTGTTGAATACAATTTTGATATTTTCATTCAATATTCACTGATAAACTAAATGGCGCAGCATAAAAATTATCGGTTTTCTTCTTTTATTTATTAATAAAGTTTTTTTTTTTTGTAAAAGTTAATTAGTAAATTATAGTTAATTTATATTTCTTATATTTCTGACATCTTATGAAGGTAGGGCAAAGAAAACGTAGTGAATCATAAGAATCAAATACTACTCTTTGTTTAGTCAAATTATAAGATAAATTATATTGTATTAAAATATCAAATTGTATGTGGATTCAGTTTTTTTTTTTTACACAAAATATCTGTACGAATTGAAAAATATACATATATTTTTGTTCTGGTTTTCATTAATTTTATTTAAAAATATAGCATTAAATTCTCAAGCCCATTTATTAGGTCCAAGCCAAGTCAGAAATTAGTTTGCAATATCAACATTTTTCATGTAATATTTTAACCATCCGTCATGTGCAGAGACAGCGCTTGTTATACGTTTCCCACTTGTGACAGTATCATTATATTCATGCCATTAACGTGAAATATGTTTACTCCTAAAAAATCAGCAGGCAATAGGAAGTAAAATTTTCTAAAACAACGTTCGAAAATTTTGCCACAATATTTACTAAGCTTGCTTTTATTATTATGACTAGGGTACAAATGTACCAGGCCAAATGGTAATATCTAAAAAAATAAACAATTTTCTTTTCCCTTTTTTGATAAGCTGGAAGAATGACTCGTGTTTCATGTACTGAATAAAATCACGAAAGCCCTTCTTTGCTACTGCCTGAATTTAACGCTTTATTCTTGAAGTATAAAATTTTACTCTTTAGTCATATTGGTCTGTCAACTATAAGGAATAAAAAGATGAGGTTCAATTTAATATGTCTATGGATGTCAGAACGGCGATATTACATTTGTTTGTATACTTGTCATGATTGTCTTTTTGTCAATGTATACTTATAATTGTATACCAATGCTAAACATTCAATAATATATTTCCTTTTCAGAATAAGCATATGTCGTAATCTGGTGTCATCAGAAACAAACACAGGCAATCGATACTGAACCCAATAAATGCGTTTAAGCGGAGCATTGAAACAAAAACGACGTGGTATGCCGAAAGAAACGAAAAAGTGATTTTGCATGACAACATTTGAATATGTCAATACGTAGACCCCATGTTTCAAAATTGGTTAAAATGTATTTAGAAACGTTGAAATGGAAGTTTTACCCCACTCGCCGTACTCTCCAGATATTACACTTTCACATTATTATTTGTCACGATCAATGGCTCACTGCATGGGTGAGTAACACTTCTAGTCTTATAAAGAAATAAGAAAATGGAAAGATTCGTGCATTATCTGAAAGATGACGACCAGTTTTATTACTAACGAAATTAGTGAATTGCCCGAAAGATGGCAAAAAGTAGGGGTAGTAGAATTGGGTTTTATAATAATAAATTTAAGTTGTACAGCTATGTAAATATTGCCTATACCAAATTACGAGCTTAAGTCTTTCACATAATTAAATAGATTTTATTTTTTTGTTTCCTGGATCGAAGGATAACTAACTATCAATCTCCTCGTCATTCGGGACTAGACCTCATTATTTCGGGGCATCGGCT
Source organism: Heliconius himera (assembly GCA_021202915.1). Classification (NCBI taxonomy): domain Eukaryota; kingdom Metazoa; phylum Arthropoda; class Insecta; order Lepidoptera; family Nymphalidae; genus Heliconius; species Heliconius himera. The sequence continues at coordinate 70,981 of JAJHJA010000121.1, forward strand.
TCAATACTGCTCCTAATTGAAATAGATTTTTTCATTATCTTGAAATCCTTGCATATTCTTTAAAAGGATTTCCTTGTAAAATATCAATGAAAAAAGCTTGGCAGCGATATTCTGAAAACATTTTCCAATATAATTCGTACAATTTTAATTACCCTTACAAAAAAATAACTTTTACTCGTCGTTATGGGAGATTGTCAGTATTTTTGTGACCTATTTGAGTTGTTGCCTTCCGTTTTAATGACGCAATGGGAATTAATTTCAATAAATTAAATGAAAAAGATGACAGACAGAACTCTTTTTTTCGGGATATTGATCTAAGATTGTTATTTAGTTATTATTATTCATCATGGTTAATTTGTTCATGTAAAACTATGAACTAAATATTAACAAGTAATAGGACTATAAAGTGTTAACGATAAATAAATCTGGTATAATTTTAAAAATGTCTCATATTGGTAGTAGTTAAAAATTAGTACAATATTTTTTGTAAATATCGACTTGTATGTCGTAATATGTTATTGTTGTAGTTATAAAGAATAAGATGTTTACCTATTTTTTTATTGAGAAACGAAGAGAAGAAGATAATCCAGATACAACAAGAAAATCCAGATAAACCAGAGCGAGAAAATGAAAATATTAAATACTAGCGACCCGCTCGCGGCTTCGCCCGCTTAAACCACAAAATTATTTAATTAACACACTGAATTATGTTCGTGTTTTGATATACCTATAATGTATGTTTGCAACGCAATGAAGATTTTTAATGAGAAATTTATTAAAACTTTAGGTCGCATTTTCGTACCTCCCATGAGAATCTTCAATTGAATTTTTGAAATAAAAACACAACTTATCGATACTTACAATAAAATCCTAACTCATCGGTGTCTGTACATGGAAGATATTACAATTAACATTGTAATAGAACTTGGTTAGTTTGTCTGTTTGTCTGTGAATTTGTTCACGATAATCTCAGAAACGGCTTAACCGATTTAAATCCTTTTTTGTTTGCATTTTGGCAATCTGCCCTTAAATATTTAATATTGGTTTTATTTTAATCAGCTTCACGCTGTATCCCTCACACAGCAGGTTAGGCAGATGAACCCTAGTATTAAGACACTCCGTTCCCCACTTTCTGCCGAATTCTGGAGGCATTGCGTGTTCTCGTTCTTTCGTGTTCTCGTTCGCTCGACACCAGAGCGAAGAAATGGAAATATAAATTTAAGTAAATATTTCAACTCCTCGAGTGGGGATCGAACCCACAACCAGTCGGTTTTACAGTCACACTTCGTGCCGCTGCGCCACGACTGGACTCAACTGGACTGGACTTTATTTTAATCGGTTCACACAAAGTTAAAACCAGATCCACGCTTTAGCGGGATAAAGATTATGCGTAAGATTATGAGATTATGTTAAGTATTAAGATATTGCGTATAATGTGTGACTGATGTGCGAAATTAAAATATTATTAAATTATAATTCAATCCTCCAAGTGGGGATCGGACCCACACCCGTCACGTTACAGCCACAACTTTGGCCTTTAACAAAAAAGAGAAGAGAAGCGTCAGCGCTCCTTTTACGGAAATAGCATATAGGTAAAATATTTTAATTCCATACCTAAAGAATTTAAGCAACAGTGTAGACGTAGGTTTTTTTTTTCATTTCACGATGTTTAATCATATCTATATTTCGTGTGAGGCAGTTACGCTTAGATACCAATAACGTAAACACATACTACTACAAAAATACTACTAAAACCTTTAGATTAGATTAGAACTTTGAACTTTGCCGTCAAAGCCTACGGCTCGATTTCGGAATGAGGCGTATGCGGCGGTTCTTTTCTGTGACACAAATACAATAAGTATTCAATTTTTGAAAAATAACTTTGGAATTTTCCTTTATACGTGCCGTAAATTTTAACTTCTTAACAAATTTCGTAATTGTATATCAACGGGAAGTACCATATAGTTATGATAGAAAATGCGACAAAAAACGAAGCATAAACCCTCATATTTCATCGTCATTTGATTGCGATGATTTAGAAGATTTTTTGTGCTCTAAGGGAATATAGACTTGAACACTGAGGTATCTAACCTTTAACCGATCTTGTACAAAATAGTCTTGACGGACGGACAGACGGACAAACAACAAAGTTATCTTATAAGAATTTGAGGTATGTACCCTAAAATACCCTTGGCTCATACATACATGCAACATATAGTTGCAATAGTGCAATGTCGGTACGTGTCGCTTGTAAGTTATGAAATAATACTGCGGGATATTTTTATAAACAGTGTCAGAGCATTTTTTTCTTGAGACATAGTTTTTTAGAGGTTGCTCCCAAAAGTTATTTTTTTATACATTTCTTAAAAAAATATTAATAACATAAACGAACGAACGGACTGAAGAACCTATTCAAAATATTTCTTTGAATATTCAGTCTTTCTTTATCACTGTGTTAAATAAATACAAATTAAGCTAGACTGTTACGAAGGTAATCTTCACCAACAATTCAATGTAGTTTACTTTATAGTTAGTACTATGAACAATTGTGCTTTAAAAATACGTAAATTTATCAACAGTCAAATAAATGAGTCGTTTCTAAAGTCATTCTTTTGGACTTACAATTGAACTGTAACCATTCGAACATTGTTAGAAAAATACTACTATGTTTATGTTAAATTTATTATAAGTATAGATTACACTTACATGACGTAATTAATGTTAAACAGATAATAACTCAACAATATAATAATTTATTTCTTAATAATTTCTTTTTTTTTTCAAATATTTATTTATCTTTAAAACTTTAAGTACATTTTTTTTTTGATAGAGTGTAGCGGTAACCTTTCCAAACTATATTTTCTTTTATGCACAGCGCCATCTATTTAAGATCCCATCGCAATTAGTGATAGCGTTACGCGTATGAAAGAGAGTATCAAGATTCGTTAGTACCTACTATTTTTGTCAATAGATAGCGTTACTTGTATCGATTTTTACTATCTCAAATATTAACTTCTTGAAAACTTAGATACTTATGTCTTTTGATAGAGTGAAGCGATTACAATGAAATAAACACTAAAACCTACCTTGATTTATTTGTAATTTTTATGTATAAAAGTTGCTTAAATTTATTGTGTACTTTTTACGTGATACGTGTTCACATAAACAGACAAACAGACAAACAGACAAACAGATAAACAGACAAAAATTCCAAAAATGTTGGAAATGGATTCTGTTAATTATCCTTTATCACACTGGCTATTTTTTTTTTTAAATATTTTCAATGTACAGAAACGATTTTTCTACAGATTTATTATAAGTATAGATTTTATTCCCACAAATAGAAATCAACCTCACACCTGTCGTGTTTACAGTCGCACGCTTATAAACGCGACGGTTGTGGTGTGGGTTCTTCCTTGCACCACGATGGCCTTCCAACAAAAAGATAATATTCAAAAGTGAAAGGTGATATTCAGAATTGGCGGTGCTTATACTATTAAACAGTATTCGCACTAAATTGGAAGGAACGTCGAAATTTTAACTTAATTAAATTTTTATGTGGTATTACTAACTCGTCAACGATTTAATTTAAACTAAATCATTAAAAAAAGAAATAAACATTCATTTATATTTTATCAAAATTCAAAAAATATTTTGTTGAAACAATAAATTTTTCATTACATATTATTTTAAGTTAAACACATTCTTATAAACCTATGACAATTCACAACGGGTGACACAAGACGAATCGTGGGGCAAATGATTAGTGCTGAATTAGCATGCTCTGCTGCCACGCCATAGACAAAGAACAACAAGAACAACAACAACAACCTAACAATCGTTAGGTCTACCTACATTCAGGTAATTTAAAACTTCGAAGAGATAGTGTCTTGTTTAATTTTACTGGCACAAACAATAATAATATAAAACCCTATTGTTACAAGTGTCGCATTTCTGTAACCACTTTCTTCTACATATACAAATTAACATATAAATTAAGCAAAAACGTTCTCATGCAAGTATTCATCGACGCGTGAAATGAAATAGTCAGATTATGCTTGTTGCAGTCCGCTTTACCGATTAAATCTTTAATTCAACACAGTAACGCGAACGTTCACAAAATAAAATGTCCAATTCATTTGTATGGACGAATGTAAAAATCCTATGTGATCTGTGTGAAAAAAACTATGAGCTTATAGGCAAAGACACTTATTGCAATTACGTAGATTCTCTTTCCAAATAGTTTAGAAATACATAGAACATGGTTATGTGTTTTAATTTTGTTTTTAAAAAAACGTTACGCAGTTCTTATTTATAATATCAGAAGTGGGATACGAAATTCCATTCCCACAGTACTATTTTCTTATTTAGAAGTACCTTCCACTAAGCAATTGTTACTTTCTTTGTTAGCAGATTAAAAAAAGGTATTTTACGTGTACCGTTGTACGTGTAAATGCAATTAGGTGCGTTATTGTATCGGTACAATGAAAAAATCCAATAATCGTAAAACCTGTAAACATGATCGAGATCGTTCTTATCTGAGTCGCGATAGCCGGAGCTACTCTAGGTCGCGTAGTCCAAATTGTAGCAAGGACCGTAATCGTTGGCGGTATAAATCTATAACCGTTCACGTCACACCTCTTCGAATTGAAGTAACTACAAAAAACGAATGATTCGAAGAACTGTGGCAATTACAATTTATTGTAAACCTGACGAAGCAGAAAATCACGCAGACTTCTGCCCTGAATTTCTTAATTGGCAACGAACGCGCAATCTTCGCAATCTGAACGTTGGTGAGAGATGTCGCATTGAATTCGTTCGAGGGCAACCAGAAAGCGACACGAGAAATTCTTAGACAAAGGACGGCCGAACGGTTGAAAAAAATAGTGAATTGACCTCTGAGACGTGTGTAGTGTTTTTTGAAAGTGCGTGTTCATCCATTTTAGTATCTGTCTCAGAGTGACGTACTAGCGACACTCTAATATAGTTAACTTGATGTTCTTTTAAAAAAAAATTCGTGAAAAGACGTAGTCGTATGTACGTGTGTACTCCCTCAAACAAGTTTATTTTCCCTGGGTATAAAAGCTTATCGCGTTGCGAAGAGTCATCAAGAGAGTATACACGCTCTTTTTCCCTCGGTGGGATAGCTTTTCGCGTTGCGAAGAATCATCGAAGAAGTACAAATTACTTTTCCCTCTATGTGAAAGCTTTCTGTGTGGAGAGTCACAGGAGGATATCATGCGACTTGTCCTCTGGTGTAGATGTAGTACTTTCGGCCCATACCAAGGAACCTATGTATTTTTTTTTACAGATATAAAATTGTTATACTATGTCTAGTCTTGAACTTTTATATAAGAACTTAATGTGTTATTCAGCTTCACGCTGCATCCTACACAGCATGATAGGCAAAGGGGACCTAGTATTATGACACTGCCGTTGCCCATTTTTCGCCGAATTCTGGAGACATTGCGTGTTGATTACCAAAACTCAACGTCGCGCTTTACCTTGACACCGAGCGAAAGAATGAAAATATAAATTTAAATAAATATTTAATTTTCTCAAGTGGAGCTCAAACCCACAAGCAGTGGGTTTTTTGTTTTATGTCTAGTCTTGAGATTTAAAAAATGTCTGTCTTGTTGTTTTATGTCAATCCATAAAATTTTATACTAGACCTTGGTACATAGGACTAACCGAGAGAGTTTATGTAGAATCTCTTTCCGAATTATTTAGAAACATATAGACTATATGTAAAATACTTTTTAGAAAAGATATAACATTATTTGAACCCGCGCCTCTTAGAAAACCGTCCAAGCGCTCTGACCAACTAAGCCATACGTTCTCATCGGGCTACGTCGAAATTCTTTTATACTTGTTACAACTTATTTTCGTTGGCGAGAGAGCAAATACAGCTACGTTCAGTTCGCATTTATCTTTGGGTAGCGGAAATTTATAAAAATCTCCCTGCAAAGATGCTAGCCACAAAAATAAGATGTAACAAGCATATAAAAATTTTTAAAATTTAAATTTTTATATTTTCTAAAAAGTATTTTTCTTTCCTAAATGTGTTACACTAACACTTTAAAAAATGTTAAAATAGATTTTATGTGTTTAATTAAAAAAAAACGTTAACCACGTCTGATTTCTAATAATATATTACATTTATTTTTATAATTTATCTCACATTACCTCGCTGTATGTATCCCGTACATAGCAGGGTAGGCAGAGGAAACCTGGGAACCTAGTGTTAAGACACTCCGTTCTCATTGAGACACTTCCGTTCCCCACCTTACATTTTCCGAATTTTGAAGACATTGCGTGAAGAGTGGCGGAACTCAACACCGCGGCTTACCTCATCACCAGAGCGAGAAAATGAAAATTTTAAATGTTTCATTTTCTCGAGTGGAAATCTAATCAACAACATGTCACTTTTTCAGTGAAACGGTCGTGCCCTTGTGCCACGACTGGCCTCAGCGTACAGCTAAAAGAAATAAAATATATAATTGTATAATATTTTATTTATTTTTTGGCGGACAGGTAAAAAAATTAATAAAATATTACCAATTATAGCAAAAAGTATTCAATATCTGCCGAATCAATACAGGTTTTTATATTACTAGCAGTATTTAAATTTAAATCCACATTATAGCCTGTGTGTGACTATATATAGAGTCTGTATGTATAGAGTCTGTGTGTGACTCTAATTAAGACTAAACTTTAAATTATTTCATTTGTGAATGTCCACTGACAGTGGTTGTTAATCATTATTAAAATAATGCTAACGTGAGTTAGCTTTTACTGTCCAAATTACCCTAATATTAATTAAAAGGACATTTCGTTTTATTACTCTCTTTCAGTGGTTGGTAAATAAAGTAATAAAGAATTTAAAAGACTTTTCTCGCATGAAACTTAAACTGTTGGCCACTCACTCACCAATCAACGTATTCTGAGCAAATAAGTTTGAAATAATTATTTAAATTATGGCATGTCCGGTCAAATTCAGGTTAGGCTATTAGTAATAATAATAATATCAAAATTAGAACTTATGACTCAATGGGGATATATAAAAAAACCGGTCAAGTGTTAATAGACTCGCCCACTGAGGGTTCCACTAATGACAGGACAAGACTACAGGACTTACCACTTATAAAAGTTACAATCTTAAGTTTGCAGACATATGCACTCATTTCATGAAATGAAATAAAATATAAGTTTGAAATAATGTTTATCTATACATCTGTACATCCTTAGATAGACAAATTAGTTTCAAAATAATCGTGTTTTTTTCGCGTAGCTTAGACCTGAACATTTGACATTAATTTCAGTTGGATATGTTGACGCGATCTCGATATAAATGATCTTAACAGACGGACCGACTATAATCCTATAAGGGTTCTGTTTTTCCTTTAGAGGACCAGAACCTTAAAAAAGAACAGAAGTGTTTATTGTTCGAAAATTACATACATATATGTGTATATCTATGAGTAAATATATGGTAACCTGTTTTTTAAGCCACACTAGCAACTTTATTATATGTTAATATTGAATCTCTAGTGAAAATTGCTTATAAGCGTAAAATAATAGTAGATACGTCGTTCATAGTCATTATTGCCGTGCCAGGGGTACTCTCCGAGGACTTTTAAATAGGTTTATCCCTTACGAGGCGATTTAATTTATACACTTAACTATATATAGACGGCGATTTATTTTTGTGATACATATAAATAAAATTGTGAAAGCAATGTATTATGTAGAATACTGGCACATTTACAATGATTTTGTCACTAAAGCCAAAGCCAAAAAAATGCTGGTATCTTTGAATTGATTTGACCATAGACCAGGACCATAGACCTAAATATTTTATATTACCTTTATCTTAATATCTCCACGCGATTTAGAGAAAAATGGTGTTGATAGATGGAAAAACACAAGCAGTGATCCTAAAAAAAATCCATTTTTATCTTTTGAGGTACAGAAACCTCGAACCTACTCAATTAATTACTTGTTGTAGCTACCATTTAAAATATAAATACGTGATACGTTATTTTACGCGTGAATTTAAATTATATTTCCAATAAATAATAATTTCAAAGGTATTTAAGTCACAAATTCAGTATGTGAAACGCGTAAGTCCTAATAGCGGTGCCATACCGACTGAGCATTCCAGTCTCTAATGGCTTTATAACACACTGAGTGTGGGTCACGAGGAGCTTTGTTCGCTCATTCAATTGATCTTATTTAAAATTATAAAAGAAATATTTGACATTCCACGGAAGTTACAGAAAAAATAAATAATTTTGTGCTTTTAGACAAATGCATCCAAGTCATATTTATTGATGCTTTTCTTGTGAAGTGATGTAGGTAAAATCATTTTATCTATATATATATTCGAGTCACGGTGTAGAGACACAGTGTGTTCTTCGCTCTGGTGTCAACGCAAAGCGCGGCGTTGAATTTCGCCACTCTACACGCAATACCTCTAGAATTCGGCAGAAAATGGGGAACGGAGTTTTAACATTAGTGGCTCTCTGCGTACATTGCTGTATGCAAGATGTATCCTGCTTGCAGCAGACTTTACTATATAAATATTTGTAAATACATTAATATTTGCAAAGAACGTGTTACTATGTTTATATATTTTGGACATATTGGAAGCTTTTCTCTCTGACATTAAGATGCCGTGACATAATTGTTCTTTTTCCCTAATAAAAATTCCATCGTTATAAGAATACGGGTAAGTGGCGACACAGGGCCGCAGTGCAAGCATAAATAAATATACATATTAGATGATAAACATGTATGGAATTAATGTCTATTGAATGTGATGCAGGATAGCTGCCAGATAATGTAATAATACCATTGACTTTGAAAAGAGCAACTGTTGAGTTTCTTGCCGGCTCTTCTCAGCAGAACTGCCTTGCGAACCGGTGGTAGCTTTTTTTTTGTTTACATGTTCATTTGACGATTCGAAAGTGCTTGTAAGAGTTTATTTGAATAAAGAATATTTTGAATTTGAATTTTGAATATATTGCTCGTGAATATTATATTATAAGCGACTTTGTGGATAAAAACTTCTGGTTTATCATCTGGTTAATCAGCCTCGCGCTGTATCCCGCACATAGCAGGGTAGGCAGAGGGAACCTAGTGTTAAGATACTCTGTTCCCCATTTTTCGCTAAATTCTGAAGGCATTGCGTATTGAGTGGCGAAACTCAACGTCGCGCTTTGCCTCGTCACCAGAGCGAAGAAATGAATATGTAAATGCAAGTAAATATTCCATTTCCTCGAGTGGGGATTGAACCCACAACCAGTCGCGTTTACTACAAATGTGTGACACAATTGGGTCTGGTAACTCAATTTATTTAAGCGGAACTGTTAATTGAGGGGAACCTAATCTTCTTAAGCAAAATTAAGCAAACTAGCTAACTCTAATTAATAAGAAATATAGAAATAATTTCATAAAACACTTGCCAAGTTTGCAAAATTATTAAAGAAAAAATCTAAAATATTTGTATGTATCTTATACTCTTAATGGGTTCATCGAAAACACATAACGTGATGTAATATAACCTAAAGCTTTCCTCAATAAAAGGACTGTCGAACAAAAAATATTTTTCCAATTCAAACAAGTACTTTATTTTAGCTTCACGCTGTATTCCGCACATAGCAGGGTAGACAGAGTAAGGGAACCTAAGAACTTAGTGTTGAGACACTGCGTTCTCATTAAGACTTTTCCGTTTCCCATTATCGGCCAAATTCTTAAGGCATTGTAGAGCTCAACAACGCGTATTGCCAAAGAGAGGAAAGTAAAAATATTAACCACCACAAAAATATTAATCACTTCATAAAAAGTGAAACAACTTGCACAAGTTCAGTATAAAATGTAATAAAATTTTCTTGAGAAAATGCGACGTTATATTTTGCAGGGTAAAAAACTTCTCAATTTAGATTTCTTATAGGATTTTGTAACTTACAATTTATAACAAGGAAAGATTGAAAATTTACTTCATTCAAAGAGTGTGATTGGAAAATAAAGGACTTACATTGTATAAAAAAATAAAAAGAAAATTTACATTTTTATTTTCATCATATAATACTTTTATTAATATTTTCATTTTATAGAAAAACCTTTTAGTGTGATGTAGGTATTATAACAACAAGAAACGGTATTTTTATTACTTTTTTTATTATCACAGATAAACAAAAAAATGAGAGAAGAATAGAATATCACACGAATAATAGTAATAGAAAGAGAATATATTCTCTCTGCCACAACGAGGAAAAGAAAATAGTAATATAAATAATAAATAAAAATAAAAAAAAAACGTACCTACATTTCTCGGGTTTACAGTCAAACGCGGACACTGCGTCGGGGATGCTTATCCTATCCTACTAATATATATGACAGTTTCTGAATATGGATGTTTGTTCCACCTTCCACATTCTTCCGTATATTAGAATAATATATAAACTACAATTTATGTAAAGATTTGATGGCTTCCTATATTTATTTGACTATAATATAACAGTAACTTTAAGCGGACGAAGCCGCGTTTGTGTCGGTAGTCTATACAAATAAAATAAATATTTTTTTATCTGTGTTTGTCTGGGCTATAGATATTTTAATATCAGTAAAATCCACAATTAACCAGTAAGTGTGTAATTTCACTTTTATTTACATTGAAAGGATGAACCATCAGAGTGACGTGTTTGCATGTGATTGATACGTGTTAAGTGCTTGTGGGTAATCCTCGCACTTTGTTACCGCGTGCTCCTGTTGACGGAGGAAATTAGTTCGCAGAAAATTATTTTTAATGAGTCAAGCTTTATGACAAATAAATAAGTATTTATTTATGTATTAGTTACCACCGCTTTATGAATATTTTTATTTCCCATTAAGGCATTTTAGATCACCGCTTTCCGCGAAATAAGTGAGGCATTGCGTCTTTAAGGGTGGAACTCAACGCCGTGCTTTGCCATGTTATCAGAGCGACAAAATAAAAATATTAAAAGTGTCATTTCTTCCAGTGTGAATCGAATCCACAACCTGTCGCGTTTACAGTCGCACACCTGTGCTCCTACGCCACGACTGACTCTAAACATTTATTAATAAAAGATTAAATAATTCTAATAAGGCCAATCAGAAATTCACAAAACCAAGGCGATGGAAAACAATATTCTTAAATTATAAAACTAATTTTGAAGTATTGTGACGAAGTAATGACAGGTCTAATTATAAGTACAAAAGGTTAAATTATGAATATAAAATCAGTAGAGTTACTTTCTTTGAGAGAGCGATAAATTAGTGACAAAACACTTTCTATATATCCCTTATTTCTGTGAACTTGAAATAACAGTCATTATACGACCGTTAAAACCTAAAACAGTTTTTAGTGAATTACATCTAATCACTACACAGTTCTTCTTTACATAATATAATATTGTTTTATTATTAAAATCTTGATATATTATGTACTTAACGAATAGTGTAAAACCGAAGTAGGATTTTAACCGAAGTACGATGGTTGTGGTTTCTATGCCCCCTCGAGACAATGTACGATGTTGAATTCCGTCAGTCAGCACACACTGTGACTTATTTTTGCTGAAAGTGGAGAACGATTTTATTTTACACTAAATAATCTCTGCCGTCCCTGCCGTACAGGATGGATGCGTCACCACTTTAAAACTCTCTCTCTCTTAAGTTTTAACTACTCTAAAAGCCTAATACAATAAAAAAATCCCAAAAATGAAAAAGTTATTTTTTCAAACAAAATATATAATTAAATTATTGTTGTAACATAAAACGCCATTTGTCAAGAACGACGCACGCACTCATAAACTTATCAAAGGGGAAACCGCCGCATACGCCTTATTCCGAAATCGAGTCGTAAGCATTGGCGGCAAAGTTCAAAGTTGATTAACCTTTAGTAATATTTTCGTAGTAGTATGTGTTAATGGCCTAAGATTCCATCGTTTAAAACTGTAGGGATTAGATTTTCTAATGAAACTAATATTTAAGAATGATACATGATAGTAGAATAGATTACACTAGGGTTGCCCAAAAAAATCCTGCCGCAATCACCTTTAATTAATGTTTTTCGTAACTCGTTTTTGGAGAAAATTGCACTCATATGTTTTTTATGTGAATCGCACATCATTTGAAAGAAAATCGCATAAGGAATTGGAAAAACAATGGTTGCCAGCTCTCAGTCTGCCGCAAGTCCAAGGTTGCCTGGTTTAAAGAGGTTACTTAATGTGAATATTTGCACTCATGTGTTTTTTTAATGAATTATATATCAAATTAAAGCTTATTTTTTTGTCATCACTAAAACACATGGTTGCCTGGAAAATGGCTGCCGCAAGCAAAGGTTGCCATCATTCGAAATATTTTATTCTGATTCCGTTTGACTGAGAATAGACGATGAAATACGCGATTTGCCTTATGTTTTAAATTGAAATATTATATAATAGAAGGTCAATCTTAAAATTAATGTTTATTCTAGATATTCACCTGTTAAATGATGATTACAATCATATTAAGAACATACAAAAAACTATTTAAATATGAAATCATCCTTATTTTTCAAGTGAAATAATGAACCCATGATATTAAGTCTTTGCTAAATCTGTTTTCTAAATACTAATACTAATTTAAATTATCATTTTAAATCGACTAAATTATCTAATTAAATAAATGCTTACAAATATCAATCTATTATAAGGTATTAATTACATCATATTTCCTTAAGATAATGAAGGGCGACAATTATTGCGTAAGTTTTTTTATTAATTAAGAAAATATGGAAAATAATATTTCAATATACTCTCTCTCTCTTTGTCCTCTGCTCGTATGATTTTTTTTTCTCGTTTTTTTTTGATAACGGTTGCCGCAATCTCTTTTTTCTCACGCAACTTTTAAGAATTTGCATTGAAAGAAATATATATGATAGAATTATAATAAACAAAATTAAGTTATCACAAATAAATTCTAAGAAATTTCGACAGTAATGCCGAATAATAAACGCTATTCAAGGTTTATGACCAGAAGTCGGCAAATATCAATTAGTTGTCTACTTTTTACTATAGATAAACATTTTGCGGTGGTATACAAAGCAAACAAAATGCAATAATTTTATTTTCGTAGATGTATTGTTTCCAAATGCAATAACAGTGCAGATGGCCAAATGAGATGTTTTTGAACATATTACTTAGTTATTTACTTTTCGTTTTGGAGTGAAGACGTTTTTAGTTAACATGACAAAAATGAAGATCTGTTTTTTGTGCGAAAATGTGTGTGGAATTTAATAATGAGTCTTAAGTGTAAAATTATGTTGTTGTTTCGCCAAAAAATGATTTTTATATACAGTAACATTTTCTTAAATAGTAACACAATGCACGGTTATCACTTGTTACAAAAAGTTCATTGTTGTAAAAAAAAATATAGAGAAGAACCGCACTCGAGGAGATGAAATATTCACTTAAATTTATATTTCCATCTCTTCGTTCTGGTGTCGAAGCAAAGCTCGGCGTTGAATTCTGCCATTCAACACGCAATGCCTCCAGAATTCGGCAGAGAGTGGGGAACGGAGTGTCTTAACACTAGGTTCCCTCTGCCTACCCTGCTGCATGCGGGATACAGCGTGAATCTGATTTGATTTTTATTTTTCAATTATTTTCTAATGCAAAACGTAAGTATAATTAATGTTTGATAAGTGTAATTAAATTTAATGTTTAATATTATATATTTTTCTCTGAGGACGAAGAGAGAGATTGAGAGTTTATAACGAGGTAATTTTCCATATTTTCTTGATTAATAAATAAAATATCTGCAATAATTGTCAACCTACATTATATTATGAAAACATTATGTAATTAATACCTTATAATAGAACGATATTTGTAAACGTTTATTTAATACTAGTGGGCGCGCGCAGCTTCGCTCGCTTATTTGAACCCTTACGGGGTATTTTTAGGAGTCTGAATTTCAAATATTATAAAAATCGGTGCCGATTAAAAAAAAAAACCATACAAACTTTCAGCCCCTATTTTATCCCTTTAGGGTTCAATTTTCTTAAAATCCCTTATTAGTGGATGTCCAGATTACGAAAAAAAACATCTGTCCAAATTTCACGTTTCTACCATCAGCGGCTGTGCGTGCGTCTTACCTCAGTCAGTCAGCTACTTGTTTTATATATATAGATGATAATTTAGTCTTTTTAAAATAACGATTTAAACGAGTATTAATATCTAGAAAACAGATTTAGCAAAGACTTAATATCATGGGTTCATTATTTCACTTGAAAAATAAGGATGATTTCATATTTAAATAGTTTTTTGTATGTTCTTAATATGATTGTAATCATCATTTAACAGGTAAATATCTAGAATAAACATTAATTTTAAGATTGACCTTCTATTATATAATATTTCAATTAAAAACATAAGGCAAATCGCGTATTTCATCGTCTATTCTCAGTCAAACGGAATCAGAATAAAATATTTCGAATGATGGCAACCTTTGCTTGCGGCAGCCATTTTCCAGGCAACCATGTGTTTTAGTGATGACAAAAAAATAAGCTTTAATTTGATATATAATTCATTAAAAAAACACATGAGTGCAAATATTCACATTAAGTAACCTCTTTAAACCAGGCAACCTTGGACTTGCGGCAGACTGAGAGCTGGCAACCATTGTTTTTCCAATTCCTTATGCGATTTTCTTTCAAATGATGTGCGATTCACATAAAAAACATATGAGTGCAATTTTCTCCAAAAACGAGTTACGAAAAACATTAATTAAAGGTGATTGCGGCAGGATTTTTTTGGGCAACCCTAGTGTAATCTATTCTACTATCATGTATCATTCTTAAATATTAGTTTCATTAGAAAATCTAATCCCTACAGTTTTAAACGATGGGATCTCCACCTATAACGTCATTAGTATCTATGCATAACTGCGTCACACGAAATACAGGTATGGATAAACATCGTGAAATGAAAAAAATCCTACGTCTAAACTGTTGAGGTATCTCGATAAATTTCTTTAGTTATGGGTTTATAATATTTTACCCTATATGCTGTTCCCGTTAAAGGAGCGCTCACACTTCCCCCTTGCATATGTACATCGCCAAACGAACAAGCCAAAAAAATATAACTAATACTAGTTACAAGTAGATACAATATTAACGAAAATCTAGTGTTAAAACACTTTGTTCACCGTTTTCCGCCCAGTTTAGTACCGGGACAACTGTCTTAAGCTACAAATCATAGTTAGTAATACTTACAGACATATATAATTATATATGTCTCGATAATTTATCGGAAAAAACCTTTTCCACTTTCCCTCTTTACATTATTATTAACAATAATAAGGGTCCTTAGCGTAATTAAGATTACTTATAGGTGACTGTGATAACACATGACGATTATGAAAAACCCTTCTCAAGATACTAATTTAAAGTGATAAAATAAAGTGGGAATTTATTCTATTTATAGCTCTTATTTATTTTATTTACAGCTTTTATTTATATATATTAAATTATTAAATTTTATTATATATTAAATTATAGTAAGACAATATTTGTAGAGTACAAAGATTTTGTTATAGTAAAGCAGAATCGAATATGGCTAATAACACTTAATATTAACTTTCTCAGGGTGTAAAAAAATATTCCACAGGTATTTTTTATATTAATAAATACCACTGGAAACCGCTGAATATACAGGCTGGTGAATTGGATAGGCCCATAGACTACCGTTGGTCTGTCGTACAAGTTGCACGATATATAAAAATATTCTAGCAATAAAATTGAATGCTTCCTGTCATAATGTCATAAATTGCAAAATGGTAATTTCCATGGTAAAAGTATTAGCTCCAGTATGGTATATAGCTCACATTATTGTCATCCTTTTTCATTTACTATCCTTTTCTCATTACTTTTCAATCTCAATACCTCCTATTCTGTTTTTGTATCTGATGGACAGCTATATATATCTAGCTATATTTCATCTGAGTTTTAATCTGGTTTCCGCAGTGAGCATAACATATTTATAATTCAATCAAAGTCTGTGATGATATATGGTTTCTACCTATGACTCTAAGATTTATGTACGTAACGAATGTACGTTTCTACTTGGACAAAAAAATCTTACAGACATTTAATTGCTTCACTTCAGTAACGCTTTTAAAACCGTCGACATTAATGTTTAGGTTTAGATAATTATCTCAGTTTCAGAATCAGATCGTTGTTTCTAAAATTATTATGATTATGAATAAATCAATAAATGCTTGTATAAAATAACGCTTGCATAAATGAAATTTAACAAATTGCGTATTATTATTACGCTAGTTTTATTTTTAAAGTATAAACATATCTATACTAATATAATGAAGCGAAAGAGTTTGTTTGTATGTTTAAACGCTAAGCTATCGCTATCTCTGGATGTACCCGATTTACTTATTTTTGGTTTTGTATGACAGCTACGTTCTTCGGTAGTGCTATATGCTAATGTAACATTATAATGTAAGTCTTAGTTAGCCTTAAATAATGAAATAACAATAATAATGAACGCTATCGAAATGCTTTAAGCGTGTGCTAAATTGTAAAATATATGACAGTACATTGTATGGAAGAAATATTCTATTTTATTAGTTCTACAGAAAAGTCCGAGATAACGTATATCTATCTCTTAGAAATAAATCACAATAAGACATTTTGTGAAAAAAAAATAATTGAAAATTGCAAGGTGATATTTCAAAGATTTTTATTTAAGATAAAGAATTAGATTAGAATAAAAAGATTAAGATATGCTTTGGCTTTTTAGCCTTTAATTTGAACGTATACTTTTTTAAAAAATGTAAATTTAAAATAATCCAACGATCTGCCCGCGCTGCCGATTTCGTCCTCGCAAACAGCCATGTAGTGCTTCCACTTTCCTAAAAATTATTAAATATATGAATTATATTGATTATATAATTTATTTTGATTATCTTATAGCAAATGTAGCATAATCAAAGAATTATAAGTGGAATGCGGGCGAAGCCGAGAGTGGGCTGCTAGTTTAAAATAAGAATAGCATTTTCTTATTTTAAAAATCTTAATATAACAATGCACCCCCACTTTACAAAACGAAATATTCTAAAAGCTTTAAAATAAAATAAAAACTGCATTCACTTTAGTATTATTGTTATTACAGTGAAGGATCAACGCTCTATCCTAGACTATTGTTTCAGTAAATACAAACTTACTTGTACGGCTTTTGTTTGCTAAACAAATAACAAGACCGCTAACTTATGAAAGATTGTCCCAGTTTCTGTTCATTGAAAATCTCATCACAGAATATGTACTCAAATATTGCTTCTCAGTATCTTGAACGTCTTTAACTAAATTGTGTAAATCGTTTTTGAAAATTTTGTTATAATGTTATTTCACTGAAATATATTTGCTAATAGATACTTGTTGTTACTTATATGTTTAGGTTTTGGTTATATGTAGAGAAACATAATTGAATACTTATTTTTATCTAAAACATAATATTATTTGTCGTTCATTGGTGTGGAATTCAAAATTAAATTAGGGAGTGTTATGAAAACTTTATTCATATGTAAATTGACGATGAAAATTGAGTCAATATTTATCGACACAACGTGCACGTGACAACACGTGCGACGGTTGTGGGTTCGATTCCCACTCGAGGAAATGAAATATTTTATATTTTCATTTTCTCGCTCTGGTAACGTGGTAAAACTTCATTAAGCACGTAATTCCTCGTGAATTCGGCAAAAAGTGTGGTACAAAAGTGTCTTAACGCTAGGTTCGCAGGTTACCTCTGCCTACCGTGCTATGAGCGGGAAACAGTGGTACACAAAAGCATAATTTAGTGGTCAAACATTTAGTTCCCCGCTTACGCTCGAAATTTTAAATGTCGAGAAGAAACAACGCCGCGCCGCTGCGTCTAGTAACAAAGAATGAGTCATTCGTCCAAGTCAATGTCAAACGTACAACCATCACTTTTACAGTCAGATACTGCCCCATGGCACCAACATGACATATATTTATTTTTTGAATTTTAATGAAATGTTAAGCAAAAGTTTAAAAATTTTTTCACATGCTATACTTAACACTCCGTACATTCTGTTTTAGAAAGTATCCTATAATTAAAAACAGCACTTGAACGTTAACTCGGAAGATCCAAGTTCAATTTATTGTTGTACATAAAATGTTAAATATTCTGTATCAGTTGTGTTTTATGGTACCTAAACGAATTTTATATTCTTATGTTATTAAAAAATATTTCATAATAATGAAAAAAAAAATTGTTTATTCTGACTGATTTATTCTTATTAGATCCAAATTATCTAAACTACATAAAACTGAATAGTTTTCAGTAGGTATATTTAAAAATATACATTAATAAATTTACGTTATAAACATTTTTTTTCTTTTGGTATCTGTTTTGTGTCAAATAATTTCAATACTTGCTGGCACATTATAAAAAAATAATTTCTTGAAGATTGAAGAAAAGTAAATAAAAAGAAAATAATAGGTATAATATTACTTATATTTGTACATAACAGGATTTGTCACAAATATCTTACAATGAGTACAACATAAACATATAACATTATAATAATACTCCAAATAGTACACATTATAATAAATACGAAATCATATTCACACGTTAAATTCTTTTAGATAAACAGAACTATTACAGCACACGTTTAGTCATCACCACCGCTCATATCAAAACATGGAGACGAGACAATAAAATTTAACTAACTAAAATTAAACTATAAATAAATATAGCTATCACAGACATATTATATGCGGGCATTGCTATGCTTTACGCATATCTTTCCCGTACTCTTGCGAACATTTCAGCAGTGTCGACTTTGTTGGGCCCATCGTTTTTGCCAAAGAATGTCATCTTGCTGGTTTTCACTAGGCCTTTAGCGTCGTCGCCAGCACGCCGCCAGTACACCGTCTGGACAGCATGGCGCCCAGCGATATAGCGAGTTGCGCTTCCGATAATTTGCCTCTTGTCCATTTTTATCAACGTTCACGTTTGGGTCGACCAAAGCTCAATTAAAAACGCTTTAAATTTTCGACGACTTAACGGGCGTTCAAATATTTTCAAGCTTTATGTCGATGGAACAACTAAAGTTCGATCAAAATGAATTCCAATGTAGTGCTAGTACTGCACTGTATCAGAATTGTTTCACAATATAAATTGTACCAAAGCGCGTCTCTTTATATATGGAAGCGATAGGCGTCGACGTGACGTATTTTATCAGCGAATAAATGGTACGACTGTGTGAGTGTAAACTTTGCACTGTGCAAGCGCGTGCCTCAATTAGCAAATAGATTAGACAACAAAATAAACAATTGTAAGCGTCATTATGATTGTTGTGTAAAGAACCAACAGTCCCTAACTAAAGTTTAGAGGATTGAAGCGGATTTGAAATATATAAAAGACGAGAAAATATGTAAGAAAGTTTGTATGTGTCTGTAACTATAAAAAATATTTTAATACATTTCGATTAGAAGTTCCGAAATTAATGTATATATTTAGGTAAATATTTATCAGCCTCACGCTGTATCCTGGACATAGCGAGGTAGGCAAAGGGAACCTAGTGTTAAGACACTAGGTTCCCCACTTTCCGCCGAGTTGCGTGTTGAGTGGCGAAACTCAACGCTCCGCATTGCCTCGACACCAGAGCGAAGAAATGGAAATATAAATTGAAATAAATATTTCATCTCCTCCAGTGAGGATCGAACCCACAACCAGTAGATTATACAGTCACACTTTATGCCCCTGCGCCACCGACTCTGACTGGCCTCTGATAAATATGCTAAATATAATAATAGAATAAGTTACAATTTAAATATGATGCATATTTAGTTAAAATAAACAGAGTGTGAGCTTACCCCTAAGTTTTAACACCCAAATTTCCATATCATTTCAACGTATATTTAGATACCACGAGGTTTGCACTTGCAAAATACGTGAATATATGTAATATGCAGTTGAAAGATTTTAGTACAGAACTGTAATATAATCAGTACATAACTGTGACAGTTGACATAATCTATATAAACTTATTTACCTTTAAAAACATTATTAAGAAAAATTTTACTGGCTATTGTGGCGCAGTGGGACATCATTTGATTGAAATTCACACATACACACACATTGCTTAAAAAAGAAATCTCCATAAAGCGATAAAAGCGAAGCGAAAGGATAAAGCAAAGCATTTATTTGTCTTTTATCTCTTACGATAGTAATTTGCTGGCTACCAAAAGTAAATTAACAACTTATTTGTGAAGGTCAAGTTGAGGCCAGTCGCGGCGCAGAAGCAAAGTGTGACTGTAAAACCGACTGGTTGTGGGTTCGATCCCCACTCGAGGAGATGAAATATTTACTTAAATTTTTATTTCCATTTCTTCGCTCTGGTGTCGAGGGAAAGCACGGCGTTAAGTTCTGCCACTCAACACGCAATGCCTCCAGAATTCGGCAGAAAGTGGGGAACGGAGTGTCTTAACACTAGGATACAGCGTGAAACTGATATTTGTGAAGGTGGGGCCATGAAAAATAATAATGTAATATCAATGATATAGTAGTGCTAATTTTAACTTAAATTTCAAGATATTTACTAAAATAATATTTGTGTATCTATAAGTTGTATAGAACTCGAAAATAGTTTGTTTACCGAATAAATATTTGTTTCGTGTATTTTATTTCATATCTGAAACGCTGGACGATAACATTTTGTTGTTTAAGTAGGTATATACTTGATTTCACGCATTATACCGATTCTATTATTTCAGGTTTTATTTCATTCATAAGGACTAACATATTATTTTTTCTCGAGGCATTGTGTAAAGTAGTGGCGGAACTCAACGTCGCGCTTATCAGAGCGCAGAAATAAAAATATTAACATAAAATAATTTTCTCGAGCGAGAATCGAACCCACAACAAACTTCTGCCTCTACCATGACGGCAATATTATTTTCCTTAATGTCATAAATAAATTATTCAGTTTTTTCATACGATTTTTTTAACAAAGCCCTTCTTAAATAAGCAACTTATTAATAAAACAATGAGCATTTCATTAATTGGTAGCCATATACTCGTACATTATATATTTGTTTTGTCTTTGTTCTCCCTGAGGCAGAGAGACGGTAATGAGACGTCACTCCGTTGCAGATTTCAATTCGTGTTGGTGGAATTCAACATCACATTTAATTTTTTAACATAAACTTAAATATCGTCATACACAGCAATCGAATTTATACGACGCCGATTGCTACAAAATAATATTTTTCATACTTTCATCTATTTGGTAAATAACGTAAAGGTGAACGGGTATAAATAGAATACATTACATAAGTAAATAAACAACACTGACACTATTCCGTGAACAAAATATTGAAATATACTATTTTATTCATACATAAAGCTATAAAATTATCGCACACACATAACTGTTTGTTTACTATAAATGTTTATCAATATATGTGTCACAATCGATCGATTGTTACAATCGATGGAAATTTTTACGAAACGAATAAGCTAGAGGTGAAATTAGTTAGTATCAGTTGTGACTGCTATCATTCCAGAATGTGTCGTATGCAAGTTATACCTATATAAAATGAGTTTATTGTAGATGAAGTTTTATAATCTACATTGTAATTTTTTTTTCATTATATATGAATACACTTTTAATAAAATAATATATATTGGAACGTTTTTAAAAGGACAAACATTAAATTTATAAGAAGATTTTGTATAATTTTATTTAAATTTTCATAGTTTCAAAAAAAAACCTAAAAGAATTGTATAATAAAAATATAGAAATTATATCGTAGCGCATACTATATTCATATTAAAAAATAGGAGCAAGCTATAAAAGAGAAAAAATACTTTTATTTTTCTTCGTCCGATTTGATTAAAACTTTTCAGATTTAAATTTTTCATAAAGCTTAAAAAGAGTGTTTGACGTGCACCTTACGTATTCAATTCATTTTGACTTCGGTTGCCGGTGGCGTCATTCTCTTTCATGTGACACCGAATTATAAACCTTTGGAGTTCGGGCAACGAATTTCGTTTGACATTTAAAATTCAGATTAGGTAAAAGTAAAAGAAAAATATATGAAATTAATTCAAAGCTGTCTTTGTAATATAATTTAATTTATCTAAAGCAATAGTTACATCGTCCGTTATAAATAAATTGTGCAAATTATTTTAGTAGTAATAATTTGGCTTTTCTTTAATTCGATTCTCAGTCGAGGAACCGAACCCACAAGTAGACTATTTTCATTTTCTTGCTCTGGCAACAAGGCAAATCGTGGCGTTGAATTCTGCCACCACACTCAATGCCTTATCCTGCGAAAAGTGGGGAACGGAGTGTCTTAATACTAGGCTCCCTCTACGTACCCTGCTTTATGGGAGTTGCACCGTTAAGCTAAAAATAATGGCCATGTGTGAGTTGTACTCGAGCACCTAAGGTTCGGTTCACCAATTTCAGGATGGTAGTTCGACGAGAAATACAGTACTTATAAAAGTTTACAAATTTAACTTTGCACTAATTTTGTAAGAAATAAAATATAATAATAATAAGAAAATATAAAATTAAATTTCCATTTAGCTTTTCGGATATTTTCCTTTATTTGTACTGTAAATTCTCACTTCTTGAAAATTTTATGCCAACATAAATTTGCGGGGGCGTGTACTCATTTTGTATATATAAGTTTGGATTTTTTTTTTGGGAAAATCCCAATGCCTTTATTAGTATTGTAAGTTCTCACTTCCTGCTAAATTTCATAGGTTTTGATCACGCGACGATTTTCATACAAAATGCAGAAAAACGTGTTCGTATCTTTTGATTGAAATAACTTTCTTAATTTTTTCTTGCTATAAGGGACTGTAGATCTAAATATTTTATATTAATTTCAATTCGATACCTTTACGCGATCTCAAGATAATGGTCTTGACAGACGGACAAATAGACAACAAAGTGAATTTTGGTTGTTTCTTTTGAGGTAAAAAGGCGAAACCCTAAAAAATATTAAATTATACATATAGAAACTTAATTGTGAACTTGTATCGAAAGAATAACCTACCTTCTTCTAGTCACTTACAAGACAATGGCTTAAATGTGTAATCCTTGAGTACCATAGATCAAATATCGTTATGTTAGAATTTTACAAAATTTCTTTATATTTACCATATTACCTAAGCAGTAAGTAACATAATAAAAACAAAGGATTCCCCATTTATCATCATATTATTTACTCATGATATGATTCAAACAAAATTTCTTGTTTACTTTACATTTGTTAGTATTGTGATAAGCTATACATTTGGTCAGGTAAAATTGTAATGTAAAACAAATTTGAACCGTATGATTTATGTACATATTTATTTAAATAATAAGATAATTCTAATGAGGCCGTCGTGGCGTAGGGTAACGAATTCTGAAGGCATTTTGCGCTACGCTTTGCCAAGGAAATCAAAATATTTAATATTTCATTGCCTCGAATGTGAATCGAATCCACAATTAACTGTCGCGTTAACAGTCGTACTCTTGTGCCATTGCGCCACGTATGGCTTCAATAGAATTGAAATAATTAACTGATTGTAGCTCGAATTACATTGACTTCTTAATCTCACGCCTTATCCCGCATATAACAGAATAGGACTGATTAGTGTCAAAACCCTCCGTTCTATAGAACTATAGAGATGTAATTATATAATGTAGTTAATATAATAATATTAAATAATATAACAAACATATATCACTAACAATGATCGTGCTTTACCACATTAGACTCAACATAGCCAGTAGAGATAAGAATCACTACTCCTATCTAACTTTAACCAGATGTTTATTAGTGCTAGTGTGTAATATAACTGCAAAGTATACTTATATATTTTAATCATTTATAATATAAAAGGTATTTTAAAGGTACTAAGGAGATTTTAAATACTTCCTATTAAATGTTTGCTCTTAGGGGCTTATAATTTATTATATTTGTTGATAATTATGTTATATGTGCTGAGCTAACGATTAAGCACAAAATTAATACAACAGACTTGATAACATTGTAAAAAATATATAATATATATTTTATATATAACATATAATTGTTTATATAACAAAAACAAAAATTCACAAGAGTAACATATTTTGTTACTCTAGTAAATTTAAATTAAATCAACTTCACGCTGTATCCCGCAGAGGGTAGACAGAGGGAACTTAGTGTTAATAGATTCCGTTCCCCACTTTCTGCTGAATTCTGGAGGCATTGCGTGTTGAGTGGAAGAACAAAAATGCGTGAATCTAAAAAATATATATATACTTATTTAGAAAACGTATAAAAATTTGAACGCAGCGGGACTCGAACCCGCGCCTCCTGGAAACCGACCAGGTCGGTATTGTATAAGTATTTTTCTTTCCTAAGTGTGGAATAACACTTTAAAAATGTTTAAAATATATATATAAAAAGTATAAGCAAATTTTAATTTTAAATTTCTATAAATAACTATTATGATTGATTGATTTGAATATACTGGTTGAACTCATATAACTTATAGTGTAAAAGTCAATTGGCTCTTTATAACACGGAAACCAGATATATCTTGCGTCAATCTATTAAAATAAATTATTACGATGAAATGGAAGTAATACCAATTTAAACATTTAAATATTACGAGATCGTAATCGTAATATATATATATATATATATATATATATAGCGTTTTAATAATAGATACCAATAATAATTTCCTCAATTTTCCACCTTTTGCCAAAATAGATTATTGGTCAGAGCGACACCTACCGACCTACCGACCTAGTTCTTGCGGGTCAAATGTCAAAATGATATATACGCCCAATATTAATAACCTATCTCCAACGTCAATCTTAGATTGTTTCAACGTCAATCTAAGATTATGTTTCATATATCTATTCAATCTCTAGATTGAATAGATATATGAAACAATCTAAGATTGACGTTGGAGATAGGTTATTAATATTGGTCGATAACGATAACTCCCAGAAAATTTAAATAAGTATAATACGTACATCACAAAATGCTGTACTACTTAGGGTTTTCTTTTCAGCTTGACGCTGTATCCCATAAAAACGCCAGGGTAAGTAGAGAGAATGCCGCCTGGGTTCAATGGTTCAACGGCGATCGAAGAGCAGAATTGTGTTAGTTTTAGTGGGTATTATGGACTACCAATATCTATCTGCCAGTCCACTCGGGCGATGACTGATACACCAAAGGGTTGGTTCACGGCGTCTAAAAGCATACGCCAAAGTGGTACAAGGTGACAAAGTAAAAAATAATAATTTATGAATTCTTAAAGTACTTAGAATTATTAGAAAGAATTAGGAACTTGCTCTTAAACTTTTATTCATGAAACATTGCACATTGCCTGACAATTTCGTTTTAGTAAAAATCGCTTAAGACTATTTCACATACATTTAAAATAACATTTTTTTTTAGTTTTATACATAGATTATGCATTAGAATTTATAATATTTTCGACATATGAAATTTAACTTTTGCAGTATGTCATTGCTTTGACTCAAAGAAGCTACATACCATCTTAAATAACGATTTAAGATGGTATGTAACAGTTAACGAACTGTTGAAATCAAAGTTGCCTCATCTTTCTCTTTTACCACTACCTTTTTACCACCTAAGGCCTCTTTTTGCGTGGTCCTTACATCTTCAATAAGATCTTTAATGGATTTAATTTTGTACGGTGATATCCATACCTATATTATAAATTCGAAAGTAACTCTGTCTGTCTGTCTGTTACGCAATCAGGGCCAAACCGCTAATTCAATTGTGATAAAATACTCATAAAGAGATACTTAAGGGTCTTCGGATGAACATAGGTTACTTTTTTTTCATTTTTGTAATATTGTCGATATATACTAATATATTAAAATACTTTTTAGTTTGACAGGCAATTTATTCCGCCATGTTAATAACAACCGACCGTTGCTAAGCAACGGTTTGTAAAGTTTGTTTGTTATAAGAAAACGTCACCCAAAATGAGCTTAACGCATACATAGCAGGCGCCGACTCAACCTTATGAGATACATAAAAACAATGTTTTACAAAAATATTGTTCTTTAATGTTTAAAAAAGTCCGCTATACATATACCATATTTATCTCTGAAGGTTAAGCAAAAGTAATCATTTTAATTAATTTACTTTATATTTATCGGGTTTTTGTTGTATGTATTTTCTATAATTTGATATTGATCCTTATGAAAATGAATATAATAGTCACTTTTAACATTTCATCTGGATTGAAATTATAGTTTACTGTATAACATTCTAATAAATAATTAAGGAGATGTCACTGATTCGAAATGACCTAGCCTACGAGCGGCATAGTTGACCGACGCGAACGGGCAGATGACTTTGACAGTTTTGTAAATTTTCATACATTTTCGAACTACTATTAATTTTTATGTAAGGAAGGAAAGAATTGTTGGTTATTTCATCTTGAATGGTTATCTATTGCGTTGTTATACACTTAATAAAATATGGTTTTAGTTTTTTGGGATTTTATTTGATATTGCTCGCAAAACTTATCATATTTAATGTAGAAAGGACTTTAGTTAGGTATTTCATATAGTATCTATGTACGCGCGCAAGGAAAACGTGTAAAAAGATTTTCCCGGGTAAATCAGTAAAATCGATCACTGAAAGTCCAATAAAAATCAGTTCAGTTATTCTGGACATTAGCTCGGGGAAATAGAAAGACAGACAGAGACAAAAAATATAATATTTTTTATTGTATTTAAGTATTATGTAAATAACCACATGCACTTGCAAAAACATAGCACAACTCATTTAATTTTAATTCTTTTAAATATTTATTTTACTTTGATGATATTAATAATGTAGCTGGTTTTGTTTAATTTTTTTTATAAATATTTTAATATGATTACGTTTACTTATAATTTTTTTCATTCAAATTAGATATTTTCAAAAACAATTTCATAAATATATCTAATAAGCATTCGTATAGTTCAAGCGGGCGAAGCCGCGTCCGGATCCGCTAGTATTATCATAAATGAAAGACATACCGGGATCTCCTTCTTTTTCGAACTAATTTAATGAAAGAATTTTATTTCTAAAATCTTTTTCTTGAAATAGTTTTTAATGATTTTAGGATTTATTGTACGAATATAATCAGCCTAGAATCGTTTGCCGAGTGATGTATTACATTAAATATTCTATGTGTATCGCAGACGTATAACACATCTCATTTCTTAAACTGAAGGCACTTACATATTTAAAATGGCGTATTATGCGAGAAATCGTCTTAAGCTATTGTATTTTTGTTTAAATATAAAATAAAAAAATATGATAAGACCTTCAATGATTTCTTAAATACATACATCAAAAGTGCTTATAAAATAAATAATATTTTGATAATATTATAGATATAATTACATATATATCTATATCAAGCATACGTCATTTTAATTAAAAAACCGTAACATTTTGTGACCTGACCTAATTGTAATTAAGGTTAATGTAACTTTATATCGTGCTTTATGATAATAGAAGCCATATATCCATTATAATGTAATTTTTTTTTTGTTAAAATAGTGTGACCTTAAATGTTTGTCTATAAAAAATGATGAAAGAAACACAAAACAATACCCATACAATAACTCCTGTTTTTTTTATTCAATAATGCCCAAGATATCAGTTAGTTGAAATTGATTAAGTAGAAAAATCTAGGTGTATAGACAGTGGCACAGATGTTTAGTTACTTATATGTTATTTATATGTATATATATACCAGCGTTTCCAGATTTTGTCGAGGGGAAAAGCGGGATATTTATCTTTGGAAATGTTAGTAACCTATTAGAAAAAATAAAATTAAATAAGAATTACTTATGTGCGTGGAATAATTAACGAAAAGTGAGACCATGTCTGGCCTGAAAATTTTGGGCTTAAAATCGGACATTTTATAAAACGTTACTTCGTAACAAATTGCAAAATTATGAGTTCGCGGAAAGTACCCTGTAGATTTTGATTCCCTTGCGAGTTTTGAAAAATTGCGGAAATTTGCGGCATAAACGGCTGTATATTTTGATTATATTGGCTTAGAAGTTTGATTCACAGCTCCAAAGGACAGTAGACCTGAGTATTTGATATAAATATTAGTTAGATACCTCCACACGTTCCTCAGAAATAATGTCTTGACAAACGGACGGACGGGCGAAAGGACAACAAAGTGATCCTATAAGGGTTCCGTTTTTTTCCTTTCGAGTAAGGAACTCGATCTTGGAAATGTAGAACTAGGTCATTCAAATATTTAAATAAATCAAATACCGAAACATTATATCTCATCATCATAGATAGTAAGAAGGCTATGGAGTGATTTAATATTTTATTTATGTTTACATATTTTTGTAACTAATGTCTTAGCTTGAAAAGCCTAGCTTGATCATCGTTTTTATTTACAATAAGACTAGATGGGGCTTATAAAGTTTAGTTAGGTCAAACCTCGGTGTTAAGACTTTGTTTAGTGGCGAAACACAACGCTGCACTTCACCTTGCTACCAGAGCAAGGAAATGAAAATATTAAATATTTAATTCCCCCGATTAGGAATCGAACCCACAACCATCACATTTATGCCGCACGCTTTTGCTCTATGCCACAACGGTCCTCTATAATTATATAATCAAAATATTCATAAGAATTATCTTTTGAAATCAACTACATATTACATCTGTTGCAAATTTTTCACATATTGTTTTATTATTAAGCGTAAAATAAATTGGAGCTTATAGCATTATCTAATCACAACAACTACGAGCGTTCCTTGGATAGGTAGGTACATAATAAAAACATGCTTGGCATGAGTCAAAACAAAAAGCAATTAACTTCACACGCCACAATGTATACGTTATATACGTAAACTCACGTATACTTACAGTCTTTTTATTGGAAATGCTTTTATGAAATTTAATATAATCCGCCAGGAGAAAATTGTTGGCTTCCCTCAAGGAAAATTTCGGTAATAATACGAATATTTACGTTTAAAGACTACGGTGGAGAATCAGTGGCAAATACGCCGATATTTTTGTAAATATCACACCCTGAAGGGCCTCGTCCCTTTTATCTTAAACAAGTATCAATCATTCCTAAAAATAGCACTCACAATGTGGTTTTGTCAAGTGAAGACTGTATTGACGACTTTATATTATTAAATGTATCATGTTAGTATCTATCTATTACAAGATTATTTTTCTTTTTTTGATTTAATTATGTTCCGCGTAAAACGGACAGGCAGAAGGAACCTCATGTTAATACTCTCCTTTCCCTACTTTCCTCCCAAATGTAGAGACATTGCGTATTAAGTAGCAGAACTCAACGACGCGTTGTACAAGATAATCTATATATATAAAAGGACTTATGCTGACTGACTGAGGTAAGACGCACGCAGAGCCGTAACCGCTGATGGTAGAAACGTGAAATTTGGGCAGATGTTTATTTTCATATTCTGGACATCCACTAAGAAGGAAATTTGAAAAATTTTAACCCTAAAGGGATGAAATAGGGGTTGAAAGTTTGTATGGAAAAAAAAATTAATCTGTACCGATCTTTATAAAATTTGAAATTCAGATTCTTAAAAATATTTCATTGAACACGTGTTTCAGGGTTTTTAAGAATTCACCCCCTAAGGGTTCAAATAAGGGGTTGAATGTTTATATGGAAAAATCTTTAAATTGCCACCGATTTTTATAAAAAATTAAATTCAGACTGTTAAAAATATTTTATTAAACACGTATTTCGTGGTTTTTTTAGAATTCACTCCTAATAAGCGGGCGAAGCCGCGCCCGCCCTCTAGTGTAGTATAAATGAAACAATTTAACCGGACTAATCGCGTGTATTTAGTATTATTCATTTTTGGAAACCCGCCGTTTCGAACACTTTGCAGTAGTACTTGGCTACTGATAATCGTGAAAATCAAAAAACTTTTTATATGTGTTATAGACAAAGACAGAGTCAATACAAACTACCGAAGTATTGTTAAAATGTAACAAAGAAAAACAACGAAAAATATAGGCCTAAAATTTTAGGACAAAAAAATCCATTACATCTTGTTTATTGTTATTATAGATCATAGACAATAATAGCTAAGGATAACGACACCAGAATCGTTATCCGTAATCAATCCAACTTTTGCATAAAATATTATTGATTCGAATAGTTTGTATTTGAAAGTGCTAGTAATATTCAACATAGTGTGTGTAAGTTAAGAATTAATAAGATTTTTTTAACTTCGAACTCTATCCGTAACGGAGTATCCAGAGAGACGCCATGGTCTCTGCAACCTTCTTCTTCTTCTTCTCGTTCACTAACATCAATCCAACCCACAAACACGAGTACATGTCTCTCATGCTTTTTACAAACTTTTAGTTAATTTGCCGTGTATTAGTGTATGTAAAACCTTGCAAACTCAATTGACACACCACCTGACGTACTTCCTATGATAACGATTGAGCTGAAATTTGGATTACGATTTAAATTCTGATTACAATGAAATTACATAATATAATCCACTTTGTTGTTAATCCAAAATGGCTGATTACAAATAATTACACAACCTACTAGGTGGGTATTGATTTTCGAATAATCTATACCCACCATGTAGTGGATTGTATCGTTAAATATTAATATTTATAAAGTACCAAGAAAAAAAGGACACCTAGAAAACTTGTATGGCTTTTTTATTTAATTTTTTATTTCACTACGTGACCTTCCTACCGTATTATCGATACTGTCGAAAAAATCAAGTCAATAAATAAATTATTTTAAAAAGTTTAAAGATCAAAAATGCTACGCCTTACGAAAAAACACTTAATTTTTAAATAAGCTATAAGCTCTTATTATTCTATTCTGAAAATGTACCAAAAACCTCTACTAAAATAATCACTCTCAATGCGATAATCACCCATGTTTGTTCCTATATCTAATTTAATTTTAAATAAAAGAAATTTATAATCAAGTTTGTCTTTGAAAAACTGTATAAAGATTGCTTTACGTGATGTTAGTTACAATATAGTAAATGTTTTTATGTCATACATATGTTTTCAATTCTCATACATCCTTGGAGAAAGCCATTGACATATTACTCCATTTATGTTATGGCAAATTTGGATTAAACCTTGAATTGAGATACATTTTAACCTTATAATCTGACTTTATAAATATTCACACCGAATTCTTCGAGGCACTATGCTTCGAAGAATTCGGTGTTAAGTGGCGGAACTCAACGCCGGACTTTTGCCTTGATGCCAGAACGAAAAAATAAAAATATTAAGAAATAATAATTCATCCTCGAATGGGGATCGAACGGCCCCCTAATATAGTAATAGTGATCTTTTATTTTAGGCCTTTGTGGCTCAGTGGTACAGCGTCCGTTGTAGGTTCTATTTTCACTCGGGGCAAGTAAGTAAGGTAAGAAGACGCGGCGTAGACTTGCGCCACTCAACATATAATGTCTCCAAAATTAGACGGAAGAAGGGGAACGGTGTATCTTTACACAAAGTTCTATCTCTATTCTTATTTATAAACAAAAGTTTTATTACAACAACATTTTTTCGTTATTTATTACTAGTGTAAAACTTGATAAGATGAGTAAATCACTCAATTTCTTGCATGGTCTCAATAAGATATTTTTTTATTATTTGTTGTGTCTTATCCTCTTTATAGTCCGAGGTCATAAGACGTTTTTAAAATAATAAAAGACAATATTGAAATTTCATGTTTACCAGCTTATTTTTTTTTTTTTCGAACTTGAGGTAATTGCTGTTAGCCCTATTGGCCTTTACAGCGACACCGGGTGGGTAGGGAAGAGGGTACTCTATCCCAGAAGAAATGCAAGCACTACCTGGCTGCTTGAGAGGAGTCGACGACTGTAAGGGCGCCCCCTGCGGGGCTCGAACCTCGGCTTACAATCGTCGAGCGTGCTGGGACCAGCTTATTGACGAGATGATTTTATATAGACACTTGAGGTCATTAATACTAGGCTTGTGAAATAATATAAAACAATGTAGATAATTACACACACGCATATTTTGACATCATTATTACTCCTGGAGAGAAGGTTTTATGTTTGAGTAGCTTACACAAACGCTACTCGTATTTAATTACTAGCGGCCCCCGCACGGCTTCGCCCGCTTGCATCTATACGAATATTTATTTAATATTATTCAGTATATTTAGGGAAAATTGGTTAATTATTGTAATATTATCTTTACTGTAATACATTTAATAAATCGTGATGTACATCTCTTTCATCGCAATAATTATCGTTGTCGTATAGAAAAATGTTTACTTGTTATTTATTACCTTTCTTTTCCTTTGCTACGGGAACATCGGGATAAAAAGTAGACTATATGTTGCTCAACACAACCCCTTATCTTTCAGTCAAAGTCTCATAAAACTGGGTTCAGTTGTTGTGGAGATTTCGAATCACAGACAGATACTTGAATTTTATTTATAAACATACTTTGTAGATGAATGAATCCCCACTCTTGTAGATGAAAAGTGACGTACAGCTCCGCCACTCAACACGCTATATCTTGAAAATTCCAAAAAGTGGAAAACGCAGTGTCTTAACACTAGTTACCCTCTACCCAGTTATCAGTAATTCTAAAATGAAAGTAAATATGAATAATTTGTTTAATTTTGCGTATACGATGACTAAACTTTTTAATTGGCCTTTGTCGGAACGAATCCATTGAACTTGGCACAGCTCAGCCGTTGATAACTTTATCAGTAAATGTCAACGATCTACTAGAATAGTTATATCATACAAAGTAAATAATATACTAAGCAATTTAGTTATGTTAGCATAAGTTACTTAGAGTGTAGTAATAGGTGTCACTATAATTACGAGTACGTCATTTGATATTGTTTCCATTATCGATTGTATTAAGTGGCGGTAGTGTGCTGCGTCTTTTCCGGTGGATTTCCAGTATAAGCTCAAACGACACGGCACTCATGTTCATTACGTTCTAAGATATTGTCAAGACAACTTGTCATTACAATTCATATTTAAATATTGTGACTACGAGAGTATATGTGTATATAACAAGTGTAAATAAATTTATTGTAAAAGCTGGATTTTGTGTCTGATTTGTTGGTTCGTCCGACAGTTATAGTATTAGTAATAATTATTAGGTCTGGTTAAGTCCTAATATCACTCTTGGTGTAGAATGTAGATGTTTAACTAAGTGCTAGCAAAGATATGGGTCAAAAATCTATAATCTAAAAACTTACGATACAAATGATAAAAGTAATGCATTTTTAAATAAATAAATATTGATATTTATTTTGTAATTAACCTACAGCCATTATGATTAATCATTTGTCTCCTGATTGTAAAATAAACGTATAAAATAATGTTTATCAGGTCGTATGAACGAAGCACTTTCAAAATCTAACGTGAATGGCATCTATTAGATTTTATTACTTGTTTTGTAAAAGATTTCAAATCTTTATAGACTTTCAATTTTTTTTTTGAAGCTAAAAACAAATATTATACAATCTACAACACATAATATGCTAATATTTGAGAAGCAAATAAAACGAATAAGCAAACTATTCCAAATAAAAATCTCCATTTATTTACTATTAAAAGATATTTACTTACGTTTTTAGTAAAATTTTATCTACGATATTATTTACTTAAACACTACTGATAATTGTCAAGGATTTTTATATAGATATAGACATAAATTATTTCAATCCCTCATAGTGACAGTAAAAAATAAAAAAATATTTTGACAAAAAGAAAAACAGTTTTTTTTTATTTTTCATTTTGAGGCCGGTCGTGGCGCTGCGGCACGAGGTGTGACTGCAAAACCGACCGGTTGTGGGTTCGATCCCCACTCGAGGAGATGAAATATTTACTTAAATTTATATTTCCATTTCTTCGCTCTGGTGTCGAGGTTAAGCGCGGCGTTGAGTTCTGCCACTCAACACGCAATGCCTCCAGAATTCGGCAGAAAGTGGGGAACGGAGTGTCTTAACACTAGGTTCCCTCTGCTTACCCTGCTGTGTGCGGGATACAGCGTGAAGCTGATTTTTTTTTTTTTTATGGAACACCAGAAAATATTATGTACTAAGCATCAAAAGCAAGCTGAAATTACTTATTCACACTTTCAGGGACCCTCCGACTTCCTGATCTATCTAGAAATTAAGTATAATACAATTTTTATAGTAAAAAACTTTAAACGAAATATATAAGATCCTTAGCTATTTATAACAATTTAAGCACGTATACTATTGATATTTTTTTTATTTATTTAACTTCACGTTGTATCTGGCACACAACAGGGTAGGCAGAAGGAACTTGGGCAACTAGTGTTAAGACAGTCCATGATATTATAAGCCGATAAATCTCTGTCTTGATGGGTAATAGAAATGGGTCTATTTATTATTACAAATTTTTGGATATAGTTAAATCTTACAGTTTGTAATATCACTAGACGCATAATATACGGCACTACTCGACACACCTTCGTAAGTTCCTTGAACCGCATGCTCAAAAGCAATTCTGCTTAGGTCCCTTTCAAACTAATACTACGAAATTTATAGTTTAATGTAAACACTAGTACCTAATTCTAATGATTAGTAATGAAAAACTAATATTATCGTTCAAGATTCGCTGAAAATATAACCTATCTTTTTTTTTATTCAGAATACTTATTTAGAAAACGTATAAAAATTTGAACGTAGCGGGGCTCGAACCCGCGCCTCCTGGAGACCGACCAGGCGCTCTGACCACTAAGCCATACGTTCAAACGTTCTATGGCTTAGTGGTCAGAGCGTTCAAATTTTTATACGTTTTCTAAATAAGTAGTCTGAATTTAATTTTTTATAAAAATCGGTGGTAATTTAAAGATTTTTCGTTCGTAGATATATATATATATATAAAATTATTAAAAAATGTCATAAATATCTGTAGAACTTTAATAAGATATCTTTATCTCTACTGATATCTAATACATTTTTTAATTAAATAATTTCAAAATTGAAGTATGAAATACCCTTTCAATTGCATAAATTCGCCCCAAGTCTCGTGATTTATTGGTGTATGT
The DNA here is from genome assembly GCA_021202915.1 of Heliconius himera. Lineage (NCBI taxonomy): Eukaryota > Metazoa > Arthropoda > Insecta > Lepidoptera > Nymphalidae > Heliconius > Heliconius himera. The sequence continues at coordinate 106,142 of JAJHJA010000121.1, forward strand.
CAGCACCTACTAATACTAGCAATTCTCGGATGCTAGTCGTCTGTCACTGTGACACTTCAACTTTGGGCTTTGAACCCCTATTAATCAAACTAACGACTTGAGTAAATTCAATACGCTAAAATATCATATTAAAGTAAGGAATTCTAATTATTTTTGTCACTTTTCATTAAACCAGTCATAAATGTCACCCCCAGCCCCTTTCATTAAATTCTTTACGGTTCATCATCATTAAACACTAAACCACTTTATTTTAAAATATTACCCACGCAACCACTATGCTATTATATATTAAAGTTGTGCTACCTACCTAAATAAGTTATCATCATCTGACATAAAGAAACCGCTCTTCTTGTAATCACCTAAAAAATATTTATAATAGCAAATGCTCAAATTACACCCAATCTCTTTAAAACAATCAAAATTATTTTCTACATTAACCTTATCTTGATCCACAAGTTAATTTGTTCAATAGGCATCTCTTTTGAGTGAAGTACACAAGGTACGTCTTAAGTATAATAAATGTTATTAAAATGAAGATTTATATGTTTTTTGCGACGACTCCTTATTACGACTTCATGGCCCGGTATGCTTGAACACTTCAAGTCTAAGTGACAGACGGACGTTTCTTTCAAGAGTAAATGTGAAAATATTATTGAGAAAAGGTTTTATTATTAAATTAATATCAAAGGAAATATTCATGAGTGAAACAGTGAGTGGCCGCTATTATTTTTTTCTTACAAAAATAAATATATAATAATTTTGTATTGTCTATATATTTTTTCAGCTATGTAATAAATAACTTAAAGTAAATTAGTGTAAGACCTCGGTTGAACTTAAAAAACACAATATGATACTGGAAGAAGGTCATTGTTGTAAAAAGCTTAAGGACCCCGCGGAGGTCATGAATAAAAAGGTTAATGACAGTGGACGAGGCAAATGAGCCATGTAGAGCGTAAATGTAGCGTTTGGCGCTATGTTCTTTCTGGCTACCCCGATAGAGGACAAAACATGAACCTAAACGAAAACTTAAAGTAAATAATAACTATAGTGTGATTTTACTGTAATACTGTTAAATGTAACATAAAAATATATATCAAATTTTTATACGTTTTCTAAATAAGTAACTATATATTTATTTATTATGTACACTATACAGGTTGGAAGTGTCAACGTTCCTTTTACGGAAACAACAAATAGGATAAAATATTTTAAATCCATACCTTAAGAAATTAATCAAGATACCTCAACAGTTTAGACGTAGGATTTTTTTTTTCATTTCATGATTTATCCATACCTGTATTTCGTGTGACACAGTTACGCATAAGATACCAATAACGTAAATACATAATACTACAAAAATACTACTAAAGGTTAATCAATCGGCCTAGAATAGGATCATCCTGGTACTGGTGGTGTCGTAAGAGGCGACTAAAGTACGTGTGGTAGAGTCACGTCGCCAGCAATGCTCGATAAACACTACTGCAGGTATCCTACAGTAGTGTTTATCGATGCAGTATGAAGAACGAATGCACCGGCGCCTGCACATTTGTTTAACAAGTCGTGATGGCATCATTTGCTCTGACGCGAGGCGGGTTCGAGTCTGAGGCAGCACAATAGAATTCATCACTCCTCATTGCGCATTAGCAGTATGAACGTTACCCATGAAACCGATTTTTTTCTATACATCACAACACAACACGTCAAATAAACAAGTGTAATAATCCGCCTTATACAAAACAGGATATTAAACTACTTTAAATTTTAGAGCAATGGATATAACTGGTATAAATAAGAAAATGAATGTGCAACTATAACAATATTTTAGCTCTACTATTCGTGTTAGTTATGGTTTACCTTGAGGTACCCCTATTCGGTGCAATATATCTATACCTTGCTACGAAGTAGAATGTATTTTTCATCTTTATAATATATTCACTTAATTTAGTAGCAAGTGATTTGTGTACAAAATATCAAATTAATTAAACTTTACTATTCTTTTGACTTCACGCTGTATCCCGCACAGCAAGGGAACCTAATGTTAAGACATTCCGTTCTGCATTTTCCGCCGGATTCTGGAGGTATCGCGTGTTGAATGGTGGATTTGACTCAATACCGCGATTTGACTTGAAACCAGTGCGAAGAAATAAAAAATAAATATTTCATTTCCTCGCGTGTAAGTCGAACCCACAACCTGTTGCGTTCACAGTCACGCGCTTGTGCCCCTGCGTTTGTGCCCCTGCTATTTCTATAATATTAAAAACTACAACCTATAACCCTACTTATATTGTAGAGTAGATAAGAAATCAAAAACGCATATAAACTTTTTTCTTTTAATAAAAAATATTTTCAGTTCAATAGTCCCAAAAGCTTTACTCTAAGCTGATGGAAATAAATATTTGCTTAGGTTTTGTTTACAAATCAAAGCAACCTTCAGGTAAAGTAAATGTTGCACAAAATAGATGTTTTTGTTTACTTGACGATGCTATATATACCTTATGTTTAGAGTTGAATAATATTAGAATATTGTATTATAACTAATCATTTAAAATATATAAAATAAATATTATGACTTTGTAGTAGTTTAACAATTACAATATTATTAGATAATAAAGATCGGACCGCTGTAAAACAACATCTGACTGTAAAGCCAGGTTTCCACCGCGAAAAAGAATGAGCCTTTTAAATAAAATAGGTTTAAGTTTCCACCACCAAAGAGTTTTGTGTTTTAGCCGACGTCTGTAAGAAAAGGAGGCTATCAATCCGACTATATATTTTTTTTGTTTGTTACCTCAGAACTTTTGACTGGATGAACCGATTATGATAATTCTTTTTTACTTGAAAGCTAGTGCTTCCTGTGTAGTCCCATTTTAATTTCGACCATATCTGACAATAGTATATTTGCATTATAGCCCAAGATACCAGAACCGCCAGACCTACGTCATTTTAGCAAAGCTCAAATTTTCAGGACTATTAGTCTAATATGTAGTTAGGACAGTATGCCTACTCACTAACTTGAAAGTTTCTGAGGTAACGCCAAATAACGGTATATCTCTGTCTGGGAAGATGAGCCATAGGATTTGTCTGCGTGCTTATGAGGGGTCTTGAAACAGTCCGTAAATAACATATTTAAAATTAAATCTTGATAGCTTAACGTCATTTGCTCCAATTTTAAACAACCTTTAAGACGTCTGGCAGGAGTAAAAACCCACGTAAAGGATCTGGTACTAATAAATATACATTTTTTACATCATTCTTAAAACATATTTAAAAACGAGCGCTTCTACTTTAACGTAGCTTGGACGTGTACCTTAAGTTGGCGCTATCTCTGAAAGGTCCCCGCTTTCAAGTTGGAGAGTATGCTTACAATCTTAACTACATATTAGACTATTAATCCTCAAAATTTCAGCTTTGCTAAAATGACGAAGATCTGGGCCCCTGGGGCCTTAGTCTATTAGGTACGTGCACGACAAATGTACGAATATCTCAAAATCGCGCCAACCGATTCCGAAAAATCTTGTTAAAATTGGCGAACCTCGGAGATTCCTCATCGTTGCATTTCTTTTCAATCAACTTCAAAAAAGGATGTTCTCATTTTCAATCGACTTCTAAAAAGGGAGAGTTTCCCAATTCGTTCGAATATTTTTTATGCATGTTCTTGTCAATATACCAAAATGTTAGTTAACATAAGTTAGTTAGCATAACAATAATAGCTAATTAAGATTGAAGTTTTGCATAGGACAACCACTACGTACTCGTTTAAGAAGTATTCTTTTAAGGTGTACCCATCACTTTAAACACTAAAATAAAAAAAAAATTTAACCGAAAAGAATACCGACTACAAACAATAAACTAAAAACTAAAAAAAATTACATAAAGTAAAATGTCCTTTCATTTTGTTAAACAAAAATAATTAAAGAAAAAAAATATTATTTTGAAGTCGGTGCCAAGTAAAGCAAAGGTTAGTAATTTGATATGAAGCATATGTAACACTAATACATAAGGTTTTTGTAGCATTAGCTTAACACCGACTTTAAAGTTATAAAATTTTTCTTTAATATTTTTTTTTTATCAAAACCAAACTTTGTTATACTTTATGTTAAGTAAATTTATGTTTTATTGTATGAAGTCGGTTTTTTTTGCTAATTTTTTTTTTTTACTTCGCTTCGCTCCCCAGAACTGAGCGAGTTTAACTCTTTCTGCTCGCTCGGTCCTTTCCTCCCGACTAGACTCTAGAAGAATAGATTGATGGACAAACAAGGCCGCAGATTACTCTTGCAAGTTCAACTTAATCCTTAATGGGCTCGCTCCGTTCATTACGCAAAAAAAGTCTGGTACTTCTAACCCGGTGGTTGATTGATTCTATGCCTACTCAGTATAATCGATTATTTTTATTCCCCGTCTCTGGTAAGAGAAGTGAAAACTGAGTCCCGCCAGAGTTTAGCAACTCTGCACAGAATGCGGGCAGATGAGGCTAGTCGTGGTGCAGGGACACAAAGTGTGACTGTAAAACCGACTGGCTGTGGGTTCGATCCCCACTCGAGGAGATGAAATATTTATTTAAATTTATATTTCCATTTCTTCGCTCTAGTGTCGAGCGAACGCGGCGTTGAGTTCTGCCACTCAGCACGCAATGCCTCCAGAATTCGGTAGAAAGTGGGGAACGGAGTGTATTAACACTAGATTCCCTCTGCCTACCCTACTGTGTGCGAGATATAGCGTGAAGCTGAGAGAACTGCAAAATGAAGAATAAAGCATGAAGATGAAAGAAATATATAATAACAGAAATAGCAAAATTGTTTCATTGTCTTTTATATGATATACCTAATAACAGTTGATCTATTTGTTCATGATAAAAAAAAACATATTAATTCTTTTAAAAAAATATGAATCATAATTAAAGTTCAATAATAATACCTACTCACAAAATAATTAATATAGTACGGTGGAGATTCTCTTTAACCAAAATTCATCTATCCGATCGCAGCCCGTTAGCAACTGATCGATTCTCTATTACTAAGTAAATAACTACTGACTGTAGACTGTAACCCTTACATGGTATGAAACAAAGTCGTTTTTCCCCCATTGCTTAAATCTTTCGAACTACGTTAAGGATATTAATGCAGTTTTCATTAGTCGATAGAGTAATTTAAGATTTTTACATATTTTTTTATAATTAAATCATACTAAAAGCCATCGTAACCCAGTGGCGCAAGAGTTTAGTTATAACCACGACGATTGCCAGTTTGATTCCCATTCAGAGAAATGAAATATTTAATATTTTCATTTGCAATGCAAATAGCGACGTCGAGTTCCGCCTCAACACGCTCAGAATTCTGCGGAAAGTAGGTAACTTTTTTTTTACAAATAATTTATATTAGTTATGCCTATATGAAAAAAATAACAGTTAAGTAAACAGATTTTATCACATAAAATAAGATGTAACATCAACATCCGTAAATATAATATATAAACAAATAAAAATGACGTCTCTACTTATTACGATAAATATTTTTGATAGGAGTAGCACAAAATATTATTGTTCAGCTTGTTTACAATTTTAGCTATTCGCATAAGTACGTGTGATACATGTATATATAAAGTGTTATGATAAAATAATCATAAGTTATTTTAAAAATATACCTATATGAGATAAATTTATAAATTCAAGTATAGTTTAATTTGTTGTCTTTGTAGCAGTAAAACTATTGTATTTAAAATATTTTTACTCGATTTTAATTTCTATATGTTGTCGTTGTTTGTAAAAAGTTTTTGTAGTTTTAGATTTTAAAGAAAAGTCAATTTAAATTTAAATACCTAATGTATACGTGATAACTCTAATAATTCATATTATAGGTGTATAAATTAATATTAAAAAAACAATGCCGTCATGGCGGAATGGCACAAGCATGTAACTGTAAATGCGACGGTTATGGATTCGATTACCGCTCGGGGAAAAAAAATATTTATTAATTTTCATCTCTTCCCTCTGATAACCAGAAAACAGGCAATGCCTCGAAAATCCGGCGGGAAGTGAAGAATGGAGTATTTTAACACTAGGTTCCCTCTGTCTACCTTATTATATGTGAGATACAGCGTGAAGCTGAAAAAAATATATATTTGCATTTATATAATAAATCAATTCAATTTCAAATCGATACCCTAATAAAAAGTCTGTCGTTGCTCATTGAAAAATTGCAATGGTTTCCTTCGCAATTAAATCTTTTAACCCCTCGACATGGAATGATGACATCGATATTATCACGTGGTAAATGATTCTTTTCGCGTGATTGTCATATAGGAAAAAACCTGTGATGTGTTTGGTGCCTTAAAATAAATATACGATTTTTGCCATATATATTGTATATGTTTCTTTTTTATTTCCATTGACACCTTCGCGGTGTTATATTTGCTTCCGTACCCGAGCTAAACAAAAGGTGACTTTAGAATTCATTCAACACATAATATTTTTATATAGGTAAACAATATAGATACTACAGTGAGTATAAAAGATTTTCTCTAGCGAATAAATATTTTTAGGTATTTGCGCCTTAAAATGCTTTTGCAATTAATTACATGTAGAATAAGTGACGCTCTAACTGCAGAGGTGTGTTATACAGTAATTTATGTTTCTCTTAGGTACTTACATGTAATTCAGATCTTATAATCTTCTATCAAAATAAATATAATGCCTCCAGAATTCGGCGGAAAGTGGGGAGCGGAGTGTCTTAATACTAGGCTTATTCTGTCTACCGTGCTACATGCGAAATATAGAATATATAATATAAAATAATAAATCAAAACAATATAAGATAAAATGTAGCCAAAGAATTTTGTTGGTGCCATAAACTTTTTAAATGACACTTGATTGAACCACGTATAATAAGTAATCGAAGCGTATTATACTTGGCGTTGCCAAACACCTAGAGACCTTTTAATTAAATCACAAGCACCATTAGTCTTGTTAAACTCTGTATAATTAAGAAAATAATTGGTAATTTATAGCGGTAGACTTCCCGCGTTAATTAATGTTATATTTGACAATATTATAAAGTATTGACATATTATAAATTGACTTAATTAATTATTAATCAGGTCGGACCCCTCTTAATGATCTATATAGTTTATTGGCAGTTTTAAACCTTAACTGGTATTATGGAGGCCGCGCAGCCCCCATAATATATATCATTTTTGCTTCTAGGAAGCAAACTTTTACATTTACTTTATTACATGCTCATAAATGACAAATGACACGGTCGATTTATGAAATTAATTACTTTTTATTTTTGAAAATATTATTATTTAATTATTACAAGAGATCACAAAGTATTAAAAACTTTTTGGTAATATTATTTTTTACGTTAATACTAATACTTACCTATGAAACTTATTGTTTGAAAAGTTATAACCAAAAATAATATTATTTTTTCAAATTTAGAATATGTACATTTAAATAAAAAAATACGCTTTATAGTCTCATATTAAAATTTCACAAAAATCTACTTGAATCTTCACTTAAGACTTATGAATACAATAACAAAACTTTGTTCTGTCTAGACAATTATCATATAGTGTTTTAGTGCTACTATATACTTTGCAAATTTATTTTGAACAATTATTGCACTCCGTAGCAAAATTTCTGTTTTTTTCTATAGTATAAGTGACAGCGATCTCTTTTCACGATGTTTTGTATAATTAAAAAAAAATCACTATTAATACATTCGTCTTCTAGTCTGGCTCCAATTACTAATTCGGAATCAGAATCTCCTCTTATGATCTCTTCTATTGTTTTGTCATTTAAAGGATGCGCCATCTTGATTAAATAACTGTAAAAAAAGAAGAAACCAATAAAAAATGTTAATATTATAAGTCAAAAAACTAGCATAAATAACTGGTATCATAGGGACCGCGTAGATCCCAACAAGTGCGTACTCGCGGCCTGGTAAGTGATGTAGCGTCCAATATCCAGCTATCACCGCGAATAGCGACGTAATGAGAATACTTAAAATGATGGTTAGCCACAATGCTTAACTTGTTAGGAAATATAGAAACCCACGCACACCCATATAGACACCCATGCCAGGGGGCCACTCCGCCTATTTATTTAAATTTATATTTCCATTTCTTCGCATTGGTGTCGAAGTCGGCGTTGATTTCCGCCGCGCAATATCTCCTATATCATTAAAAGTGGGGAATGGAGTGTCTACTAAGTTTCCTCTGCCTACCCTACTGTATGCAGGATGCAGCATGAAGCTGACTTATGCTAGATCATCCACACTAGTTAATAAAGTAATTGACATGTTCAACTAACTGACCAGCAAGAGATTCACTTGACTGTTCCTGTAAATAAATCAATATTACATGGTTGTAATGGTGATTGCGGCTGACTGAAAGCTAGTAACCGTAACACTTTCTCTTCTTTCTCTTACAAATGATGTTGGATTCACTAAAAAAAACATATACTTACAATTTATTAACAAAAACTAATTACTTATACGTTATTGGGGAATAATTTTGTGAGGCAACTACAGTATAATCTCTTCTGATACCATTTATCATTCATAAAAAATAAGTTTCATTAAAACATAGATACCTGCAGATTTTTGCAACTAGAACTCGTACTATAATTAGGTGGTTTTAATATGAATAAAGACTTTATATTGGGGCCCTAAAACCTCTTTATGTATTTTGCAAAATGTAAAAAATAAGTGACATAAGACGACATGTTTTAACACAACTTTTTAACCATATCTTTTTTTGTTAGTATATTGTTTTAAATATAAAACTGTAAGTATTATCTATTATAACGTATGCTAATAAAAGGACAAACTGCACTATCTAGAACAATACTGATGTAACATTCATATTTACTACATAATAAACACTTATTTTTATATCTAACGCAATAGAAGCCATTTTACTATACCATGAGGACAATTAGAATAGTTCACTATGAAGAGGAAATTATTATGATACCTGAACTTTGGACTCTGCTCGTAGATATGGAAAAATTATGTGTTTATAATAAATATTTCCAGATAGCTTTTATTGATACTATTCAATTCGTCTGTATGAGAGCTGTGGAAAATTACAATGACTTAATAAATTTATATGTATATTTATTTACTAGCGGCCCCAGTGCGTCTTTGAGGCCGGGTGTCAACACATGTCCAAGATATTTAAATTGGTACACTCGTTTGAGCTTATTACCGTTGAGCAAGATTAACGGTGTTATATTTGGTGTTTTCATTGTAGATCAGACCATGTTTTCCCGCATAAGGCTCACATATTACTATCAGCTTCCTGAAGGCACAAATTGAAGCACTTCACAGTACCATATCGTTAGCATAACTCAAGTTATTTATACAAATACCATCTATAGTAGGCTAATGCTGCCGAGCTCGCCAAGTAACTCGTTCACGTACAAGTTAAAGAGGTTTGATGAACTTAAACCCATACGGGCGTGAAGAAACTTCTGCCCACCGAACTTAGTTGACTTCACTTCTGTACCAGTACTTGAAAATGTTAATAAGCTTAGACGGCATATTGGCTGGCTATTGTTCCCCTCAAGACATCATACGACACCAAGTCAAATGCCTTGGAAAAATCTAAAAAACAGACATAAATTGAAGTTTTTATCTTCGTATAGTATATGACAGCATGCTCAAGACCCAAAACAGCAGTTCAGCAGGTAAAAATATAGAATATATGTTGCTCCACAAATCTCTATCCATCATTGTGAAATTGCAAGCAGAATGTGGTGCCAACATTTTTGTCGAGGCTAGGCGAGGCGTTGAGGAATGGAGTGTCACTTAGTTCCCAGGTTCCCTCTTCCTACCATGTTATGTGCGGGATGCAGTATGAAACTAATAAATGTATTGTAATAAAGGTTACTGTGTCAATGGTCAATAAAATGTAAATAAAATCATGAAGCTCAAATTAGTTTAAGAATTTGAAAATATGACTTATTTTATAATGGATCAATGGTCATAAAGGCTAATATCAAAAGAAACTGAATACACTCCTAAAAATTCAGTCAGTCGAATAGTTTATGTGTGAAAGCGCAACACACAAACAAGTCGTGATATTTAAAGAAATTTTGAAAATATGTAGTGCAAATATCTTATATAGAATAAATAAAAATAAAATATTTATTTCATATCAATTTTGCAAATGTCTCAAAATAAGTAAAAATAAAATTGAAAGAAAACATTTTATAATATAATCAGCTTCACTCCGCATCCTGCAAACAGCAGGGTTGAAGGTACATAGTGTTAAGAGACTCCGTCCCCCACTTTCCGCCGAATTTTTGAGGTATTGCGTGTTGAGTGGCGGAATTTAAAGCCGGGCTTTTGCCTTGATACCAGAGCGAAGAATTGAAAATATACATAAATAATATTTTTTTTTTTCGAGTGGCGATCGAATCCACATCCGCCGCGTTACAGTCACACTCTTGTGCCTCTGGGCCACGACAGCATTTATTTCAAAATATAATGTTAGGAAAAAATACCACTGTACCTACTAAAAAATGGCAAAACATGTAAAATATTTTTTTTATTACATAAAAAGCGTATAGATATCGCCTGTATTTTTCCATTTTCAATAAAAGTCATAAGTGCACTAGTGCAGCTATTCTATTCTCACATAAAGAGAGCCAATTGTATGTCATAACAAAAATAAAATAGTTTCAACATTGACATTCAATACTTACTATTATCTAATACTTACGACCATGACATCACGAGAGAAATATATGTTGACTATATAGAAACATAATAAAAATATTTGTATTTTTATGATCGACTTGCTTCAGTAAATGTCACAAGTTCAACGAATTTTATTGATTGTAAACACTTGTAGCTTTGTAGACAACGTGTTGTCTTGGAGTGGTCAAGATAAGATATGGATTTTAACTATTCACTCCATTTTAAGGGAAGGAAACAAAGTACCCCAAATCTTTCTTTGATCGTTACAAAAGCTACAAACATCTTCTAAAAATCATATAAATTATTCATAGAGCAAAAAATATATACCTATAAATATTTTAAAGAGGTAAACTATGACAAATTGTGGAGTGTTCGTAGTAGGATAAGAGCCACGCGGGGCTCGTGTGATGTCTAGGCAATGAATATGCCTAGTGCATCGTTATATAGCGTGACAAATGAGTTCCAGTTATATGAACGGGAAAATTAAACAAAAATAAATGCATTCAATTTCTCAAAAATACATACATGTTTTGTACTTATTAAGAAAACGTATAAAAATTTGAACGTAGCGGGATTTGAACCGCGTTACGTTCAAATTTTCTCTTTGGAATACGTCCAAGCGCTCTGACCAACTAAGTCATACGTTGTCATCGAGCTACGTGTGAAATTCCTATATGCTTGTTACAACTTATTTATGCTGTTAGTATCTCTGTAGGAAGATTTTTACAAATTACCGCTACCCAAAGATAATTATTTAGAATTATCGTTTGACAAGAGAGAATACTATTATTATTATTATTTTTTTTGCTTATACGATAAAGTACAGTAATGAATAATCTGAAACATATTGAATATTGTGGGAGTAAACAAAGTGAATGTTGTTCAATTGATCAATTAATCGATGAGAATTGAGCATATGATTACGCCATATCTATATCTCTATAAATATATAAATACACATAATAAAAGAGAAAGAGAGACAAAAGTATTTTTTTTATACGAAAGACATAAAAAAATATTGATTGAGCCCTGCGATCACGCAACAAAAGTCAACAGAATTAACACAGTTAAAAACCTTGGATTGGAAATCGTATAGTTCAAGCGGGAGAAAAAGCGGGTGAGCCGCAAGTTAAATTAATAAAATAAAATATTGAGGAATAAAATACTGAGGCTGGTCGTGGCGCAGCGGCATGAGGTGTGACTGCAAAACCGACCGGTTGTGGGTTCGATCCCCACTCGAGGAGATGAAATATTTACTTAAATTTATATTTCCATTTTCTTCGCTCTGGTGTCGAGGTTAAGCGCGGCGTTGAGTTCTGCCACTCAACACGCAATGCCTCCAGAATTCGGCAGAAAGTGGGGAACGGAGTGTCTTAACACTAGGTTCCCTCTGCCTACCCTGCTGAAGCTAATTTAATTTAATTTTATTTAAATACTAGAGGGCGTGCGCGGCTTCGCCCGCTTATTAGGAGTGAATTCTAAAAAAAACCATGAAACACGTGTTCAATAAAATACTTTTAACAGTTTGAATTAAAATTTTTATAAAAATCGGTGCAGATTAAAAAAAAATTCCATACAAACTTTCAACCCCTATTTCATCCCTTTAGGGTTAAAATTTTTCAAATTCCCTTCTTAGTGGATGTCCAGAATATGAAAATAAACATCTGCCCAAATTTCACGTTTCTACCATCAGCGGTTACGGCTCTGCGAGCGTCTTACCTCAGTCAGTCAGCACAAGTCCTTTTATATATATAGATTTTATATTATATTCACAATGGCTATTGGCTATTGTAGAAAAAAATATTCCTAATCTTTTCTTAAGTAAATTTACTTGCGCAAACAATATTCGTAGGGTCACTAACAGGACGGCGTCCATAAAGCCTACTTGTTTTGTTTCAATATAGCGAGTATAGCTACTTGACCCACAATATCGACGTCTTGTACTTCAATCTTGACAGTGTTAGACCGAGATCTCAGAGCCCAAAAACCTACGTCACTTTAGCAAATCTGAAATTTTGAGGATTAACAGTCTAATATGTAGTTAAGACGGCATGCGTATTTACTAACTTGAAAGTGGGGGCCTTTCAGAGGTAGCGCCAACTTAAGGGACACACTCATTTGCGTTAAAGTAGAAACGCTCGTATTTGAATACTTTGTTAAAATAATATAAAATATGTATGCAGGGTGGAAGTGTCAGTATCACTTTAAATGAAACCTCAATTTTAACTACTCTATAAAAGCCTAATACAATTTTTTTTTTTTTTTAAAATGAAAAAGTAATTTTTTGAAACAAAATAAATAATAAAATTATTGTTGTAATATAAAACGCCATTTGTCAAGAACGACGCACGCACACATAAACCTATCAAAGGCAAACCGCCGCATTCGTCTCATTCCAAAATCGAATCGTAGGTATTGGCGGCAAAATTCAAAGTTGTTTAACTTTTAGTAGTATTTTTATAGTAGTATGTGTTTACGTCATTGGCATCTATGCGTAACTGCGTCACTCGAAATACAGGTATAAACATCGTGAAATGAAAAAAAAATCCTACGTCTAAAGTGTTGACGTATCTTGATTAATTTCTTTAGGTATAGGTTTAAAATATTTTACCTTATCTGCTGTTCCCGTAAAAGGAACGCTGACACTTCCATCCTGTATAGTATTATAACCAGGCCATTTACCTGGGCCTTTACTCCCAGACCTCCTAAAGGTTGTTTAAATTTAGGGCAAAATATGTTAAATACAAGCAAGCTTTAATTTTACGTATATATTTACGGAATATTACAAGACCCCCTTTAACCACCCAGACCAATCCGAGGGCTCCAACAAACATATACCTTTATTTGGCGCTACCTCAGAAAGGGCCCCACTTACAAGTTAGTGAGTACGCATACCGTCTTAACTACATATTAGACTGTTATTCCTAAAAATTTCAGCTTTGCTTAAATGACCTAGGTCTGGCGGACCTGGGATCTTGGGCCATGTATACATATTACTGTAGACGGAATAATGAAAGCCTTTCGACAATACAAGTCCAGTAAATTCATATAATAAACTTACCCTAATGGATATTTTATTCACGTATGCGCTGTTAAGCTGTAGTTCAAAACAATAGACCAATATTATAACCGAATTAAATTATGAGCATTATAGTTGTGACATAGACATATTAATATATATGTAGCATATAAATTTGTAATAGAGATAAGGTTGAGATTTGACTCTTTAGTTCCAATACCTCAAAAGGTAAATACGGAACCCTCATGGAATCACTTTGTTGTCCGTCTGTCAGTCTATCAAGACAATTTACCTCGAGATCGTGTGGGGTATCAAACGGAACTTAATTATTAGGATACGACTATTTATGCATCGTTTTGCTGCATTTTATATGAAATTCGCCGCGTAATTAAAATATATAGATAAAGTGGAATACTTTCCTTGGACTTACAATTATGACATTTGCAATAAAGTGAAAATTTAAAATATAAATAAAGCAGAAAATTCAAAACATGGAAATTTAAATTTTTAATACAGATAAAAGCTATGACAAACTTGTAATGTGGTTCATACAAAATGAGAGTTTACGCTGTAACTGAAGTAAGACAATTTCTAGTCTATAATTTTCATTGACCTGCAATTTTGAAATTGGTAGGGACACCTCGGTGGAAATCGAACCCACAACCTACCACGTTCGCACACTTGTGCCCCTGCGCTACGACTGGCCACTTGTATTTATTGACAGTATTTAATAAAAATATTTATTTAAAATATATAAATGCTATTTTGTACATTAAACTCTAGCATTTATAATGATATAAAAATACTGTTAAGTAGCAAATAATTTTGTAAATAGTCTCGATATTAATGGAAAAAGAGTGAAAGAAGAATGCCACCTGCAGAAGACCGCTCCAGCAACCATATCCATGTATTATGGATACATCTATTATTCAAAATATTTAACAATCTTAAAAGATAACAACAATAAATTAGCTCAAGCAATTATTATAAAGGAACACTATATAAAACTTTTAATAGTACACATTTTAATAATGGTTTAAAATAATAATACACACCTGTTTCTTTCTAATTTTAGCTAGTTTATAATTTAAAAATATAATTTGTTTACAATTTATATACAATTTTTCGCAAATTTATAAAAATAAATTTCGTCTATTAATATACATATATCGATAGAATTTTATTAGAAGGAGAAAAATATTCTGAACGATCATTTTTCACGGAAAGAAACCCAAAAGCACTCGAAGCGTGATAAAATTTATATGGGACTATCCTAGAAATATATCCTTTAGAGTTTAGACTATATACATATTAGCAGAAACGGTTAAGTTTGTTTGGTTTCCACCCTAAGAAAGTAGAGTGACAATAACGCCATTGTAAACAGACTAAAGGCATTGTTATTTTTATAGATTCTTTTCCTTATGTACGAGCAAAAATTGTTATGTGAAAGTCGAGGCCGGTCATGACGCAGTGGCACAAGTACTGTAAACGCGACAGGCAGTGGGTTCGATTCACACTCCAGGAAATTAATGCAAAAATTGAACTTAAAAAAAATTTATTACCGTTTTATAAAAATTAAATTAAATTAGCTTCACGCTGTATCCCGCACACAGCAGGGTAGGCAGAGGGAACCTAGTGTTAAGACACTCCGTTCCCCACTTTCTGCCGATTTCTGGAGGCATTGCGTGTTGAGTGGCAGAACTCAACGCCGCGCTTAACCTCGACACCTCCACACCTCCACCACATCGAAATATAAATTTAAGTAAATATTTCATCTCCTCGAGTGGGGATCGAACCCACAACCAGTCGGTTTTACAGTCACACTTCGTGCCACTGCGCCACCACTGGCCTCTACCGTTTTATGACTATACTAATAAAGTTTAAATGACAAGCTAAACAAAATAAAAGAAAACATGTACAAAAATTAAACAAGTAAAAAAAAACAAAACGGTAAAAGGCATGTCACACTCAGCGAATGATGTGAGACGTCTTCATATGTAATATTTTAAATGAAAATTCATATGTAATATTTTCATTTCCTAGCTCTGTTAACGAGGCAAAGTGTGGTGTTGAGTTCCGCATTTCAGTTCACTCAACGCATCGCCTCCAGATATCGGCGGAAAGTTGAGAACGGAAGAGTCTTAACAGGAATGAAATTTCTTAATATTAGGTTCCCAGTTTCCCTCTGGCTGCTATGTGCGGGATTTAGCGTTAAACTAAAAAAATGTGAAAATTAATGACAATCTCGTAGTATATTTGAGATGTGACGTTGATTATCTATGACTAGACGACGGCCGCAACTCTTGCTTTTTTACGTAGTCTTTATCAAGTAATATATAAAATGTAAAATTCCGTTCTTTTTCTATAAGAATTTTAGGAAATCTTCTCTTAGTGTTCCCGACACTCCCAAAAAAAACTATGCGTCAAAATTCAGCGTATGTATTATTAATTAGGGGCCGTTCAAGTATTACGTAAGCACTGTAGGGGGGCGGGGGGGTCTTGGGTTTGCTTATTTTTGACGTTTTCAATGAAATATTTGTAAGAGGATTGCTTATTTTTGGTGACATAGGGGAGGGGGGGGGGGTCAATAATGGCAAAAAAACTGCTTACGTAAAACTTGAACAGCCCCTTAGATTAATAAAGATAACTTATGAATTTTTATCAATGTGAAATGTAATATAATAATATAGTATGTTTTAATAGTATCTAACTGTAAACGCTTTGTTTATAGTTGAAATTTGCATTCGGAAAAATTATTATATTCAAATTACATTCAAATTACATTCAGACCCCAGTTAGGCAAGATAAAGCTAGGAGTTCTGTTCTCATAAAAGAGCTAAAAGTGAAGAATAGAATGTTTTTTGCTATGTGCCCGCTACTCACATTTGAAGCGTGAGCAAATAGAAACCATACAATAGAACAAAATTTAACAATAAAACTAGTTTTCCTTCTTCCGGTTATTCTATTCTCACAATAGTGATAACAATATTTACTTTCGTAAAATATATTTCAATCACACATGTTTTATTACGATTACGTCAATGTAATATAATAATAATAAACTATCGCGTATGACTTAATAAATATAGTATTGATTATTTCTTATCGAAAACAACTTGTTACGTATATTTATGTAAATGTGTAGACTGCGTTCTTAAAGTACGTAGCTTAGATGGTTTACATGTATTTTTACATTTAAGGATTATCATATCTTATATAATCAATTAAATTTTAAATTTACATGTAATCGTGTGTCAGTGACACAGCGTGCGACGTTTGTGGGTTAGTTCCAACTCTGAAGAGTCAATTCTTTAATATTTTCGTTTCCTCGCTCTGGTAACGAGACAAGGGACGGCATTGAGTTCCGCCAGACACGCAATGCCTCCAAGATTCAGCGAAAAGTAGAGAACGGAGTCTCGTGACACTAAATTGATCTATCCCTCAGTAAATTATGTCGGTAAGATAAGCGGAAAAAAGGTTTTGTGCCGAGTCTTTAAAAAATACATTTAAGAAAAATATGTTAATAACACTGTTGGAGTAAAAAACAAAAATAATTTTATTAACAGCTAACGAAACTTATTATAAACTAAAATAAAAATAAGCGAAAGATGCGATGCTCGGCTACCAGGCTATAATTTTTTGCCTGTATCTTATTTACGGCGCTATATTTATTTTAACCTGATTAAAAATAAAGAATTGCTAAACTAAACTTAAATAATAATGTTATAGTTATTAATATTTGGCACATTTTTAAAAATGTTCAATGAAATTTTAAATAAAAAAAAATTTAAAGGTTATTTAATATATGTGAAATCAAAAACGAAGCTTGTATTCATATTCGTTGGATATATTCTATTCATTATAACAGTACAATGTGAACGGGGAAATTGAAATGTCAAATTTACTGGCGAAACAATGATATGTAACAACAATAGTTATAGTGCACTTTTTTTATTAATTAAGCCAATAGAGTGCACTTAATGGAACATGACGTGCATTACTATTATGTAAATAATATTGTCGATATGAAAAATATTTATATCGTTTTAAGGTTCCATACCTCAAAAGAAAAAAAGGAACCTGAAATTCATATGCAATATTTAAGTCAAATGCTGTCGTGTAGGGCGTGTCGGTGGTCCCTTGGGCCAAAAATCTAGCTTCTAAGTCAACGCAATCAAAAGATACGAGCATTTATGCATATATTGATTTTTATCCTGACAAACCAAGGGACTTATATACGAGTCTGTAGTAATCATCCAAATTAAGGCTAATAAGAACGCCCTACACGACAGCATTAGACACGCTGTCGTCGCCTTAACAATACATACAAAAGAATGCATCTATTACACTGGCCGACGAAGAAGCTATCCACTGGTTCTTTCGCCAGAAGATGAAGGTTCCGTGACTGATATAGTGGAACATAACATCAGGACGGCTATTTCCTACAGAAATGAGAAGGCAATAAAAATATCATATAACCAATTAACTGCACCACATTTAACATGATCAATGACCACAGAATTGGAATATTAACATAAAGAAACGCAGACCATTCAAAATATAAATGTTCACTTCAAATTTTACAAAGAAACTCTCTTAAGTTTTTTCACAACGCTTTGCACTTTTGTGTGTCCTTCTGATTTCCTCCTCCTTCTTATTTATTAAAGTTAGCCAGGTTAAGGGCAACATATTGTTTTTAATACAAATAAAAACTTAGATTTGTATTTGGATTTCATTTTGTTATTAAAAAGAAAACATTATGGTCCCCTCTTATAGAATCAGCTGTTTAAGCCATTATTTTCAAATTTTATTCTTCCGAGTTTTTTACAAAAGTATATACAAATAACTATATTTATTAACATATATCCAACCAAACTGGTAAAAGTAAATTGTTCAAAATTTCTTACAATTAATTAATAACTTCATTACGTTTAAAAATAAAGTATTTTTACACCAATTGAAGTCTTAGTGGGTTATGTAATTCATTATAGCTCTTAAGGGTTAATAACCAATCAAGAACAAAAAACGCACGGACTCTGACTACCCTGAATACATTATACACTGTGCAAACATTTTTAACTTGATTAATTTCTTTAGGTATAGGGTTAAAATATTTTACCCCATATGCTGTTCCCGTAAAAGGGCCCTTCGACGCTTCCACCCTGTGTATAACATCTTTATTATAATACAGCGTTTGCTCGTAGTATTGTGTACTCGATTATCATGCAAACTAAATACAATATTACACAATATTAATATAACAATATTAACATATAATATATTTACTGCTTGGACATAACAACAAAGCTCAGGAAGACTGTTACAAAGACAAATGTATCCGAAAGGATACCGCAGAAATCTAGATTTTGCAGGCCATATGAATATCATTTACATTGCGTTTACATTGAATTCGTATTGTTCACAAGTGTTTTTACTCATAATATTACCATTTTTAATGCTAACATTATTATATATGATAACAGTATTATATAATATGATCTCTTTTAGTTATTAACTAGTAGTCCCAATCATCATGTCGTTAATTTGAACTCTATACAAAATTATACAAACACAACAACACAAAATTATACAACAAAAATGATACAAATTTATGACTGTAAAAGCGATAAGTTGTGGGTTCGTTTCTCACTCGAGGAAATTAAATGTTTAATATTTCATTTTTCCTCTGGTGATCGAGGTAAAGCGCGGCGTTGAGTTCCGCCACTCAACACGCAATGTCTCTAAAATTCAGTGAAAAGCGGGGAGCGGAGTGTCTTTATACTAGTAACTTCTGCGTACCCTGCTACATGCGGGATACAGCGTGAAAAGAAAAAAGCTAAAGGCTGAGAAAATTATCAAAACAGAATACTGTAAGTCCAATTTATAACTTAACAGAAATGTATTTAATAGGTACATTAAATGAAATTACACAGAATAATTGGACTATTGCTATCTACAATTGTTCTTTTAAATTTAAAAAGCTTTCGTGTTTCAAGAGAAGTTTCTAGAACTTTGTTCAACTTTTCATTTTCAATTTACTCGTTAAAACTAGCAAAATACATAACAGTTTTAGCCGACTCGAGAACCTTTTTAGTGCAATCTCTCTCAACTCTGTTAGATATTCTTGTTTTCTTCAGGTGGTAAAATAATCGTTATAAGATATTTACGTTAAAAGTATTTTTATGTTTTCATATTAACATTGTATACAAAATTACTTATAAAAAATATAATGTGAAGCCTTTGATTTTCCACTACTCTTGCATATCCTTCTAATACACTTAATAAAAGCTAATTATGAAATACGTTCACATCCTATTAACCATAAAATGTTTTAAGGCTTCATACTCAAAAACATTAATTGATATACCCTTTACTGCACTTATAAAAAAGGAATATGAATAAAAACTGTTTTAATAAAATTAAAGAAAAAATTTTTTATCTACTGACATTGAATCAAGGTTATTTCTATATATTTAAACTAAAATATAAATAAGGGTAATGCACTACTATAGTATTAGTCACAGCAAGGTTGACCCCGCGCCGAGCAGATAATATTACATAAAAAATAAATGTATAAAATTTCAACGATTACCTAAAGGTCTCAAGATCCATTTAAATTTCATAATATGACTTTTTATATTTTATAATAAACAAAATTTATATTACTTTTTTATGTTTCGAAATAAACTTTTTAAATATTTGACGAGATTCTATTGCAAAAGTTTACATTGTCTCGTGACAAAGTTATTATCTGACTACAACCAATTACAATAGAATTTGCTCTCATATAACAGGTTTACTTTATCACACATTGAAGCTGAAACTACTCACGGCAGCTACGAACAATGTAAAGCTAAAAGACAAGATGTAGGTGCATAAATATAAATATGTAGAGTCTAGTTACGAAAGCTGCATGTAGAGGGTTAAGAAAATACGAAACTATCTAGAAAGTTAGTTTAATTGAAAAAAAAAATAAAATAAATTAGCTTCACGCTGTATCCCGCACACAGCAGGGTAGGCAGAGGGAACCTAGTGTTAAGACACTCCGTTCCCCACTTTCTGCCGAATTCTGGAGGCATTGCGTGTTGAGTGGCAGAACTCAACACCGCGCTTAACCTCGACACCAGAGCGAAGAAATGGAAATATAAATTTAAGTAAATATTTCATCTCCTCGAGTGGGGATCGAACCCACAACCAGTCGATTTTGCAGTCACACCTCGTGCCGCTGCGCCACGACCGGCCTAGTTTAATTGAATTTAAAAAAACTAAAATATATCGAAGTCTAATTACTGTCTTAATTTTTTGAAGAACAGTAATCTGTCAAAGCCTAACTTAATTTATAACTTAATTAATTATTCATCGGTAGGATAACAAGTATGTGAAAGACGACGGAAAATCTTGAGCCCAAATGTAAAGAGTCGAGATATGATTTACAAAATTGATATTTAATTTTATTATGATATTTAATATTTAAACGACTGGTGCTTTTTTCACGGACTATTTTCTCAGTGATCACTTATTTTTGAGAGGTTGATTGTATTGTGAACTTAACCTCACTTTTACTAAATCTCTAATAACTCAACTCTCAGATTGCCAAAAGTAACGAAATTTTCAGGGAGGGATTGATGTACCTGAATCTATTAAATTGTACCATTTTCATCTCTTTACATTCTGGGCCCAAGAATGTATGCAATCGTTTGTCTCCTGTGTTGTAAAAAATCCTTTACCGTTCACAAACAGACACATTATAAAATAAAAATTTTTTTCCGGCCTGATTACTATATGAAACTTGTTTGCTAGTTTTTATTTCGGAGATATATATTTTCTTTTCATATTTAATATTAAATTAACAAGTTAACTGGGTGTTCAGAAAGACTGGAGTGCCTGACAATATCATTTCTTGAAATTCGCTTAAGATCCATCAGCCATCTTCTAGTTTCATCACTTTCTATAAGTGAACAGAATATGTTAATGACGAACCATCCTTAATGGTTTAGAAGAACTAAACCGTTCAATGTATAAAAAAAATACTTAATGTCATTGTCGACAGTTTATAATTCTACAAGTAGTTCGCGTTTTCATAAAGGGATAAAATAAGAAAAAGAGAGAGAAAGACAAGGAGGAGGAGGGAAACAAAGGGATATTTCAATATTTTGTCCTCTACATATCCCACAAAAAAATATACATACGAACAAGCTACTAAATCTACTAACAATAATAGTATAACACTTTGCTTTTGTAGTTTGATATAGTTCATATTCCGTTGAATAGAATTCATGTTTTGCTCTATATATCTAGTCAGGCGCTTGCATCGCTATTGTAGTTAATGAAGCGAGCTTTATTTATAACTGGTGTATAATTAATTACCACTAAACGCGCTTGTACCGAGTTCATGTATAACATTAACATTGTATGCTAGTATGCTACTAACTATTGATAACATAACATCATCATTTTAGGAAATTTAGTTCTGGAAGTTCAGTTTACAAATTAAAAGATAACTTTATTTATTTATTTTTTTGACTTCAAGCTGCATTTAGCAAAATAAATATAGAGGACTTAGTATGAAACACTCTGTGCCTTATGCACCAGCTAATTATTAAAACATTGCGTGTTTGTATTATTAGGACGAGAACGAGGACATAAAAATAAGTCATTTCACCGAATAGAAATCGAGCCCACGACAGTCACGTCCTTAGTTAGCAATGCCTCTGCCATTCAACTGTTTCAACAAGTTAAATGCAATATTTATATTACATATGTCTTTTAAGTTTATAATAAATTATTGATGCAATGTATGAACAGAGTACATAAATAATTTGCAGTGCAATAATTCATAGAGACACTTTTTCATTTCCGTTTGCCATAAAGCTGTGTAAAAGCTCCTTTGTAAAATTATTATGGTACAATTGTGAAATATATAACAGAATGCGATTGGCGTAATTTATTTACTACTAAACGCGCTCGTAGTGAGTTCATATGTAACTAATATAACTTTAATTTTATTTGGTTTAATTCTTAATTAAATAGTAAAATGTTAATAATTATTTTTTTTACATATGCATGTTCAGTTCTGGTAAAACGAAATGCAAGATTGAGTTCCGGCAATTAATGAGTATACCTTCAAAAAGGACGTCCATCTCCTACCTTAAAGACCGGCAACGCACCTATAGCACCTATGATGTTGTACAGGATCGTGGGCAGAGATAATCACTTACTATCAGATGACTCTTACGGCATTTTGTTCTTTCCATAAAAAAATATATTACTTGCTTATCACGCAGGGTGGAGAAATGTATAAAAATCATAGTTTTAGTTTTTTAGCCTCATACCGCAGCCTATATACCGCATATATATAAATACGATTAATGTTGAATGTCGGAACTCAACGCCGCATCTTATCATATCACAGCGAAGTAAAAAAAATATTATACATATTATAGAGCCCACATCCATCGCGTTCACAAACGCTGCGGCACAATAGTTACACATGATTTTCAACTAGCGAAACTACTCCTATACCCATTAATTTGTAATATGTACCCATTTATATCTAACTATACATAGTAGCTTAATGCTCTTTGAGAACTTTTCAAACGATTTTAAATTTATATTACAACACTCAGTTTCTCATTTTCTTTATAAAGATTATGCTCGTTACCTGATGGTGTCAGATGTTTTGAATATTTCATGAGGCTACAGCTATTAAAAATGTAATGTTATTTTGTTTGTAAAAAAACAAGTCCAACTAGCACTTGACCTGTCTTTTTATGTCTTTTTAAAAAATAAAATAAATCTAAAAAGACAAGTCAGGTGCGAGTTGGACTCGCCCACTGAGGGTTCCGTACCAATTTCAGGATTATCACAGTGGATTTCAACGGAAAGTACTAATGTACGGTTTTTTTTCTACCATGTACCTACCGATAAACCTTTTTTTTCCTTTATTTGTGGCAGAAGTTTTAACTTCTTGCCAAATTTCAAAATTGTAGATTTACGGGTACGCAAATCTGTAGGTTTTATTACGAGGCCAATTTCATACAAAATGCAGCATAAATCGATGCATAAATGCTTGTATCTTTAGATTTTGGTGACTCAGAACCTGAATTTCTTCTGTGTTCTAAGAGGCCGTAAATTTGAATATTTTATATTAATTTCGGCTTGATACTTCGGATCTCGAGATAAACGGTCTTGAAAGAAGAACAAATGGAACAAAAAAGTAATGTTTTTTCTTTTGAAGTAAGGGACCTTAAAAATATTATCATCAAATATATAATGTTATTACTTAAAAGTGATATCCATAAACGATGTAAAAATAAAAATAAATCGTAAAATACAAATCATTTACAATAACACGAAATATAATACCAATATAAAACAATACATAACAAAACCAAGAAATTTAAAAAAAATCTAATTAATCTATTACTTGAACAAGCGAAAAGAATCAAAGAAAAATATAAATTAAAAAAAAATAGCTTCATGCTGTATTCCGAGCACACCAGGGTAGGCAGAGGGAACATAGTGTTAAAACACTCCGTTACCCACTTTCTGCCGAATTCTGGAGGCATTGCGTGTTGAGTGGTGGAACTCAACACCGAGCTTTGCCTCGACACCAGAGCGAAGAAATGGAAATATAACTTTAAGTAAATATTTCATCTCTTCGAGTGGGGATCATACCCACAACCAGTCGGTTTTAAAGTCACATTTTGTGCCCCTGCGTTACTACTGGCCTCTGCATTTTATCATTATTTATTTAATTTTAACTCGTATACTATAACATACGGAAAACTCCTAAAGTATTTTTATAATTATGTACAGTAAATTTAAATTGAATTAAAAATTATATTAAAATGGTTACAATGGCTCAACGTTCAGATATAAACATAACATTGCGAACTTTTTTATAAGTTTCTTAAAAGGTAATATTTTTATATAATAAAATACTGTTTTTGTGTGTTAAGGTTGGGTCGGTGCACGCTATGTAAGCGTTCAGGAAACATATAGGGCGACCTTTTCTTAAAACAATGAAATTCCTTGTTGTTTAGCGACTGTTATTCAAATTCAAATTCAAATTCAAATAATTTTATTCAAAATAAGAAGTTACATGCTTCATTTTTTGAACGTCAAATAATTTACCACCAGTTCACTAAAGTTAATGCCTCAGACCTGAGAAGAACCGGCGCAAGAAACTCAGCGGGACCTATTTTTTAAAAATAAATTAATACAAATACATATTTAAATATCTGTGACAATGATACTTTTGAAACAGACTGGAGCGAGCATTTCATTCCCAAGGCGTGTTATCATTTACAAAATCATTAATTTGGTAATAACCTTTAACACACAAACGTCTTTTCACAATTTTTTTAAATCGTGATATAGAAAATTCTCTGACGTTTTCTGGGATCCTATTGTAAAAGCGTACACATTGTCCCATAAAAGAATTACGGATTCGATGCAACCGAGTTACAGGTGCACCAAGATTATGCTTATTTCTAGTGTTAATATTATGAAAATCACCAATTTTGGTAAAATTATTAATGTTTTTCTTAACATACATAACATTTTCAAAAATGTATTGCGATGCAACTGTCAATATATTAATTTCTTTAAACTTTTGCCTTAAGGAGTCTTTAGGGCCTAAGTTATAGATTGCACGAATAGCTCTCTTCTGCAGGACAAATATCGGTTGAATACCGGCTGCATTACCCCAAAGTAAAATCCCATAGGACATAATACTATGGAAGTAGCTGAAGTAAACAAGTCGAGCCGTTTCTACGTCAGTTAATGATCTAATTTTTTTGACCGCGAAAGCTGCAGAGCTAAGTCTATTCGCCAATCTATCAATATGGGGTCCCCACTGTAATTTGGAGTCTATGGTGATACCGAGAAATACCGTAGAATCGACAGGATCTACGAGTTCACCATTCAAGAGTACATCGGCTTTAACAACTTTCGTGTTAGGTGTTCTAAAAATAATACATTTAGTTTTTTTACTATTCAATAGTAAGTTATTAGCACTGAACCAATGTACTACTTTCGAGAGAGCATTGTTTACATCGTCATATACGATTTGTCGTCTTTTTATTTTGAAAATCAATGAGGTGTCATCAGCAAACAATACTATCTCATGGTTCTTTTCAACTAGATATGGTAGATCATTTATATATATTAAAAAGAGAAAAGGACCAAGAATAGACCCTTGTGGGACCCCCATGCTGATTACCGAACCAGGAGATTTCTTGCCATTCACATCAATCCTCTGAACTCTGTCAGCTAAATAAGAGGTCAGAAGATTGAGTGCACGTCCTCTTATGCCGTAGTAGTGTAGCTTCATGACCAATGTTGAATGCTGTACACAATCAAAAGCTTTGGACAAATCACAAAACATGCCAAGAGCATCCTGCGATCCCTCCCAAGCCTCATATATATTCTTTATAAGACTTATACCAGCATCCGTAGTTGAACGACCTTTAGTAAAACCATACTGTTTACCGTGCATGAGATTGTGTGAATCAAAATGCAGTAATATTTGATTCAGAATAATTTTTTCAAAAATCTTACTGAACGAGGGTAGTATGGAAACAGGTCGAAAATTATTGGGATCAGATGTACTACCCGATTTAAATATAGGTATGACTTTACTAAATTTCATTAGGTCAGGAAACACACCATACTCTATACAATTATTAAATATAGTTGCGAGGTGAGGAGCAACAGCGTCTATTACATGACTAATCAATTTGACAGAAATATCCCATAGATCTGACGTTTTCTTGATATCTAGGGACTTAAATGTCTTAATTATGTCTCTTGAATTGACTGGTTCAAATTTAAAGTCTACATTACATTTGTGTACGCTTATAATGAACATATCAGATAAATTGCATATCAAATAGAAAGTTATTTTAATATATTAGTATATATTGAGAATATTGCAAATACGAGCAAAAAACAGTTGCCTATATTAGTCCCAAGACCCTCAAGTACCTCTACATGAAATTTAATCACAATCAGATTAGCGGCTTGGCCGTGATTGCGTCACAGATATACGGACAGGGTTACTCTCAAATTTATAATATAAGTATAAATAAGTATGGATATAATATTTATTTCAATACTTAAAATTACATGAGTTTTAAAAGAAGGTAATAGCTGTAACACAAATAGTTTAGATTACAAACAAAACGTATTTGTTTTATATATTTACTAGTTGCCCGCTTATTTGCATCCTTAGGAGTATATTTTTAACAGTCTGAATTTATTTTTTTATAAAAATCGGTGCCGATTTAAAACAAAATCCATATAAACTTTCAACCATAGGGGTTCATCCCTTTAGGGTAAAAATTTTTCAAAAACTCTTCTTAGTGGATGTCCAGATTACAAAAATAAATATCTGTTAAAATTTTACGTTTCTACGCACAGCGGTTACGGCTGTGCGTGCGTCTTACCTCAGTTAGTCGGAACATGTCCTTTTACATACACGAGTAAGAAAACGTTTCAACAAATTAATAGCTTTAATTGCAGAATCTGATACAAAGCATAACAAAATTAATGCTTAGGGCGAACTTGATTTAAATTTGAATCCATCTCAAACAGCGCGGTTTCAAATAATAATTCAACTTTCAATAACAATGTCTTTCGCACGTAATTCCTTATTTGACAGTTTAATTGTTGTCTCCGACCTCGACGCGCTGAAAGCGAGCTTTGGTGATCTTTCAGTTTCACTCCACAATTATTATATTTTAGACTATTGTCTATGTAAAATCATTTGTCTGTCTATACACTATTCACGGTATTGACAAATTAAAATATAATTTAATTTATCAACTCGCCATCGTGGCGAAATGGCACAAACGTGCGGCTGTAAAGGCGACGTAAAGACGAAAGGGGTTCAATTCCCTTTCGGGGGAATGAAGTGTTAAATATGTTCATTTTCTTGCTGTGGTAACAAGACAAAGCGTGGCGTTTATTTTCACCACTCAACACGCTGTGCCTCGAGTTGGGAATGAAACGAATGTCTTAACACTAAGTTTCCAGGTTCCCTGTGCCTACAGCGTGGACTTATAAAAAATATTAGAAAAAACATAATTTAAATCTCTTTGTAACTCATAATTGCATAATTTTTTTTAATTTATGTACAAAATCGATACCAACTAGTTAATATTTTATATACTACTATTTTATATTTATATACATTAATGTATAAACAGTGACTAGTTTGTGTCGGTTTTGTAATGGTCAGTAGTATTGTATTTGTTGCTAATATACAATATAAAATTTTATAATTATTATATTTTTATATTATATTATTATTGTATTATATATATATATATATTGTAACTCTTAGAAAACATTCTTAAATATTAAAAAATAAAGAAATAAAAGCAAAACCAATAAGTAAATTAATTCGTAGACTAATAAATCGTAATCGAACAAGAAATTTACTACACTTTTCATAATAAATTACACATATAAAGTTATCTATTATAACTCTTTAGCTACTAATGTGATAAAGCGGAAGAGTTTGTTTATTTGTTTAAGTCTGCTGGTCGGATTTATTTACTTTTGTTTTGTACGAAAGCTACATTCCTCAGGATTGATATAGGCTATATAATATTATATAATGCTTAGTTCACCTTAAATAATAAAATAACAATAATAATTAACGCCATCGAATGGCTTTAAGTGCGTGCGATGCAAACATAGTTAAATATATGTATGAAAAAAAAATATCTATTTTATTAGTTATTAGACATATTTGTAAATAATCAATTTACAAATCAGTCAAGATTTTTTCTAATAGGAGGAATATATGCTGTCACATTTCCTTTTTTATTATGTTGTTGCGAGTTATTTGACAAAGTGGTGATTCTGTGCACTTTTAAAGTATTTTGGAGTACATGGTGTTTTTGTCAGCACCACTTTAAATTAAATCACAATTTTAACTACTCTATAAAAGTCTAATACAATAAAATAAAAATGAAATAATGCAAAAGTGAAAAAGTGATTTTTTTTTCAAACAAAATATTACGACGAACTCTCGGCTCTTAAAATGTAAATTAAATCTCAGTGGATACTGGATACCGTCCAAACAATAATATAATCAAAGTAAATAACCATTAGTAAACAAAATGGAAGGAAAATAATTATTTATTTGTTACAAATGTAATTTAAATTTCAAATGTAATTTAAATTATTAGTTTAAAATGTATTTATTAAATATTGAAAGATTTTAAAACACGACCGCCAATATTACAAATTCGTTTACCTGAGGAGTATTTCACTAACTTATCAGTGATATCTGTAGCATCTCAAGTGATCTTATAACTTTATCAGTGTTAAGTCGTCATAATTACAAATAGCAGATATTTACTAATTCTTCCTAAGAGACTACGTAGAGACTCCTTTACAGCGATAGATAAGAAGCGAAACTTATTGGAAGCTTTTGTATCATTAGCTTGAGCTAATTTAAGAGAGATACAGACTAGATTACATTTTAAATTAAGTTTTCTTTATAATATTACAAAATAATACTTCGAGTAATGTGTAGAAGTCTTGGAAGAAGAAGGAGATGAAATATTTACAGCTGAAACATTTTGCAGAAAGTGGGGAACGGAGTGTATTAACAATAGGGTTAAAAATTGATTAAAAAAAATAGCGTTTTTGAGATTGAAAAGATGAATGCAAATTCAAAAGATGCTGTGCAAAAATTACTTTGAAGAAAATACTTGTATAATTTATTACTTTCGTATCACGTAATGTATGCACCAGTCCTCAACAGAACATATTCTATTATGCAAATTGAATTCTATTATGCTATACTTGAGATAAAAGAACATGAAAATAGAAAAGATTTGCGCTTGTTCGCTATTTAGGGACGAATTTGCTTGCATCGTCTTTAGCTGGTATATTAATGTAATGGAATTAAAAAAAGAATTGAGGCCATAATGACCCGACGGTTATGGGTTTGATTCCCACTCGGGGGAATGAAATATTTAAATTCAATGATAGAACTCAATACCACGCTTCGTCTGCTAGAGTAAGTAAATAAAAATAAATGAAATTCTACCAAGTAGAGATCGAACTAACAACCGTCGCAATTACAGAGATTTTATCCTACTGCGCAACGACGTTAAAACATCTAAAAAGCTATTTATTACTTATTTAGTGCTTATTTCATAAACAGAAATTTATATTTTCATTTCCTCGCTCTAGTGTCGAGGCAAAAAGCGGCGTCGAGTTCTGCCACTCTACACGCAGATTTCGGCGGAAAGTGGGGAACAGAGTGTCACTAAGTTCCCTCTGCCTACCCTGCTGTGTGCGAAATACAGTGAAGCTGAGTTAATTATGTGATTTTTTAATTTTAAAATGAGCAATAACGACACGGACCTCAAATGCCATCTCCGACGGCACAACCAAACAGCGTAATGGAAGTGTTAAAAGGCGAGTAAATTAATTCCGCGCCGAACAAAACATTCCTTAATTTGCAATTCCTTTTGACGCCATCAAATAGGGTTCACGTGAAGCTTATTTCCTTGTGTGAAATTATCTGTTTAATTAGATATGTTTATTCATTTAAATAGATATTTGGAGGCCAGTCGTGACACAGATGCACACGTGTGCTACTAAGTAAGTAAGTGCGACAGATTATAGGTTCAATTTCCACTCGAGGAAATTAAATATTTAATATTTTCATTTCTTCGCTCTGGTAACGTGCTAAGTGGTGTTGATTTCCCCTCATGTAGATGCAATGTCTCTCTTTTAAATTATTGATTTCTTTTCACAAAGGTTGTTAAAAAATATTTGTTTTGTCTGCACATTTTATAAACGTGTCAAATGCATAAATAATTAACAAAAATAAAATGAATTAAAAATATTAGTCACATTTATATTACTGTACAACATTGAAAAGAAATGCAATTTCTTTTAACGAGACCAAACCAAATAGTCTCAGATCCCAAGGCCCCCAGACCTACGTCATTTTAGCAAAGCTGAAATTTTGGAGATTATTATTTAAAACATATTTAAATACGAGCGTTTCAGCTTTCACGTAGATGAGCGTGAATTTTATGTACCTTTAGTTGAAGCTACCTCTGAATCCCACTTTCAAGTTAGTGAGTACGTATACCGTCTTAACTATATAATAAACTAATAATACTGAAATTTTCAGCTTTGCTAAATCGATGTAAGTCTGGGGGCCCTAGGATCTCAGTCTAAAAATACATTTATAATTTTCATACATTTTTAATTTCTGTTTTTAAAATAACTAATATTTATTTTCTTAACTGAGGTTTCTCTACCTTCCCTCCTCGGCGGGATGGAAGCTGAAAAATTATATATTCACGAAATTTATATTTAGTATTTTTAATAAAACATAAAGCTTTATATAGGATATGTTTTTAGGTAAACTAGACGTCAAAATTCAAGGAAATCTAACTTCCTTAGCCTTTCGGACTTCCTTAGTCGGAATCTTCAAAGTTTTAAATATAACATTTTTTCGTTTCGATCGTTCATTCGGCGTAATTTAATCACGTTTTCTAAAGTGTCATATGAAATTTATGAACTTGAGTTGAAAAAAACAGCCTAGAAACGTTTTGGATGTCGAAATTGGAATAAGTCATCCAATTCACTTTTCTTCGTGTGAAAGATTTGCATTGAATAGGTATTTAAATTATTGTAAAAGAAATCTATTATCAAATCAAAGTTACAAATAATGAATGACATGATGAGAAATTGTATTGAGAGAGATAGATCTAATGACAAGGTGCTCGGTTCTGCAATTTCCGCTCATTTATACATATTACGATTCGAAATACAATTTTACACCGTGCTCCTTATAACTAGACCTAAAACGCAACTTTATTATTAATATACACTATTAGTTATTTTTAATATACATTTTAAACCTTATTATTATTTTGTTTCCTTATCCTAGATATTATTTTATAAATTTATTTTATAAATAGTTACATAGAACTAGAGTGATATTTAATCGAGGTTTTATTTAAAAAAAATTGTATTAGGCTTTTTGTAGGTATTGCCTGCGAATCAAACCTTTATTTTTTTATTATTATATATGTACACATATATTAATATCATAAGATTTTTTTTGAGGAAATAAAAAACCTTATCATATTAAAAAATACGACACACCTAGATACAGGAAAAAAGACTAAAAGCAAGTATAAAACCTTTGGACTGGTAAAAACTGACAAAGCTTGTATATGGAATGCTATGCCTAACTCTGCGTGAAATTGAACACACACGTTCTAAGGCATTCTATTATCACTTTCCGAGCTAGTTCGGCACTTACTAGCTAGACAAAGCGAAATCTGAACGCTTATTATGTACCGAGATTTTGGTGAGACGTAAGTAATATCAAAATGTATATATATATATATATATATATATATATATATATATATATATATATATATATATATATATATATATATATATATATATATATGTATATATATATATATATATATATATATATATATATATATATATATATATATATATATATATAAAATAATACTTTACATATTAACAAATGTAATAACGTGTTTTGTCCTAGCTACTCTTTTAGATCATTAGCTTTGAATATGCATATAATCTAAATATAATACTTACGTTAGACTTGCCTAACTAATTGAGCGAATAGATACATAAACGTAAAATATATTATAACTAGAATATTTTTTTAGAAAACGTATTATATAAAAATCTGTGGGTGTACGAATAGGGAACGAAGTGTCTTAACACTAGGTTCCCTGTTTACCCTGCTGTATGCGGTATACAGCGTGAAGCTGATTCATTTTTTTCTTAAAAATCTGAATCTAGTTGCATTATTATAAACTTTTAGGATTTTTCATGCTTTTTTTATTAAAAGTATTTTTCTATCGTAACTGTATTTACTTTAAAATTTTTAAAAATAATATAATTAGCTGTCAAGTTTTATACACAGTTGCCACTTGCCATTACAGATGTCAGATTCTATGTCTTGAAAGCTCTGGTTAAATAAAATGCAGTACCTAATTAAACTCGTTTATTATTTTGCGAACAAGGTTTCTGAAGGCATATTCCGTAAATTGCATTATTTAATTCTTATTTGACCCGGGGGAAAATTACGACAAACTTTTAATTCAAGGCTAGTCGTGGCGCATGGGCACAAAGTGTGACTGTAAAATCGACTGGTTCCATCCCCACTCGAGGAAATGAAATATTTATCGTAATAACGTAATAAGTATAAAGCCACTCAACACGCAATGAGTCCAGAACTCGGCAGAAAGTGGGAAACGGAGTATCTTAACTGTATGCAGAAAAATATAAAATATAGTGTTTTTAAAAAAACACGATAAAAACACATATCGTTTATAATTATGTTTCTAAACGATTTGGAAAAAGATTCTATGTAATTGCAATAAGTGATATGTGTGATACATATCACTTATTGCAATTACATAGAATTTAATTACAACAATTTACACGAATTTCCTTCCGATAAGGGCCGTTGCCTAAAAGTAACTGCCCCCGATTGACATTTTTTTTCGACTTGGCTATATTGTTGACCTGGACTGGTATTGACAGCGTCACCCGGCGGGGAGGAGGGAGAGTACCTCGCCCCTGAAGAAAAAGTAGGAACTTTGATAGACGCTCGTGAAGGGTTTTTTTTTTTTTTTTTTTTTTTTATGCTTAAATTGTTTTGCGCCACAGACTTTTGTTGTCCGTGCCTTTTTTGTTCTTAATTGATTTTTAAAAATGTTAGTTTTTCTTTTTAAAATGTGAAGTGGACTTTAATATCTTGAATGGTCTGCTTTTGTCAAATCCGAGTTCCTTTTGTCAAATCCGAGTTTTTGGCCGTTGATTATGTTGATTGCGGCACAGTTAGTTGTTTCCGTAATATATCCATTGCCTCCTCATCTCTATAGGAAATA
Organism: Heliconius himera; assembly: GCA_021202915.1. Lineage (NCBI taxonomy): Eukaryota > Metazoa > Arthropoda > Insecta > Lepidoptera > Nymphalidae > Heliconius > Heliconius himera. Next base: position 139,807 of record JAJHJA010000121.1, read on the forward strand.
GCCATTTTAATGTTGTGTTCCACTATATCAGTCACGGAACCTTCATTTGCCCGGCGAATGAACCTGCCGATAGCGTCTTCTTCGGCGTCAGTGTAGTAGATGCATCCTTTTGTATGCCTTGTTAAGGCGACGATTGCATGTGATATGCTGTCGTGTAGGGCGTTTTTAATGGCCTTAGTTTGGATGATTACTACAAACTCGTGTGTAAGTCCCTGAGATTCGTTGATGGTCAGGGTGCGTGAGTTTTCCCCCTTTCCGTATCCTTTCCTGGTTAGGTCCGCTTTTTCTGCTTGCGTATGGACCAGGTACAGAGTATTGGGGGAATCTATAGGGATGGAAGCACCCGTGTATCGCGATTTTCTCAAGGAGCGAGTTATCTGTCGGGCTGAGTAGATTCCGTTATAAACTTCGTTGAGCGCGTATGTCACATCCATTGGACATCTATATGATCTCGCTAGCTCTTGACTGATGGTCGTCACGAGGTTTGGACCGATATAGTGCATTTGGAAGAGGTTTAATCTGTCGATAAAGGGTAGTTGATTTATGTCCCCGATAAGTATAAGTGTCTTGGCCTTTGATAATATGGCCGCCATTACGATTGCCCCAAAATGGTTCATTAGGGCCTCATCCACGAAAAGTCTTGCGGGATTTTCTGTAACACTATTTACCAGAATAGAGGCGATCGTTCGGACTTTGATTTTTGCGTCCCTGGTGCAACTAAAAGGGATCTTACTCCTGAGGTCCTCGGCTGCCTCAGTAGTTGTAGTTGCTACCAGATCTCTATCGGGGATGAAATTGTTCACCACCCAAGTGGACTTACCGCAGCCAGGAACGCCATTCACCCATTTTATGTCAGGTGGCTCCCAATGCTCCCAGATGCTGGTTGGGTTTTTTGAAGCTTGAATGGTAAGCGCTGTGTTTAGTATCCTTTGTTCCAGCGCTACCTCCGTGCATCGAGCTATGACGAGGATTGGGTCGTCCGAAGATGTTGCGTACCTGGGTGGGGAATTTTCTACTTTTGACCTGTCATCCTTGTATACAAAGCCATCTTTACCGCTGTAGGCCGCCATATGGGGTAATTTAGGTGGGTTTCCCCTTAAATATTCCAATTTATTATTGTCATATATGGCGGCTTTCTCCTCTTTGAGTAACACTCTAAGCAGACCTTCGTTTCCGAGTTCAAAGGTCGTCCTAATTTTCTCGCAGGTTGCAAGGTTGACTTTGATGGTTTCCCTTACAATTGCTGTGTACTCTAGGAATGCGTTTTGCATGTGTTGCATGGCATCGTTTGCAGGAGACAGGTCAGGTGCTGTTACTTGGCCTTTGTCTGCTCTAGTGATTCTACCCTTTCTTATAAGTTTTTGTATCGGTTTTAGTATTGTAGGTGGGAAATTAAACTTTTTGCTTTGGTTTTTAGGTTGTTTCTGATTGTTTTGTTGTTCCTCTTCCGAGGCTATCTTCCTTTCAAGGCGCTGCGCTCCGCTCAATGTTGAAGTGCTTGGAATCCCGTCGTCTTTTTTCTTTGCTCTTAAGAAAGCTAAATCTTGTCCTCGATCTTCCTACACAACTATGTTGTACTTTACTGAGGCTGGAATACATCCCAGTAGGTCTGTGACGGCACCTTTTACAAGATCTGCTTTCATTACGTCAACGCTTAGTGTCCGGGATCCGTGTTTGGCTGCATCTGTGTTCGCGGTGCCCAGATGGTCGAGCACCTTGCACACCTTGGTGAAAGGGGAAACTCCGTCTTGTCCGTCGAATAGTGCGATGGTCTTGTTTTTAGTTCGAACTATCCGACATTCCCAGTTCCCTAACCTGATGATAGGCATGCTTTCGTAGTCCGATTTCCTCATGGTGGTCTTGCTGGTACAGCCCTTGGTAAGGGCAGCTAGACCTGGTGATATGTAAATGGATTTCTTCGGCCCTACGACACAGAAGCTGAAGCCCAGTTTCTCCTCTCCTTCATCCATAAACAAGGCCACAGGTCTCAGTTTCAAACCCGGAGGACTGATATGTCCATTACACAGAAAGCGTTGGATTATTGTTGGTTGGTCTGTTGATTGTCCAGTTGTAAGATTTTGAGTGGGTGTAGAAGGGTGGTGGACTTTCTTAGTTATGCTTTTTGCTGCTATCTTACTGCCGTTTCTAGCCATGGCTATCTGAAAGATATCCTCTAAGAACTTTAAGAAACTTGGGCGCTTCTGGTTGTCAGCTATGAGAGAAGCTAAGCCTGGTCTTTCTAGCTTGGTGTTCATTAAAGTTTCTAGGTTCATACGAGCTAAAGAAAACCGTGGGCAGTCCAAGATTATATGCCACACCGTTTCTTCGATGCTAGGATCGCATTCGCATCCTGGGGTTTCTTTCAGCTTAAAGCGATGAAGATAGCTAGCAAAACCTCCATGCCCAGTTAATATTTGCACAAGTATAGGGCTCCATTTGACGGTTCTGGTGATCCTGAACGCGGCTATTACATCGGGAAGAAACTCCTTGGTGGTTGCTCCGGTGCTTGAAGTTGTGTACCTATCCTGCCATCTCAGGATAGATTCCTCTCGAATTTTGGTCTTGATGTAGGCCAGTGATGTTTTGACATAGCTGTGAGGATTCGCTGACAGTGCGGCGTTTTTGGCAAGTTCGTCTGCTCTTTCATTTCCAGCTGTTCCTATGTGTGCACGAAGCCATGTCAATTTTACCTCTCTTCCCTGTTCCCTTATGCGCTGGATATTCCTTTGTATTGCGTTTGCTAAGGGATGAGTGGATCTAGGGTTCCTTAGTAAGTCTAGTGAGGATCTTGAATCACTTAGTATAGTTACCAGAGGATCACAAGTATTAGTAATTTCCTTGGTTGCCCTGTAGATGGCATAAAGTTCGGCTTGAAAGACCGTGCATGAGGGATGTAATGTAAAGGCAAGGTTCATCTTCTCCTTCCCTTGCTCCCACCAAGTAAGTGCAGCACCCACCTTTTCGTTTATCTTGCTGCCATCCGTGAAGATAGTGGGTCCAAGTTTCTGAAGGATGTCCAGAGGTTCATGGTTGGTGTCATCTAGATGGTCGTAGTCTAAAGCACGCGTGAGGGCTGGGTGTTCCAGTTTGGTTGGATCCTCATTTGTTTCTAGACTTGTGTTTGGAGGTAAGTAGTGGGAGATCTTACCTATTTTCATACGATGAATGAGGGCTTGCTCCTGTATTCTGATGTCTAAAGGGAGCAACCCCGACAGGATAAGAGCCGAAGTGTGAGAAACGGTGCGGTAAGATCTACATATCTTCTGTGCGAAGCCTCTTTGCAGCATGTTTAGCTGTTTTTGAATCATGCGCAGTTCAGTGGCTTTGAACCAGGCGCTCGCGCCGTAGGTGATTATAGGTTCAATTACCGCAACGTAGATGGTTCTAATTATTTCCGAGTTCAGGCCCCATGTAACTTTCGCGGTGCACGCCAATCTCTTGTAGATATCGGCAGCTTTTCTGCATTGTGCAGTGACGTGGGATTTAAAGGACATATTTCTGTCAATTATTACTCCAAGAAGTTTTATCTCCTTGACCAGTTGGATTTTTATACCTGCCATTTGTATGATTGGGGAATCGTATTTAAGTTTTTTAGTTAGTATCATCGCATTGGTTTTGTGCGGTGCGAAACTTAGTTTGTTGTGATTCCCCCATAGCATTGCCGTTCTGAGCGCTTTATTGGCTTGTTGCTCTAAATTTCCTATGTTATGGCTCGCGAAAATGAGTACCACGTCGTCTGCAAACGCCTGGCAGTACACTCCCTCTTCATTTAGCTGGTGTAGAAGTGAGTCTAAGATGACATTCCAAAACGTTGGTCCAGCTATTGAGCCCTGAACGCAACCTTTGGTCGTATCTTTCTGCGACTCTTTTCTTGCATAATTTACTTTGATTTTACGGTCCCGAAGATATGAGTTGACCAGTTTGAAGAGATTTCTTGGGCACTTTTTGATGGCAAGATGATATTTAAGTGCTGGCCACCAAGCATTATCAAAAGCTCCTTCAATATCCAAGGAGACCATTAAAACTGACTTCTTTTCTAGTATGTTATTTTTAATGTGGTCTATAAGGTCGCTTAAGGCATCTTCAGTTCCGCGTTGTGGTAAAAAGCCGTATTGCATTTTGTTTAGTTTGGGGAGTATGTGCCATTGAAGACGGCCGACTAAAAGTTTTTCTACAATTTTTCCCAGCACCGAGAGGAGGCCGATCGGTCGGTATGACTTTGGGTGGGTATAGTCCTCCTTTCCTGGTTTCCGTATGATGACCACGTGTGCTATCTTCCATTGATTAGGAAAATGATGCAGTGACAAGCACTTGTTTGCTATCGCTAGAAGCTCGTGAAGGGTTGGCGACCGCAGCTCTTACAGCAGCGGAGTGTGTCGTAAGACTGATGAGTGTATCCTGCCTATATATTGGGCGTTTGCGTTTATTTTAATTGAATCGTCGGGATCCAGAAGGACGCTGCGAGGGAGCGTACTTACACGCTTTGACAATGAGTAGGTTGGAATGGGAATCTGCACGCTCGTAGTAACGTTTGGCTAGGCGTTTGCAGAATTCCTTTAGCGACACTAATTATTTAAATCTTTGTGTAGGTCCACGTTGCATACGTACCATGGGCATCCGGATAGCATACGGAGGAATTTGTTTTGGACCCTCTGAAGGATTTTGGTGGGTGCGAACACGACACAAGCATAGGGTGGATGTAAGTTTCGTACAATGTAATGTTACTCCGCTTGCAAATTGCTTGCCTCCAATTGACACAATTCCACTGCTTTTATAGTAATTTTCATCTAAATCTACCCTCTTTTACACGAGTATGCTAACTTTAGAGATCTATTGTTGGTAAATCTTTGTGATGGAGGGCAGATATAAGTGAGAAGGACTGTATAAGCAGTGTAATTAGGTCAATCGCGGCAGTTGCTTCTAGGCAACGGCCCTTATTGGAAAGAAACTCGTGTGAAAAATTGATACATATCAGTTATTCCAATTACGCAGAATCTCTTTCCGAATAATTTAGGAATATATAGACGATATGTGATTTTATCTTGTTTTTAAAAACCGTTCCGATTTCTAATACTGTTTATATTCAAAGCCAATGATTTAAAACGGTAGCTAATATAAAACACGTTATTACAGTTGTATATATGTAGAGTAATTCTTAAAAGAAGAAGACCCTTCGTTACACAAATAAGTTTCCAGAATTAAACGGAAACTCCGAGGCTTAGGAAGCAGCGCTTAGGATCACTTCCGAAAGTCGTTAATTAAGATGGGATCATGTACTGGATTTCCTTTGGAAAAAGGCTTAAAACCGACGTAAATTTTATCTACTGGCCTACTAAGTTCGGTAACGCTGATTACTTATAAAATTCTTTTGATTTAAAAATAATTATAATTTTTTTTATGTTTACTAATCAAAGCACTCAAAAAAACAAGATTACCGAAAAACTACATAAAAGATTTCACTAACATTTTAACGAAGTTTAACAATCGCAAACATAAACTGCTAAAAAAGGTAGAAATGTATACTAACGACTGCAGAACACGTCAAAACAATTTATTGAATTATCAACGAGACTGTGCATTAACTAAGTATATATTTCTTTATTTTTTAGGTATCGCATTATTTTTTTTTTATATATTTGGAATAAAACTAAATTTTAAAAATTTGTACTGTAAAAGTTTCATTATTTTCACTTAATTTTAAATAAAAAAAGTTGCAAAGCTTAAATAAAAAAGTAGACTAACAGTCCTCTGGTAGTCACTTTTGTTGTTTGACACTGACAAATAAATACCTTTCATTTTTGGTCACAAGGGAAATCACAGAACGATACTGCAATAGTATTAATATATCAATGTGTAGTTTTTTTTATAACAACAACACTTAACATGTTCCACATAAAACCTAAACAAACAGAACATTGCAAGAGTTGCTATAAAATTATCGTGGGCTTTATATTATATAGTGTATATTTTCACGCAGAATATCTTGAATTATGGAATTGGTGTGCAATAAAAAGATAAAGAGTAATCTATTAGTTCCTGATCTATTTTTTTTATATGATTAAAACGTAAATAAGTTGATTTTATAAAAGCAGAAAAAATTACATACATTCATTGCGTCTCCTGAAACATTCCAAAAAAATAAATTCAAAATACGTCATTATTACACCAAATAAGCGACACACTTGCATGTAATTTTTTTTAAATAAAATTTGTTTAAACATATTATAACATAACAGAAAATTTGGTAATAGAAAACAAAACTGACTTCCATTTTCCATTCGACTGAATAAAATTGAGCCGTAATAAAATGATACATTTCTCAGAAACTGATTCAAACTTCAAAGCTGCACTTTCAAATGTACAATATCGTATGAGAAAAGTAACATATTTGACATACAAAGTAAGAAAATTCCTTTACATTTTTAAATTCTAGTCAAAATTAAATTTTATTTTTAAAATATGATCGTCATTTATAAAAATCTATGAAAGTTTTGAACAATTATAAATAATGGCTTTAAAGTACCAGTATGCATTTTTATAAGCAACTGCCCCCTACAACCCCTCTTTTACACGAGTTTGCTAGCAATATATATATATATCCATCTACGATTCTTTTCTTTATTTGTACTGCGTTAAGTTCTTACTTCTTGCCAAATTTCATAATTTTAGGTCTACAGGAATTTTTCATTACGCTACTAATTTCAACAAATTTTAACAAAAACGATGATTCGATGAATCTTCTTAATTAAATTCTTGTAAGTTATCTTACAAGCTAAAAGATTTTTTGTGCTCCGATCGACTGTAAACCTTCAAGCTTGATACTTCCACGATATCCCGACATAAATAGTCTTGACAGAAGAACAACAAAGTGATGCCTATAAGGGCTCAATATTTGCCTTTTGAAATACCGAACCCTAAAAATTTATTAAATATTGTAAAGTATAATTATTTTTTCTTTGATGTAAAACGTATGAATTTTAACTAATGCCCAATATTAATAACCTATCTCCTACGTCAATCTTCGATTGTTCCATATAGGGATAGGTTATTAATATTGGGCGTAAATAAACAAAAAACATTACGATGAAGGAAATTCTGATAATTGACGTTAGTGCACACTCGACCCAAACTCCAATAAAATATATTAAGCATTATAACTTTAAAAGCTTTCAGCTGCGTCATTACAGTGAATTGAATTTGAAATGTTATTAAAGCTTCGAATAAATGAATTGACGTCCAGACTTTAAAAGTTGAATTATGATAATGAAAGCTCATTAAAAGTGTGAAGTAGTGTTTCATTGAAATGGCAGATTTAATAGATCTTTGACACACTTTCATACCGCATACAGCACATAGTGTTAAGACACTACGTAACTGAACACAACGCCGCGGTTTGCCTTGTTACCAGAGTGAAGAACACAAGTCATAAGGATCATCCTCTGTGATCGCTAATCAAAGATGGTCTGAAGTCAAAAAAATATTTTTAGCTTAGTTACAATGTAATTTCTTATAAAAACTAAAACAAGCCAAGGCAAGCTCTCCAGTCTCAATCTTGTACATCTTAGAGTTCATTTTCTCGGTGAAAAAAAAGTTATTTAAAAAATTAAAAAATGTGGCCATTAACCTGTTTCATCGAATTACTCACAAAATAATGATCGCTTTAAGCCTAATAAAATATTATTAGTTGGTGAATAAGATTGACAGATTAAATTACTCTTTGTAAACGAAATTTCAAGATAATTGATAAAGTGCCTGTACAAAGCTCTACTTTCGTTGAACGTTAACATTGCTATTATAATATTATTCTTATTTAAATAAGAGTAATTTAACAAAGGCAGTTTACATATTGAAAAGTTTCGCGGTGTAACTTCAAAGTCAATTTAAAAGTTTGTAGGTATAAGTTATCCTTAGGGATTATTCTACTCGTTCAAAAATATAATAAACTAATCTAGAAAATATACGTATACCACTACTATACCACTGTTTATGTATAAATAGAAATATATATACTAACAAAAAATAATTAGGGATGTGTTATCTTAGTGGGTGAACAAATTTAAAATATATTTGAATTTGAATTTTTTATAAGCTGTTTATTTTTTTATGTATTTAATTTAATGAAGAAATTTTTGAACTGAAGTTAATTATGTTAATTATTATTAATGTAATATTTAGGCTTTGTACAGCACTCCGTAGAAGAGGCGAAGATGTTAGAGTACAAAGCCTACATTAATCTATTATTAATGTATCGAAATTAAGTATTCACTTTACATTTTAAGCATAATTAAATAATTTTATTGTTTTAGTACCTTATTATATCCCTCTCCTTTATTAACCGACATCCATAAGGAGGAGGCTATCAATGCGACTGTATTTTTTATGTTTGTAGTAGAACGTTAAACTGGGCAAACCGTATTTGATAATTCTTTTTTTATTTGAAAGTTGATGCTTCCCATGTGATATAATTTTAATGTTGGATGTTATCGAGGAGAAAATCGCGCGATGCGCAACATATGGATAATTAATTCTTTACCACGAATAACTAAATACCACATTTTTTATTGGACTTTGGGTTTTTGGGATTGGGTACACGTCAAGGGTAGTAAAGTTTGGGTAAGTTCTGATTATGGGATGCAATGGAAGTCGTTTTTTTTTTTTTGTCAAAAATTGTAATTATCATTTACCATATTCAGTCAAAAATAACTATGCTACGCGATATACACGTAAGTCATTTTCTTTTATTATTTACTAAATATATTGACAAATAAATAGAGCAATTTATTGTTAAAACCTTAGTAAAGATAAACTTTTAGTCCAAAATCATTCTTGGGCTCAGTGTTTAGTCGCTTGTAAAATTGCTCGTACTAAAAAGTTTAATGAACCGTGACCTACAATTCTATCCCGGAAGTTATTTCGCATTAGTTTTAAGTAATCCTATTATCAACTAAAAACATAAACTAAAGGATAGCAAACGAAGTTTATAATATAATTTAAATTCTTTAATACTCATTTTACATTTTATTTTTAAATATATAAATGCTATTTTAGCGTTACTTTGTGTCTGTAGATACAGGCATAAATTAACGCTAAAGATAGTTTTTAAATTTCTCTCCACTCAGAGTAGTTAAGCAAGATAAGCACTGATCAATATCTCTTAGTTTGACTATAAAAAATAGAATCATTGTATAAGGTCGAATATTAATTTGATTGTTATTTCAAAATACTACTTATTTCATTACAGTTATAAAATATATTTTTTATATTATAAAAAATTGATATAAAATACTCTAGAGACCTAAAGACGCGAAGTAATCACCAAACACCGCAGGCGAAGTGTCTGAAGTGTTTTTGTTTATTTCTAAGGCTTTGTCTTCGTACTGGGGCGTGTGATATTTCAGACAAGAACTTTGTTAACTCATAAATCTAAAGCTCAACACACACTATGACAGGATCAAGACTCCGCTTGGGGATTGATTTAACACATTTATTATCTGTCAAAAACGTCATTTGATACGAACTGTTTCAAAATTGCTAATCTCAGTAACTACTAGTTCCAAATGAAAATATATTTTTATGTGGGATAGTCCAATTACAAAAAAAGTTATAGGCTATATAACATCACGCCATGTGTCGTACACAATTCTTCTTCGCATATCCTAAGAATATCTTAGGATATACAAAGATAGCTTGTTAGCCTTTTATTTTTGGTTTAGTGAATAACTCCTGAAAATATAACATTGAAGAAAAATATGATCCGACTTGTATTTAAATTCTATTTTTTTAACTACTTTAGATATTTTTTTCAGCAATTACTCACAAAATAATGATCGCTTTAAGCCTAATAAAATATTATTAGTTGGTGAATAAGATTGACAGATTAAATTACTCTTTGTAAACGAAATTTCAAGATAATTGATAAAGTGCCTGTACAAAGCTCTACTTTCGTTGAACGTTAACATTGCTATTATAATATTATTCTTATTTAAATAAGAGTAATTTAACAAAGGCAGTTTACATATTGAAAAGTTTCGCGGTGTAACTTCAAAGTCAATTTAAAAGTTTGTAGGTATAAGTTATCCTTAGGGATTATTCTACTCGTTCAAAAATATAATAAACTAATCTAGAAAATATACGTATACCACTACTATACCACTGTTTATGTATAAATAGAAATATATATACTAACAAAAAATAATTAGGGATGTGTTATCTTAGTGGGTGAACAAATTTAAAATATATTTGAATTTGAATTTTTTATAAGCTGTTTATTTTTTTATGTATTTAATTTAATGAAGAAATTTTTGAACTGAAGTTAATTATGTTAATTATTATTAATGTAATATTTAGGCTTTGTACAGCACTCCGTAGAAGAGGCGAAGATGTTAGAGTACAAAGCCTACATTAATCTATTATTAATGTATCGAAATTAAGTATTCACTTTACATTTTAAGCATAATTAAATAATTTTATTGTTTTAGTACCTTATTATATCCCTCTCCTTTATTAACCGACATCCATAAGGAGGAGGCTATCAATGCGACTGTATTTTTTATGTTTGTAGTAGAACGTTAAACTGGGCAAACCGTATTTGATAATTCTTTTTTTATTTGAAAGTTGATGCTTCCCATGTGATATAATTTTAATGTTGGATGTTATCGAGGAGAAAATCGCGCGATGCGCAACATATGGATAATTAATTCTTTACCACGAATAACTAAATACCACATTTTTTATTGGACTTTGGGTTTTTGGGATTGGGTACACGTCAAGGGTAGTAAAGTTTGGGTAAGTTCTGATTATGGGATGCAATGGAAGTCGTTTTTTTTTTTTTGTCAAAAATTGTAATTATCATTTACCATATTCAGTCAAAAATAACTATGCTACGCGATATACACGTAAGTCATTTTCTTTTATTATTTACTAAATATATTGACAAATAAATAGAGCAATTTATTGTTAAAACCTTAGTAAAGATAAACTTTTAGTCCAAAATCATTCTTGGGCTCAGTGTTTAGTCGCTTGTAAAATTGCTCGTACTAAAAAGTTTAATGAACCGTGACCTACAATTCTATCCCGGAAGTTATTTCGCATTAGTTTTAAGTAATCCTATTATCAACTAAAAACATAAACTAAAGGATAGCAAACGAAGTTTATAATATAATTTAAATTCTATAATACTCATTTTACATTATATTTTTAAATATATAAATGCTATTTTAGCGTTACTTTGTGTCTGTAGATACAGGCATAAATTAACGCTAAAGATAGTTTTTAAATTTCTCTCCACTCAGAGTAGTTAAGCAAGATAAGCACTGATCAATATCTCTTAGTTTGACTATAAAAAATAGAATCATTGTATAAGGTCGAATATTAATTTGATTGTTATTTCAAAATACTACTTATTTCATTACAGTTATAAAATATATTTTTTATATTATAAAAAATTGATATAAAATACTCTAGAGACCTAAAGACGCGAAGTAATCACCAAACACCGCAGGCGAAGTGTCCGAAGTGTTTTTGTTTATTTCTAAGGCTTTGTCTTCGTACTGGGGCGTGTGATATTTCAGACGAGAACTTTGTTAACTCATAAATCTAAAGCTCAACACACACTATGACAGGATCAAGACTCCGCTTGGGGATTGATTTAACACATTTATTATCTGTCAAAAACGTCATTTGATACGAACTGTTTCAAAATTGCTAATCTCAGTAACTACTAGTTCCAAATGAAAATATATTTTTATGTGGGATAGTCCAATTACAAAAAAAGTTATAGGCTATATAACATCACGCCATGTGTCGTACACAATTCTTCTTCGCATATCCTAAGAATATCTTAGGATATACAAAGATAGCTTGTTAGCCTTTTATTTTTGGTTTAGTGAATAACTCCTGAAAATATAACATTGAAGAAAAATATGATCCGACTTGTATTTAAATTCTATTTTTTTAACTACTTTAGATATTTTTTTCAGCAACTTAAAACAATAATATATAATATAAATAATATTATACATTCAGACGACAGTAATTTTATTAATTAATATGTAATAACTTCAAATATAATCTTATAAATATTTTATATATATACTCATAAGTGATTGTCATTCTATTAGTATGCTAGGAGTAGGTTTCTACTTGATAACAAGAAGTGAAGCCTTTTTGTTACAGCAACGTAAGGTGTCAAAGGAATTGCAAATTAACGAACCTTTCACTACCAGTAATTAATTTATTCGATGCATAATACGTATTAATTAGGAATTAATTTCACGGGATGCGTCATAGTGTGATTAACTTTTATAAATTTACCAGAATATTCGTTAGTAGTAGTAGTTGTGATATTGTTATGAATTGATATTGTTATGAATTAGAGACATTTTATTAAGCAATTAATTGAATGAGGCCGTCGTTGCATAGGGGCGCAAGCGTGCGACTGTAAACGCGACGGTTGTGGGTTCGCTTCCCAACTCAGCGGAATAAACTATTGAATATTTTCATTGTCTCACTCTGATAATGAGGCAAAGTGCAGCGTTGAGTTGAAATGTCTTGATGGAGACGGAGTGTGTTAACACTAGATTCTTAAGTTCTCTCTGCCTACACTGATATGTGGGGGATACAGAGAGATATATTAATTATAATAACTCAAGCCTTTTTAATTAATTGATAAATAAAATTGTTTCATATTGTGTATTATATTACTTTAAACGTTTCTAAAAGTTTTACAAAATATTATATGAAAATATGTATTTTAAAACTTCAGTACACTTCTTATATCTGTGATTTTGATAAAAGAAAAGATAAAAACATAAGTATTATAAAAAATATATTTAAAATGGCAAGCCTGTAATTCTTATGATATATAAAATTCTTATAAAAGCCAAGCCTGTGATTCTAAGCCTGGCCGTACACGTACAATAATATAGTCAATAAAGTATGTATTGTCAGTCATATTGTGTGTGTGCGGCCGGTATTTCGATATAGTTGTAAATTTCTAGACATTTCGTTTTTGTCACGACAATATTTGCCTGGACTCACACACACAATATGATTAATATGGCCGCATACATTGAACAATATTATTGTCAATATTATTTTGTGTGTGTGTGGCTAGCCTAATCAAAAAAAATGTAATGTGTTACAAGCATAAAAAAATACTGGCAGCACTACGTTCTAGAGTACACTTTACTTATATTTAATCGTAAAAGTAAACAATCGATTCAAAGATATATGAAACTTAAATCGTTTACGTTATCTGTATATGTGGAAATCGGCATTCGGTAATCGGTATCAATCATTGAGCAATAGCCATCACTAGAATACGAATCTATTATCTTTTATAAATTGTATTACTTTTCCCACGCACTTGCTTGATCGGGCGTCAGTTGTAATCGTATATAGGTATACTTTTCGAAGAATATTACTAACTAGACTGATATTTTTTCCTTAAAAATGAAAAAAGTAATATTTTTATGCGTGTTGTCACTGTCCTTGTGTTTGAGCAAAGCAGCTGAGGACAAAGGTAAGCTTGCCAGAACAATCGGCGTCCATCATATTATTGCGTTCTATTAAGATTTCTCATAAGCATATTACACGTATCGGGAAACCAGTTCTACACTATAAAAAAACAGTAACTGTTGCGTTTCTTCGGTAGAAAGCAGAAATTATGCGTTTATAGTAAATCAACGTCTAAAATTACTTTATGCACGTATTAGTCATTACTTTAATTTAAAGTAAATAAAACAGCACCATTCGATATATTTTCTTAATTAATATAATGTAATATTATATATTAATATTTATATTACTAAAGAAAATAATTTACCGACAAACAATCTTTCTTAATTGTTATACACATTCTTGTTTTATTTCATATATATTGTAACTTTTAAAGCTAGAAAACAAATGCGTATTGAAATAACCTTAGATAAGAATACCTGCAATTAATGTTTTATAAAACAATAGAAATAGATAAAATTAGTAATGCCTTAATTAAATTATTATATTTCTTCTCTAGGCAGAATGATAGTCCATGCTATAAAGATTAAAATTTCATTATATTGATGTCTAATTTAATAACTCGTAAAGAAAGAAATAATAAAATTTTAATATTTTTAATCTGAATTCAATTAAGCAATTAATTAATTTTCAATGTTTTAACAATTCTTCTAACAATATTTAGGATATAATAATATCTTAAATATAAGTGGGATATTTAGGATATTCATATATCCTAAGTGAGATGTTAATTTTATAGTTATAGGACTAAGAAAGTTCTATAAAAACAATGTAGTACAGTGTAGTATTATACACAGTTTCTATTCTTTATCTTATATGTGAAGCAAAATCTTTGCAAGCCTTTTTAAAGAAAATTGCACAGACTAAGAATTATAAAATTTAGCACACTTGTAGTTTCTATGTAGGAAAGTGCAGAATGCTAACATTTTTTATTAATAATGTTTGTTAAGTACATTAAATCAATAAAGAAAGCATTACACACACCACCATGCATTTAACAATATATACAACACTTGTATTTTTAAAGTAATATACACATTGCTATGGCAACTAACATACTATTATAATTTGCATCAAGAGGTCCTCTTGTTAAAATAAATTTCCATGTAAAATAAACAGTTACATGCATTTATATACTTTCTGGATTATGCTCTACATAATTTAAAAACATCCTGCTACTTCACACCTTTTTTTCCCACAGCAAGGTGGAAGACGGGGAACTTAGTGTTAAGATACCATCTGTCACTTATCAGATAAGTTTTATCAGTTCAGTTCAATTCTTCATTTATGGCGCTTCGAGCGTGCCAGTTGAGATAAGTTTTATAATATTGCTTATTCTATGACAGAATTCAATACAATGCAGTGTCAACCAGATTGTAAATAAAAATAGTTCTGAAGTAATAATAATTTAAATCATCCACCAAGATATTCTCTCCCTTGCTTTTATATTTAAAAGTTTCACCACTTCATTTCTATGATTAATTATTTATTAAAGAAATATTAAATTAATGTTTCGAGACTAGACTCAAGACATCAAAAATGTTTAGCACGTTACACATTATGAACATGTATCTCTTCAATGTTGAAGACTTACATTTTTGTGTGTGCTGTGCACTTGTGATTTTTTATAATTTTTGCATTTTTGTTGTAGTGAAAGTTTTTTTTTTTTTTTTCATTTTTCTAAGTAAGGATACTAAAAGAATAACATAACACACACTTGAATAGATCAAATTACCCATAAACTGTATAATATTTTCTGTCAACATTCATTGATTTAATCAATTCCTGTTAACAAGACATAATGTGTATAAGAGATGCGCTAAATTGAATCTTGGCTGGTGACCTTATTTAAAAGGAAGCCAAAGTTTTTTTTTTTCTATTTGCTTAGTCACTAGTTACATGTATTTATAGCAGGATAAACAAAAAGAACTTATTGTCAAATCAACTTTCTTTCTACAAATATTCAAAGCATTGTATGTTGAGTGGAACTGCTTACAGGCCAAAAGAATAATATGAATGTACCTTCCAATTTCCAAATTTAAATGTCATAATTTTATTATTTGAATGCAATATTAATTACCTATATTTTAAATTTATTTGTGCAAAGATGAAGAGTTTTAACATACAATGATGTTATGTTATATTTTATAGTTTAATAAGCCTTATTGCAGTTTAGCCAAAGATAATGGTTATTTAAATATGTGCATAATCCACAGATGTATTTAATTTAAAACATGATTTTTCCAGGAAAAGCTATAGACTATAATTATATCATTATGTGATTGTTTCAATGTAACCCACTGTATCTATAGTCAGAGTTGCTTTAGGCAACTTAGAATTATTTTAGTTTTGACCATGTGGATAAAATCATAGAATGAACTTGTTTCCTCGAGTGGTAATTGAACTTACAACCTGTCACACTTACAGTCACACGCTTGTGCCCCTGCCTCACAACTGGCCTCGTGTAATATAATCATAGAAAAATCAATAGCTTTGAATCTAAACTCAACCTTTTTATAAATAAACAATAGGGTTACCTAAAGTGAGTTGTATATATATATTAATATTACTAATAACTTCGAAGTAATAAAACAAGTTATATCTTTGCTCTATATTATTAAATTTGATAGATAAACATAAGTAATTCGATATATTTGAAAGGCTTTTTCCTTAAGTTGATTTAACTTTGTTTGTTATTCATCTAAGAAGTGAGCCACGTTTAACTGTAATTATGCAAGTACATCCGCGTGTAATGGTGACAAGAATGCAAGATGCATTCACTTGGAATAATAATGATCATTCTTTAGAAAACGTCTAAAAATATTATTTGAAAGGAAAAATATTTAAATAGCCGCAGTATTGAGACATGTACATGTAATAAAACTAACTCATACATCAAAACATATGATAAAATTCGGACATTTATTAAGATGATAGAACCCAAAATAATGATTTTTAAAATATTTGTCTGTTTGTGCGTTTCAGAAATGGCTCAACCCATTTAAATGCAGTTTTCACTGTTATATTTTGTAAACTTCTCTTAACATTTAATGTTTGCTTTTTTTTAATTGGATTGTAAATAAAAAAGTTATTTCAATGTCAGTTTAGTAATTTAACGATTTAAATTCAAATGATATAATTTATGCTCGTGGTATATTTACTTTTTTCTAATTTAATATAATATTTGTTTAATGATTAGAGGTTATGGCATCGTGGCGCAATGGGACATCATCTAACTGTAAATGATTCCATTTACCGTTATTTTGGATTCCCACTCGGAATGATTTATTTCCATTTGCATTTGTTCTGGAAAGACAAAACACGAATGTCTCGAATAAGAATTAGAATAGACTGTCTTGATGCTAGTTATGCAGGAAAAAACATGAGGTTTAAGTAATAAGTAATGTTAAAATGAATTACTGATTGTCGGATCACCATAATTAAGCCCCATTGGTGTGACGATACGGTTTTGCAATAACTTGTCGATTCGATTGCGCAACGCAAGTTGGAGGCCCTGTTTCTCGCTTGTTTAAAAGTTTATATTTATATTAATGTATTTAACCATATTGTTTTTTATCTCGATATATAGCATAATATAAATATTTATGAGGCCGGTCGTGGCGCAGGGGCACAAAGTGTGACTGCAAAATCGACTGGTTGTGAGTTGAAATATTTATTTACATATATATTTTCATTTCTTCGCTCTGGTGTCGAGGCAAAGCGCGGCGTTGAGTTTCGCCACTCAACACGCAATGCCTCCAGAACTTGGCGGAAAGAGGGGAACGGAATGTCTTAACAATCGGTTCCCTCTGCCTACCCTGTACTGTGTGCGGGATACAGCGTGAAGCTGATTTGATTAATTTTTTTTTATTTATAAATATTAAAAATTTACATAATATAAATTTCCATTTGATTAAATAGTTGTATAAAAACAGCTTAATAATTAATTTTTCCTTCTGATAAATTTTACGACCATTCCTGCTCTTCTTATTTTTTATAAAGAATAGTACGATGCATCCCTATAAGAATTTTATCAATTTTAGATTTTATTATATTATTTATACAAACAAAACAATTTATTTAGATGCACACATCGATGTACAATATATACGTCATTTAGTCGACGACTATATTTCAAGGCTTACAAGATCTCACTAGATTTTTAGAAACTGACTATTATAATATATTTAAGTTTGCGTGAATGGTATCAAATTTAATATACCTCATAGGCAAATATTATTGGCGCCGCAGTATTGAGAATGTAAGAGGTGTGACTGTGACAAATAAGAGGGTTGCCTGCCGCCTTGGGAGTAAATAAAATTAAGATTGTCGAAGAAAAACTATCGAGCTATAAAAAGTATTTTACTTTTCCGATTTCTCGCGTCTTCAAACGTATAAAGCGAAGAGCCCCCCAGGATCTTCTCTTATCATAAAACAGCATCTTTTGTAATACTCCACATTATACGGATATGCCACTGGGTGTATACCATGCACGACAAATGCTACGAGATTCACAACAACCAGCTAAATGCCTACAAAGGGCAGATCGCAGGAATAAAAAGGATTAAAAAAAAAAAAACTTTTCCGATTTTTTTTTTGTCTTACCGATTTATATTATGACATATATATAATTGCTTGTTTTTCACTAAGTAATGACCATTAAGTACAGTACCCGATAAATTGCTTAACCTTGGGCTTGTATGATTTTGATAATATTTTTTAAAAGAATCCTGCGTTCAAATAAAACAGCCAAACAAACTATTCGACTTCACAATATTAGTATAGATAAGTGCAACGTACTATATTCTAAGACGGACATGGATCGTTACGACAGCATTGAATATTAGCCGATAAGACGTTAGCATAAACAGGCTATAATTTTCCACCAGAACCAGTTACGACGCTACAAAGTTATTTTTAAGCACGTACATGTGAATTTGTTGTTGCAAATGTTATAACAATGTGTTATGATACACATAGACTTGAAGAACAAGTATTTATTTATATATATATTTTTTATATTTTCATGCACTTTCTCCATTTTGTGGCAGTAAAATACACACGTTATTCAGTTCAGTTATTCAGTCTCGAATTCTGGTGTTGAGTTAAAAAACCGGTCAAATGCGAGTTGAACTCGCATGCCGAGGGTTCGGTATACCAATAAATAAAAAGTACATTACGTTAGTATCAACGTTTGTATACCAATGTATTGTATTCATTTTGTATGAAATGAAGTACACTGATAAGTTTGTATAGATTGTTTAGATTTTTTCATGTAGTTCTACTGCGAGTTCTAAGTTTTTGTCAGATTTTATTATTGTAGGTCCACGGGAAGTAACCTATGGGTTTTAATTTCGCGGAGAATTTCATACAAATGCAGTAACAACGATGCATAAACGTTAGTAGCTTTTGATTGAGTTGACTTAGAAGATTTTTTTTTCGAATTAGAATATTTGACAATAATTTCATATTGATACATCTACGCGATCTACACGATCTCGAGATAAATTCTATTGACAGACGGACAACAAAATGATGCTATAAGGGTTCTGTTTTTTTCTCGTTTGGAGGTACAGAACCCTAAAAAAGATGCCAAATTAAGATATTCCCGTAAATAATAAAACACATCTAAACTGCCATTATGACGTCACTCAGTGGTAATATAAAACTTAAAACTATAAAATAAATGATAATTTATATCTATAAACATATTCACGGCAGAATTCTCATGATTAGAAAACAAGTTGGACAGCCAAAGGATTATCTATTAATTTGCATATATATTACATACATGTTTAAAAATATGTACATCATTATGGCTGGATTATTAATACATTTTATTTAAAGACATTTATGTGGTACAGTTGGCATAGCCTTAATGGTAAATCGATGTGGATATAGGAATATTTTGCTCCCATTTTTCCACGTGAATAATAATAAAATAATAAATTATACAAATAAAGACTAGTCTTTAATTGTATAATTTATTATAATTGAATTAACATAGTAGGATCTTAAATCTAGATCATCATCATAGCTTCACGCGAATCCCGCATATAGCTGGATAACCAGAGAGAACCTAATATTACGACACTGTTCACAACTGTGGATAGTCCAATTTTCGGATATTGTGTATTGAATGGCGTTTCGAGAATGGAAAATGAACCCACAACCGTCACCTTTACAGTCAGAAGATGTGGCGCTGCGATTATCCATACAACTATCCTAAATCTAATCTAAATGTATATAATATTATATTATAATTCCAGCCCCACAAGCTCCACCAGCTTTAAATGCGACAGATGCTAAACTTGCTCCACCAGTAAATGCCACACCGCCTCATGAAAAATCTCAAGAAGCGCCAGTAAGTAATAAAAATGAAACAACATCTGACAAACCTGCGCCTCCACCCTCACTGCCACCACACATAAATACAACTAAGCCAGAAGTTGATAATAAGACTGCAGACAAACCAACTCCTAAGGAGGAAACTGCTAAGCCGAGTAACAATGAAACAAAAGTAATCCCAGATAAAGAAAGTAAGGATGTGAAGCCCAATGAGAAGCCTAAAAATGAGACTTCGACCGAGAAGGTCACGGAAAAACCCACTGAAACACCAAAAGTCACGGAAACACCTAAACCTATGCATATTGTTGAAAAGACTAAAGGGTGAGTTTATCCTTCAATATAAATTAATTAAAAAAAACTATTCTATCTCTATTTATTAACAAAGAAAATGAGTCTTTATTTAAGAGTGTAATTAAGTTTAATTTTGTTGGGTACTTTTCACGTAAATTAAAATGATTCTATACAAATGTAAATGACTAAGACATGTTGATAGTACTTATTTTTTTTGAAGCATGCTTTTAATCGGCGCTCTCGTGACCCAGCTGCTGATTCAAAGCAACGGTTATTGTGGTGGATTCGTTTCCCACTGAATGAATTATTTTAATTTTTCTCGCTCGGCTAAGAAGATTGTGCGGCATTGAGTTATTCCACCCAACATTCAATGACTTGAAAATAAAAGGAAAACTCCCATGTTGGAAAGAGATATTGTATTTAAAACTATTTATATTGTATTTTTTTATTGTATTTAAAACTCAATTATAATCCCTAATATTTGTATTTTCAGTTTTGATGGACCAAGTTTCATTGGAGGCATCATCCTCACCTTGGGTCTCCTTGCCATAGGATTCATGGGGCTCAAATACTATAAGAATCAAACTGAAAGAAACTACCACACACTTTAAGTGAAATATTTATACTATTAATTATCTATGTGAGTGCACTCTGCTATTTACTTATAATATTATAGCTATATATTTTGGTTTTTCTCTATAAGTTACGAGATTTTTTGTTTTTTTTTGTGCACTTTACATTTTAAATGTCCTTTTCAACAGGGTTTCTGTATTGAGGTATACCACCTAGGTATAATATAACCTAAATTAGACAATGTTTCTTTTTCTCGAATTTATATAAAAGAATATTTTATGACCAACATGTTATTAGATTTTAGTTTTAAGCCTATCTTTTGTTTGTTTGGCATTTATATAATTATAAAACTTTTAAGCCATATTTGTGTATGTATATATGTGCAATTTGATGTTTCACACTTTTCTACATGAATGTACCTAAGTTATAAGTTTGCTTGGAAATTGCTATTTAGATATAAAAAAATATATTTCAAATTATTAAAAAAAACTATTTATCACGTGTTTTGAAACTACAAAGTTTAAAGCTATTGTGCAATTTAGTATTAGCATTGAATGTTTTTTACCTGTGCCATGGTTTCTACTGTTTTCAATAATCCAATTAAAAAAAATAAAACCACTTTTACCAGAATAGATTTCACACCAAAACTTTAGTTGTAAGCAAATTTAATATATTTAAGGAAACAATGTGATGATAAAAGTAAGGGTTTGCAATTGTATTGGTTTGGCACAAACATTTGAATCTCAATTGAAATATAAATACCAAGTTTAATTTGAATCTCTTTTACAAAGAATTTAGGTTAATACCAATATTTGTGCCAGACCAAAGTGTGCATTTTATTTTTTCATGGTTTTGTAAACTGAAGTTGATTCCATCCTAAAGTGCTCTTAAATGTGAACTATATATGGATTATTCAGAAGTTAACACTCATGTCACGGTCAATAGTTGAATTAATAAAGTATATATACCAAAAAATACTGTTTTATTCATTCTCTTTTTTTTTATACGGCGACAGAACAGGATTGAACCTACAGCCATGGCATTTTACAGTAGAAAATTGGTTTAAATGTCTTAATAAATAATCAATTTAAATGTTGCTTGGACATATGAAATAAAAAATAAAAAAAACAATGGAATATTTCTTATAAATTTATTATCATGTTACATGTATTTAAAAATTGTTATCAATACTAAAAATATTTTGATAATGTACACAATAATAGTTTATAAACCAGTCTTCATAATTTATTATGTAATTAAAATATAATTTACAACAACTTGTCAGCTATAAAAGATTTTACAGTTTACAATAAATGCATGCTTCCTTAAAATAAAGTCCCTAAGTCCATACACATATATATTTTTGATAATTGTAATCTAGATAACCTTAATAATTGTAGCATAGTAATTTTTTCTTTTTAGTCTCGTCTCAAATCTAGTGCTAAGACACTCCATTTTTTACGTTCGGTACAAATCCACAACAATGAAGAACTCAAATAATTCATTCTCAGTCATTTGTGGATCAACCCACAAACATATGTTAATAGCCAGAATCTGTCCAAACATGCCAATTTATCCATCCAATTAATCTATACAGGTATTATAGGTTAACAATTTTAAATGTTACTACATATAAAGATATTTATTTATTCAAGATTAGACATGATTTTGTAACTGTAATATATTTTCAGCTTAGAAATGGAACACAATTTTTCCTTTAAGACATTATTAATCCATTTAGCAAAAATCTTTAAAAGTAAACAGTTGATATATTGATTTACTTACACTAGGCCCTACATTCCTGCTCATTTCATTACATTTAAGATTCGCTAATAATATTTCTCCTTCCTTACAATTACAATTTTTATAAGCTTCTACTAATAATTTTGGTGTTTTATATACATTTGTTATTGCTAAGGCTTTTTCTACAGAAACACCTTTTAACTGTAGAAGTAATTTTATAAAAGTATCAGTTACTGTTAATGGTTTATTTTTCAGTGCAGCTTTGTTGAAAAATTCAAATGTTGTTAGTATATCATTTTTAGGTTCTTTATTGTGTCCATGCAGTGTTTTATCCTGGAAATAGAAAGATTTTAATCAAATCTTTAAAATAATAATATTTCTTTTTAGAAAATATGCATTTGACAGTTTCTTGTTTTAGTTACCTAATAAAAACACTGATGTTATGCATAAAATCAAGCTTAATAGTCATAAGGTAGGCATTGTAAGAAAAATATTCCAGTGCTCACATACAATTACAATGCAATTGTGTGATTTTAAATTTTAACAAATTTTTGACTGCTAAAATATAAAGGTTATGGGTTTAACCCCCACTTGGAGGAATTAATTTTATTTTAATTTCCCCTTTCTGGTGAAGCAAAGTGGATAATTGAGTTCTGCCACACACCACTCACACATGAGATGTTTAAAAGTAGAAAAGTTAAGAAATTTACCTTATATTCAAAAGTCAATCTTAATGTCATCATAGCCAAAAATCTAGCAGAGTGTGTCAAAGAATCTGTCACTTGAACTTTAAAATCATCTTGTACTCTTGTGTTAGCTAATGCCTGCATTAAGGTATGTACAGGCAAACCTACTTGTTTATTGCTGCCATAATTTTCTACCATATAAATAACATTATTTAAGCCACATTTTCTTAAACGGAACTTCTGTTCATGAAACCTTCCATCTTTTATACTGGCGCCTAAATCATCCATTCTCTTTCTTTCTACTATGTAGGGAAGGACTAGTTCTTGTTTGCTTATTTTATGCAGCGCAATCCATGTGAAATCACCAACTTTTAAACTTCTATATTCATGTTTCAAATCTGGATATTTATTAAATTGTGCAACAGTTGGATCATTTTTTTTAGATACTCTGAAATATATATAAATGTTATTTAGATACTAGAGAGGAGTTCTCTACTTGCTTTGAGACATTGCAGAATTCAATACCATACTTTGTCTTGTTGGAAATTGAACCGACAACAGATATTATTATTAAAAACAAAGAATACACTCACCCACCAGTTTCATTTTTATCAATCAATAAAATTATATCAAAGGTACCAGGTTCCATTTCTATTAATTTATCAGAATTCTTTAAGTCATATTTCTGTTCACTATAACCTTTGCTATAATTTTTTTCATTAATGTCATTTAATATAACTATTTCAGAATCAATATCTTTTATTTTATCATTACTACTATCTTTAAAAATAACATCATTCATAGTAGGAATGTTCTGAGTATCTATACGAAGTTCATTCGCAATGCTAATTCCTTGTTCAGTTAAAGCAAATTGAGATTTTTTATGACCAATTTTTTCAACTAAGCCTTTTGTTATAAGCCGTTTCATATTTGACCAAGCATTATAATAAGTCCCAGGTTTTGGCTTAGTAAAAGATTCTTCAGAATATTTCTGGGCTGATTCAATTAAATCATCTTTATTCAGTGAATGTTTACCAAGTGTTGTATGATCTAGTAAAGCCATTAATATTGCATAACTTCCAGATCTGAATGCAGGTTTATATTTAATTTTATCTTTTTTCTTTTTTATACCAACATGATAACAATTCCCTTTTGCTTGTTGATTTGATTCTTGGGAGGAATTTAATTTCAATACATCTTTATTGGAGTTTTGTGAGCATAAAAGATTATCTTCAGAAGTGACAAAGTTTGAATCTGAATTGATATTAAAACTATTATAGGCTTCTAAACGTTTGTCAAGGTACAAGCACAAACGCTTATCAAATCCTCTAAGTATAGCACATTCACCACCAGATTGTAACGGTAATGGGTATTTGGATAAAGAATCGAGTGCCTCACTTAGCATCATTTCTAATTTATTATTTTTTTGCTTAGCTTCTTCATGCAGTTCTTCGAGCCAGTCCTGGAATAACGGATTCGGTCTGGTTCGCTTAAATGTTATTCTTTTTTCGTTCACAGTACTCATTTTTTATAAATATTATGCTACTGTTTACATGATCATTAATTATATCGTAAATATATATTTAAAATAAAATTGTTATCAAATTTATTTAATGTTTTATCATTTTAAAATTTGTTTGACACTAGAAGTTTTGACTTTAAAATTGTTATTTTAGACTTTTTACATTATCAATTTTGTGCAAGGAACATAATACTCTATAGCAAGGGGAATATGCTTTATATTATTCTAACAATATTTGACAAGCGTTGTACACCAATCGATGTTATAATAAGTCGATGAAATTTGAAAGTATTCGATTAATTTTTGTATCCAATTTTACGATCATAAATTATCGGTTTATAATTTGTAAAAAAAATATTTTTTATTATTTTTTTTTATATTTTTTATTTATTATTTATTTTTTATTAATTAAAATTATTTATTAATTTTATAAAATTAAAATGATGAAAAATATCTAATATCAGTAATAATAAGTATTAATATTTTTTTATATGGTAACATTTCATGGCCGTGTAAGCTTTATAAAAATTGAAATACATTATCTGTTACGCTTTCAAGCGGCTGTGTTGTGTCTTGGTGTTACAAAAATATTTATTTGTGAGAAAAATATGTTTTATTTTTAATAAAGTGAAGTTATAAGTGAATCAAAATGTCGCTCGAAATTCCATTGATGAGCACCGATGAGGTAATTAATTACAAAGATGTGATACAATATTTATAATTGCCTCAACTCAAATGTCAATCATATAACAAAATTTCTCGCTATTTATACAGGTGATAGAGCTAGATCCAGAACAATTGCCATCTGGTGATGAAGTACTTAGTATTTTACAGCAAGAACGATCTCAGCTCAATGTTTGGATCAATGTGGCTGTAAGTTTAAATTAACCTCTTACTCTACATTAAGTGTGTACGTATTTAGTTTATTACCGTAAAAATAGATTAGATAACCAATTGTAAAATTTTTAGCTTGCATATTATAAAAAAAAGAAGATCGATGACTTCCTCAAAATACTGGAAGCATCTCGTGTGGATGCAAACATTGACTATCGCGACTTTGAGCGAGATCAAATGCGAGCTCTCGATATGTTGGCCGCGTATTACGTACAAGAAGCAAATAAAGAGAAATTGAAAGACAAGAAAAAAGATCTTTTTACAAAAGCTACCTTGCTTTATACAATGGCAGATAAAATAATCATGTACGACCAGGTAAATAAAAATCCAAAGATAATTTTCTCATTTTATTATAAATATACTTAAAAAAATATAAAATTCTTATCTTTTGTAGAACCATCTCTTAGGTCGAGCTTATTTTTGCCTCCTTGAAGGTGATAAAATGGGGCAAGCAGATACTCAGTTTAATTTTGTCTTAAATCAATCTCCTAATAATGTTCCTTCATTACTTGGTAAAGCCTGCATTGCTTTTAATAGAAAGGACTACAGAGGAGCTTTAGCATTTTATAAAAAAGCCTTAAGAACTAATCCTAATAGTCCGGCAGCATTACGTCTTGGAATGGGACATTGTTTTATGAAGTTGAATAACCAAGAAAAAGCTAGGTATGACATTAATTTCTATGTTTAATATGTATGCTGGCTTTGTTTTTGCATTTTTGTGAGAAAATACAAAAGTTCTTAAAGATCAGCTGATGATTCCTCCTTTGTCTTACCATTCAATCTTATATCTTTCTTAACTCTTGTCGTTCCAAAACCTTTCTTCATTTAGCTAAATTATCTCTACATACATACTTTCATCATCTCTGAATTCATCTTTCACATATCATTGCCATTCACTTTCGGTAACAATACTACATTGGGTATAGCCAAACATACAGCTATACTGATGTTTCACTGTCCCATATAATTAAATATTCTTATATTTATATGATAAAATGATACTGTTACCTCTAGCAATATACCTTTCCACATTTATTTCATATCTCCCACATCTGCTAAATATACTTCTCACTCATACCTCTTCTTTCAGACACTATAACCAATTCATCAGTTATTTAAGATCAAAATAAAACATCAATTTTTTTTCGTCAAAACTAAAACATAAATATTATATTAGTTTGAAAATCTACTTAATTTTTTAAAAACAAGTATAGGCAAACTTCTTATATTCAGTTTTATTTTTCAAATTTCTTTCAGAATGGCATTTGAGAGAGCACTACAGTTAGATCCACAGTGTGTTGGAGCTTTAATTGGCCTCTCCATTTTAAAATTAAATTTACAAGAGAGTGAATCTAGCAAAATGGCTGTCATTATGCTGTCAAAGGCATATGCTATTGACCCAAAAAATCCGATGGTATTGAATCATTTGGCAAATCATTTCTTCTTTAAAAAGGTAAGTTTGAATATATATGTACTTATATTTTTTTAAATGTTTAAAAAGTAATTTATATATATTTTTTATTTTTTTTAATGGTTTTTAATACTGAAAGTATAATACAATAGAAAATAGAAACCATAAAAATTTGAAAATAGAAACTAGCCAAGTAATGGTTGGGAATTTGATAAACACTTTATAATAAAATTATTTTAATTTCCCTTCACTGGTATAAAACAAAATTCCATTCCACATTAAGTTCTCCATATCACATAGTGTCTTGAATTTGGATGAAAAGCAGACAATAGGATGTCTGAGTAATAGATTCTGTCTGTTTGTTATAATTTTCTTCATCTTAAAGGCTGGCATTGCCTGTACCCTCTGGCATTACATGGGGTTGTGTGCGGCAGTGCTGATGTAGGGGTATTGCACATTCATTAATATTGTTCATAAACAATGTTTGGAAACATACTAAATCAGCGTCCTAAATTTATTCGCTACAAATACAATTGTGTAATTATTTTCCTCTATTGTTTTGTAGCGTATACATAACCAAATAAAGTATATAATAAATGAGTTCAATATTAAGTCTCATATCATTAACATTGTCATGCTGCCATAGCCCACATTGGTAACCCCGACGTGATGTACCCCGACGAGGGTATGCTGCCATAGCCCACAATGACTTACTAAAAGGTGGTTTGCCTTGTCATTTCCGTCATTCATTTCCATTAAAAAAATATATATATATGAAACTGAAAAAAAATTATACTGTCACATAGGCAACTTAATAAAATGTCACATTTGAGCCAGACATTGAAACAAATGCAATACATGTTTAAATTTCCAGTGTATATTTTCATTTAAAGTATGTACTTTCATTCTCTGGTTTGGTTAAAAAATTGTAGCAATGGGTTAGGTTAGGTTAGAGATGTTACACAATAGAAATGCATATTAAAAAAAATATCGAGTTAAAAATTGAAGGCAACTCTAACCCAAAAAAATCAATATATACATTATATACTGAACACAGAAAGTTAATAATAAGAAATATATTATAGAAAGACGTTGCAAGAATTAACAATTTAATATTGTTATATCTAATATATTTTAATAGAGGACTAAACACAAACATTAACAAACATTGAACATTGAGGGGATAGGAATTATATGAGTAAGGATGTTGTATCTCTATCTACCTACCCTTAAAGGATGTTATATCTATCTACCCTTGCTATATGCAAGATTACAAATTCGAACGTACCTAAATCGATTTTGTTATTGATTCTAGATAATATTGTTAGAATCAGGAAAATACTCACATTTTTTTTTATTTCTTCCAGGATTACAGCAAGGTTCAACATCTTGCACTCCATGCATTTCATAATACAGAGAATGAAGCTATGAGAGCAGAAAGTTGCCATCATTTGGCACGAGCTTTCCATGCCCAAGGGGATTGCGTGCAAGCCTTCCAATATTATTATCAAGCCACACAATATGCACCTCCCAACTTTGTTTTACCGCATTATGGACTCGGACAAATGTATATATATAGAGGTGATACTGAGAATGTATGTATGAAACATATTTTTGTATAAAGTGTATGTGATATATTATAAATAATTTAGAGGTCTTTGTGAGGAATAGATTGTCTTGACACTAAGTCCTCTTTGCCTGTCCTGCAATATACCACATTAGATTAGACAATGTTTTTGGCTGATGATAAAATAACTTTTTCTTTTCTTCATTTTTTTTATTTGAACTAGTAACTTTCATGAATATGCTTCTTTAACTTCATATATTTTTTTAATTAATATGAAAAAGTTCTACTTTGACTTTACCTTAAAAACATTGTTTTTTTTCCGCTTCCTGCCATTTTTCGACTCTGTGTGTTGAGGCGGAACTCAACGCCGGGCTGTCTTGTTACAAGAGTGATGAATAGAAAACAATTTATCCTTCTGAGTAACGGACCCACTACCATTTTACTGTCAGACAACGCCATTTTCTCTTTTTCTGATGAAATTTAACAAGTGCTTTAGTTAATAATTATCATTTTTTTATTTACGGTCTCTTTCTTTTCCAGGCAGCACAATGTTTCGAAAAAGTTCTCAAAGTACAGCCCGGTAACTATGAAACAATGAAAATATTAGGTTCTCTATATGCAAATTCTCCATCACAGCTCCAAAGAGATATAGCGAGGCAACACTTGAAGAAGGTCACTGAACGGTTCCCAGATGATGTGGAGGCTTGGATTGAATTGGCACAAATTTTGGAACAGAATGATTTGCAGGTTTATCATTTTAGTTTATTTTTTTTTTATTTTAATTTTAATATTTTTAAAATATAATTTTAATATTTATATAAAATTAAATATTTTTATTAATATTTTTTAATATATTTTTCAATTTTGCGATTTTTTTATAAATATTTAAAAACCAGCTGAGCACTTTTTCCTGCTTAGCAGTTTAGATAGAGCTTTCTACCCAGTTTTACTAGATATTGCGTGTTGAGTGGCGGAACTTAACGCTGCGCGCTGTGTGGTTATTAGCGTTGATTTCTGGCACGCAACACGCAATGCCTCGAAAATTCTGTCGAAAGTGGGTAAGTGGTAACAGTGTGTACTTAACACTAAGTTCTTTCTGCCCACTATTCGCTGAAAAAAAAACACATTTTAAATATTTGTATGTTTTACAGGGATCACTAAATGCATATTCAACAGCAATGAAGATACTTAAAGAAAAAGTAAATGCAGACATCCCTGCTGAAATACTAAATAATGTTGCAGCCTTACATTACAGACTTGGGAACTTGAATGAAGCTAAGAAATATCTAGAAGAGGCTTTAGAAAGGTAAAATTAAACATATTAATTGAATTTTTATAGGGAGATAGCGGAGTCCTATACCTAGGTCTTCAGGTCTTCGGTCCTAGGTTTCAGCAAAAATTTTAAACATTGAGTGTTGAATGACGGGACTCAATGCCACGCTCTGTCTACCAGAACGGGGAAATGAAAATAATTTAAAAATAATCATGACTGTAAAACCAACTGGTTGTGGGTTCAATCCCCACTTAAGGAGATGAAATATTTACTTAAATTTATATTTCCATTTCTTCCCTCTGGTGTCGAGGCTAAGCGCGGCGTTGAGTTCTGCCACTCAACACGCAATGCCTTCAGAATTCGGCAGAAAGTGGGGAATGGAGTGTCTTAACACTAGGTTTCCTCTGCATAGCCTGCTGTGTGTAGGATACAACGTGAAGCTGATTTTAATCATTCGTCTGACGTGGGATTGAACTCATATAACTGCTTCTTCTAAAATCAGATACTGTCATTCATTCTTTTCACTATCTTTGACATAATAAATGGATATGTTTGAACACGATTGTGGTGGTTTCAGCTTTCATTTCAAATTATAGTTTTGTAAACTATGTAGATGAAACTTTATTGTTTTCTCTGATTTTCCGATAACAATTACATTATATAATTATGTTTTTTGTCACATTAAAAGTCAGTTTATTTAAAATAAATGTGCCTAGAAACATTAATTTAAACTTTACTTATATAAATAAAATTATATAAACTATCTTATAACACAATATACCTTTACTTTTATTTAAACAGAGAAAAAGTAGACGCGGAGACTTTGGACGCCCAATATTATAACTCCATAGCGGTCACCACCATGTACAACTTAGCGAGACTTAACGAAGCACTATGCATGTACAACAAAGCTGAGAAGTTTTACAAGGACATTCTGAAGGAACATCCCAATTACATCGATTGTTATTTGAGGTGAGATATGCCAAATAATTGTAAATACATGATTTTATTTATATATATTTTTTATTTTTTTCGCAGTACGTTCCCTATGAACCTAGTTTTGTCTAATTTCGACCAATTTTTCGAGACATCGCATTGAGTCGAGGAACAACGTCGCGGTTTGTCTTAATACCAGAGCGAAAAAATAAAAAATTATACTTCATTATAGACTTACACGATGTTTTGGTAATTTAGAAAGTTATGGTGATTAAAAAGAGATAAGGGAAAAGGCCTCTCAGTTGTCTTATTTATTATTTGTCTTATTTATTAAAAGATTCTTCTTTCACATTTTTACTTGCATGAGCCACTCTGGATAGCTGCCTGCAAAGCCGACATTTAACAAACTAAAAGTGCTTACTAGTAGTGTGCTTAATAGATTAATATTTGAATAAAGAATATTTTGAGTTTAAATTTCAACATCGAAGCTTAAACAAATAATTTAAATCTGATTAAAGATTTAAATATACGAAAAAATTTATGAAATATAATTAAAATATTCTTATACCGTACAGGTTAGGCTGTATGGCTCGGGACAAGGGTCAAATCTACGAAGCATCAGATTGGTTCAAAGAAGCTCTAAAAGTGAACACAGAGCATCCCGACACATGGTCTCTTCTAGGTAATCTACATTTAGCACAGCAAGAGTGGGGCCCTGGACAGAAGAAATTTGAAAGGATCTTGCAAAATGCTGCAACATCTAGTGATGCTTATTCTTTGATCGCTCTTGGTGAGTAAATTATTTTTGATTTATTTTATATTTCAAAATATATTTTTCCTAGTGTGTGAATAATTTGATTATTTTTTTAAGAATTTAATTATATTAGCATTTTCAAACTTTCATGATTTCTATAGGAAACATTTTGGAACAAAACTGAATAAAGGATATTAAAAAAAATCTTATCTAATCTAGCTTAACGCTGAATACCTAGTGGGGTAGTGAGAGAGAACGGCGCTCTAAACGCTACGGTCTCTGCATACCTCTTTCGCCTCGTCCACTGTCATCAACTTCTTCATACATGCCCCCCGGGGGTCCTCATGCTTTTTACGTGACCTTCCTCTAGTATCTTTATATTATAACAGTGCAAATTTAAAATCAAATCTTAACCTTATAATGGCGAAAGAAATGCTTATTATTATTAATTTAATTAATGTATTACTTATATTAAATAGGCAATGTGTGGTTGCAAACACTACACCAGCCGTGCAGAGAGAAGGACAGAGAGAAGAGACACCAGGAGAGAGCTCTTGCCATGTACAAGCAAGTTTTGAAAAATGATCCTAAGAACATTTGGGCAGCTAATGGAATTGGTTGTGTTTTGGCACATAAGGTACTTATTATATACCTATTTCTTGTTTTCTTACATTGTTAGTTATTCACAATTACTATTGCAATTTAGTGACAACAGCGTTATATAAATTTACCCTACTTTAATACGACTGTTTATATTACTTTATTTATAAGTGAAGTAAGTTGTGGAGACAAGATATAGAAAGATAAAGAAATATTTACGTATTTGTAATATTGTACCTTATTCGTTAGCATAGTCGAATATTGAAATAATGAGTAAGACCCACTTTATTTTGGCTAACCTAAGTCATTATTATTCAAACATTTCTCAATTATTATATTCTATATGTTACTGCCTGTATGTAGAAATCTATGAAAAAGAGCCCAAAACGATGATTGTTAAATATTTTGTCCGTTAGTTTGTCTGTACATGTATGTATCAGAAACAGCTTAAGTGATGCATGCGACAATATTGTCGTTAAAATGTCAATGTTTTAATCACGAAAGTAATTCAGATGAGAAAATAAATAATTTGTAGGTATAAGCGGGTGAAGTTAGCTACTTATAAATGTATTTTAAATGTAGATATGTCTTGGAACATTAATTTTTAATTGCCAAAATACATTGCTTAATATTATGTCTTAAACAGGGTTGTATAAATGAAGCTCGTGACATCTTTGCTCAAGTGCGTGAGGCTACAGCGGACTTCCCCGATGTATGGATGAATATTGCACACATTTATGTGGAACAAAAACAATATATTAATGCTATACAGATGGTAATGTTGTTTATATTATATTACATTTTTAGAGGCAATCGTGTACGACTGTACCGTACGGTACGGTGTCTGATTGTAAACGCGCACGCTTCTTTGACCTTTTCTTACTTTCATTTTTTCTCTCAGGTTAGGCACATCGGAATTACGCACAACACGCAGGACGAGGGTTGTCTCAATACTAGGTCCTCTTTGCCCACTCCATAATGTGCGGATACAGTGTGAAGCTAAAATGTTTAAATATATTGTATAATTTGTATAGGAAGTAATGACATGATTAAAAAGTAATAAAGTATAAGTGTCGTCTGCCAGTACGAGAACTGCATCCGCAAGTTCCGCACGCACCACGACGTGGAGTGGCTGACGTGGCTGGCGCGCGCGCAGTCGCTGGCGGCGCGCGCGCGGCCGGCGCGGGCGGCGCTGCTGCGCGCGCGCCGCGTGGCGCCGCACGACGCGCCGCTGCTGCACAACACGGCGCTGGCGCTGCGGCGGCTGGCGGCGCACGTGCTCAAGGACGAGCGCGCGGCGCTGCGCGTGGTGCTGCGCGCCGTGCACGAGCTGCACGTGTCGCACGCGCACTTCGCGCGGCTGGCGGCGGCGGAGGGCGGCGGCGGCGAGGCGGGCGCGGCGGCGCTGGAGGCGCGCACGTGCGCCGACCTGCTGTCGCAGGCGCAGTGGCACGTGGCGCGCGCGCGCCGCCAGCACCAGGAGGAGCTCACGCTGCGCGACCGCCAGCGCGAGCAGCGCGAGGCCTTCCGGAGGCAGCAGGTCCCACTTTACTGACTTCGCTTGTGGATTTCATTCCTATTAAGAAAAAAATATTATTTTCATTTCACCATCCTGGAAATAAGACAAAGTACAACATTGAGTTGAAACATTAACAAGTACCCATCAATAATTAAAATACTGAGTTATTCTATTTTTATTAACATTTATTAAATGCAATATAAATATACATTATATTTATTTATACAAAATTTTTGAGGCATTGTCTGCTAAGGGTCGAAACTCACCTTTTGCCTCGTTGCTAGAGCAAAAAAACGAAAATGTTAAATATCTTATTTCCTCAAGTAATAATCAAACCCATAACCTGTCACGTTTACAGTCGCACTTATGTCCGTGAGCCACGAGCCAGTGACCTTAAATATTATGCGATGACAAAAACTCAATATTATTCAATATTATGACAATAAAAAATAAAAATATATAATAATTTATTACACACTAACTAGTTAACTCTAAATTAATAAAGCAGATGAACATAAATGATATATTTAGTGAAAATGTATACAATAAAAAATATAAAATATGTTTTGTTAATCAATACTATTTAAACAAACAGGAAGATGAACGCAAACGTCGCGAAGAAGAACAAGCAAAGAGTACAGTGGAAATGCTGCAGAAACGACAAGAGTACAAAGAGAAGACAAAGAATGCGCTGCTCTTCGCAGACATGCCGAGCGAGGGCAAGTCTAAAGGCAGAGGTCGGAGGCGCGACGAGTATGTGTCTGACTCGGGAAGTGAACCCGATAGGCCGCGGGATGAGGGGTAATCATGATTTCTTATCATTTACATTAGTGACAAAATATATATATATATATATATATATTCTTTATTGTATGTAAAAAAAATACAAAGAAATAATAAAATATAAAAGAAATGTAGCATTGAGACATTTTTCAAAAATATAACATAAGTTGGTAATTAATAATATTTACATGTTGCCACAGCGCGGAGCCCAAGCAGCGCAAGCGCAAGCGCTCGGGCGAGGGCCGCAAGGGAGGGCGCTCGCGCAAGCGCCGCGACGCGCGCTCCGCCAGCGACAGCGACGCGCCGCGCAAGCGCCCGCGCAAGAAGGTAATACAGGTTGACTGCTTCACCTCCGGTCTAACCCTCCTTGATTACGTACGCAGGGCATTTCCCTACGATCGGCAACTCTTCACGAGCGTCCATCAAAGCTTGTATTTTTCTTCAGGGGCTACCTACTCTCGCCTGTCTCCGCCCCGTGACGCTGAGTAAAACCATCCCAGGTCAACAGCAATAGAGCCAAGTCAAAAAAAAGTGGTTCACCACTCAAATTACTTTAAATACTTGGGAAATATGGCCTCCGTTCAGGCGCCTGATGTAATTTAATGGCTGATAACTATTTTTTAATCACATGTTCAATCAAATACGTGTCTACACCCAAATTATTACTTAAAGAAGTCAGCCTGATAGAGGGAGAATTCCACTACAGCCTCATTATATTATAGTTATACTGTGGAGATGGAGTGTCTGAGTCCATAAACATGATAGTAGAGTAGATGTGTGTATCGCATCTACTCTACTATGGCAAAAAGTAATATAATAATTATAATTTATTTATATATTAGCTTACATAGAAATTAATCTGCCCACACTACTGATGTACATTATTTATACTGTATTACAATAAATTATCGTAAGAGACCTACTCACCAAATCATATGATAAATTAAATGTCAGTTGATATAAATAGTTTTAGTCATTATTATTTCTCTAACATATAATTTAACCAAAATTACAGGGAGAGAAAGGAATCGGTCGTCGCGAAAAAGCCAAAATGGCAGAAGAGAAGCCCGGCGCTAAACGTGGTAAAATCGTTTCCAAAGAAGTCATATCGACGTCCGATTCGGACTCAGACGCGGGCAATCGTAAATCCCGTAGCCGCAGTAAGAGCAGTAGGAGTAGAAGTAGGAGTGGGTCTCCCAATACAAGTAAAGGAAGGAAGAGGATTATGTCGGCTTCCGATAGTGATGGGTAAGGAATATTATTCACTTTAGGTGGTTGTTAGTAAACTTTTTGGTATCTCTCATGTAGGAAAGAATGCAAAGGGAATCTAGTGTTAAGGAGCTTTGTTCTTTACGCACGGGAAAATATTTGAAATGCGTATTAAGTAGTGGAACGCACCACTGCGTCATATCGGCCCCAAGTGTTTTTTTTATAATTATTATCTCACAGTTCTAGAAATTAGTGCAGAATCAAAAATAAGTTTGCCTCCTTGTATATGTACCTATTTGTTTGTGTACGTACAAATTAAACTAATTTTTGGCCAGCTGGAATGACGTAAATTAAATTTGTTTGTTATGTTAATTATCATTTAATTGTTATTTTTACATTTGCAGATCTAAGGCCCGTTCAAAATCTCGAAGCCGATCAGGTTCTGCCAAAAGTCGTTCCAGATCCAAAAGCGGATCAAGATCCAAATCAAGGAGTAAATCTAGATCAAAAAGCCGTTCAAGATCTAAGAGTCGGTCTAGATCTAAGAGCCGATCTCGATCTAAAAGCCGGTCTAGATCTAAAAGCCGATCTAGATCTAAAAGTCGTTCCAGATCTAAAAGCCGTTCTAGATCTAAAAGTGGATCTAGGTCTAAAAGCCCCTCAAGGTCACGGTCCAGGTAATATTATAAGTTTTGAACATTCAATAAAAATGTATAAACCACTAAGTTAAACTTTAAGTGTTCTGATAAACATGATTTATAATAATTCTTGAATGTATTTATGATTCTTGTTTTTTTATATTTTTATTTACGGAACGCCGCTTTGTCTACCATAGTGAAGAATTGACATAATTTAAATATAATCATTTCCATCAATACGGGTTCTATAGCTTAATTATAAATTAATAAATAAAACTTTTTAGTGGAATTGATGAAAATAAAATATTAAAAATTATCTTTTTATTCTTAAATTACTATTAATAATATGTTTAAATTACAGATCTAAGAGCCGTTCCCGTTCAAAGTCCAAAAGCCATTCTCGATCTCGATCTAGATCTAAAAGTGGATCTAGAAGCCGTTCTGGGTCTCGTTCTCGGTCTGGATCTAGATCTAGGTCTGGTTCCAGGAATTCTAGACCGGCTACGCCTGAATCTAGGAAGTCTGTGTCGGCGAGTGAGGATGAAGCTTAGTTGTTTAAAATATTGTATGTGCTACGTATGTTGAAATAAGATGACGTCACTAGTTTTACAGTACACTCGACGAGTTGTGGCCGCCCTGAAGTTTGCTGTAGATGGCTGCGCAGATTTGATTTTGGAATTTATCTAACTTTTGATTACTTTCTTTTATAGTAAACAATGCTCATTAATTGAGAAAGCCTCTAATCTAATCTAATCTTTAAGGCAGCCACGACTCGTCGACGGTACTGTATTAATTAAACTATTGTAATTTTTCTGTTTTTATATAATCAATAGCCTATGTTAAATAAAATGTATATAATAAAACAAGTTGGTGTATAGAAGTATTTTCATAATTAAAGAAATATTGTTAATGTCCTCAGATTACAATTTAATTAAAACTTCATTAATCCTTTCTTATTATTGTTAAAAAAATATTTCTTTGAATATTTGTTTCTATTCTATATAGAAATAATGTTAAAGATCAATAAAATTCTTTTGTCTTCCCTATAATCTCCACTACCTATATTATATGACTTTACTATAAAATTACTAATAATGTTATATTACGTGGCGCATATTTAATTTAAACTTCATTTGTTACCTACAAGGTATTTAAAGTAATATTAAAATGTATATTATATTCATTCTCGATGGGATTATTTTTTCAGAATAAGCAAAATTATTTTGTTTCTTTTTAAAGATCTTATATCATCTATAGGGAAATATTTGCATATAGTAAAAACAAGGATAAATTAGGAAATCATAAATAATTGTACTAAAATGTATAAAAACATTAAAGTACTTAAATTATATGCTAAACTTAAGTTTGTCACCATCTTTATTTGTAACTCTAATTTCCTACAAAATTTAACCTTTTGTTCTATTTTCTATTGAAGACATATTTTCATGTGAAAAATAATAAAAAAAATTGACACAATTTGTGATTTTTATTTATTTTCGTGTAATCACATTGGCATCATACATCACGTCCGCTAATATTTAAACTTATAATAAAATTGTAACGTATCGGTGCCTGTACTTGGAAGATATTTAAAAAAAATAATTTTGGGGACCTTTATTAATGTAGTAGAATACAAAACAATGATTTATATATTTTTGTGTTTGTCTGTGGGTTTGTTATCGCTAATCTCAGCATCGGCTTAACTGATATAATTGCGGCTTTCACTATTGGAGTCTGGCAAGCTTCTGTTAACATTTAGGTTTTATTGTATTATCGTTCATAAATAAAAAAGATATCATTTTAAAGTACTTAGTTCGGCAAAATTGCTAATTATTATAATAGTTATTTTATACAACTGTTTTACTCTTCTTTTCAATTTGTATGATTATTAAAAATACCGAGATTTCAAGGTTTAGGTCGGTATCAGTGTTTATGCGGGAAAAACTGCGCTTACCGTGCTCGTCGAAATTTTCATACGCTTGTGAAACATTTTTTACTTGTAAAATTTTTTATACGTTTTCTAAATAAGTATTTTTCTTTCCTAAGTGTGCAACACTTTGAAAATGTTTAAAAAAAAATCGATTTAGCTTGATGAGAACGTATGGCTTAGTGGTCAGACCGCCCGGTCGGTTTCCAGAAGGTGCGGGTTCGAGTCCTGCTACGTTCAAATTTTTATACGTTGTCTAAATAAGTATTTTCCTTTCCTAAGTGTGGATTAACACTTTAATTTTTTAAAAATATTTAATAAATAGTATTCTCTCTTGCCAAACGATAATTCTTAGTAATTATCTGTGGGTAGCGGAAATTTGTAAAAATCTCCCTACAGAGATGCTAACAACATAAATAAGTTGTAACAAGCGTATAAAAAAATTTCGGCGTAGCTTGATGAGAACGTATGTCTTAGTGGTCAGAGCGTCTGATCGGTTTCCAGGAGGCGCGGGTTCGAGTTCCGCTACGTTAAAATTTTATTCGTTTTCTAAATGAGTATTTTTCTTTCCTAAGTGCGGATTAACACTTTAAAAATGTTCAAAATATTTTTACCTTAATGAATGTATCCATAGTCGAGTGCTTTAAATAAGTATTATTACACATTCTCTTATTTTTAAAATTATATTGAGCACACTGTTTAATCAAATAAGACATAAAAAGAACATTTTTTAGCATTCACACTGTATTCCGGACATAGTCGAGTAGGCAAAGAAAACCTGGGAACCTAGTGTTAAGGCACTTTTGCCTAATTCACACCTGACTGGCCTCAAAAGAATAACATTTGGTTAAAATACAATGTAAAGGTAATAAAACGAATATATCAAAAACATTGTATATTTCACGACCTATAGGTATAATGAGAAGTTTCTTGAGACATACATTTTAAAGATATATTAAAATCTGAAATATCAATATACAATCAACACATGGTATAGTAAAAATACATAATATAAAAAAAATATTTATACGGTACAATACGTTGAATATCTAACTAAAAATCTAACTATGGCAAAATAATTAACTTATACATGAATATTTTTATATATCTTAGACTTATTGTATATCAAACAAGGGGCCGTTCAAGTTTCACGTAAGCACTGTAGGGGGGCGGGGGGGGGGGGGGGGGGGGGGGGGGGGGGGGGGTGTCTTGGATTTGCTTATTTTTGATGACATAGGGAAGGGGGGGGGGTCAATAATTGCAAAAAAAACTGCTTACGTAATACTTGAACGGCCCCCAATACATATTATTAATAATAGAGCAATGAAAAACACTTGTTTAATCTTATAATAGGTATAGAAGGTAAAAATTATTAAAGAACGAAAAAGATGTGATGAAAATGTAAATTATAACAAAAATTCCTACTTTA
This sequence comes from Heliconius himera, assembly GCA_021202915.1. NCBI lineage: Eukaryota > Metazoa > Arthropoda > Insecta > Lepidoptera > Nymphalidae > Heliconius > Heliconius himera. Next base: position 179,428 of record JAJHJA010000121.1, read on the forward strand.
TATTTTGGTGATATTTCAGATTTTTTACAAACTCCTATTACATACATATAACGTAGGGTCGGCATGTCGTGGTCGTCTTGAAATTAGGCTTTCTCAACTTTAGCACATTATACTCGAGAAGAAAATCGAAAATAAAAATAATCATAAACTTTTAGGACGGCCACGACTCGTCGACCGCATTTTACAAATAATAAGGTATATAATACAACACATTTTATTATCTACAAGCGATAACACAACCACGCGCGTCTGGAAGAACAAACATACATAATTTTCTAGAATGTACGATCAAATCCGTTTTCATTTCATTTAGATTTCTAATGGACTAGATAATAATATTGCAGTTTAAAAAAACCTTACTCTTAGTAATTGAGCGTTACGTAAGAATATAGATTATTTCTACTTTAAATTGTGTTTCATGTTTGTCTGTTTATGTATTTTAAGATCAACACAAAAGCCAACTTTGAATTAATCAATAAAAAAAATATATTTTACAGATAATAAATTAACAGCTATAAATTCTCAGAAGAAATATATAATAACATTATATTAATATCAAAATATGTACTAAATAAATCACAGTATGAAATAGTAACTAATTACTTTAAGTAATTCCATTTTTTTCCCGACTGCTAAGGAAGGGTTATATTTGGTGTTTTTGTTTACTATAAAAAAATTATACAACAATTAAATAGGGCACAATAATACAGGTCCAAAGCTACGGGTAATTTATTAAATATAAGAGTTGCTAGTATTTTACTGTAAATTACTTTATATTTGAAATTATAGATAATAATAAACAGTTACAGAATCGTTAAATGATTACCATACCAACTATATCTATGAGTTTGTTTTTATTTAAACAAACTAAAACCGGATTTATATATCTAAAAAATCAATATCTACTAAATTTGAAATATTATTTTGAGCAATATAAACGTAACCAGTCGTGCATTTTTATAAATATATTTAATTACATGAGAATATTCTACAATAATTAACACTATTACATTATATCTAAATAGAAACTACATTAAAATTCCATACAAATTTTACTAATACTAATCGATTAAAATTGATTCAAAATTCGAGTATATGGCAGTATTTGTTATCGATTTTTCGTTAAAAATGCCGTGTTCAAATGAAAATATAGTTTAGCTTTACTTAGTGTGCGCTAGTTTAAATATCGGTATATTTACTAAACCTATATGCTATATCGATGTAATTATTAAATATCGATATAACTAATAAATGCGAAAAGTTTTACCTACACTCTAAAAACAATCAAACGGTTATTAAGGGTAAGTATAGGTATATTTTGACTTAGAAATGAAGAATTTTATTCAGCAATATAATATTTCACTATGACTAGATAAATATCAATAAGAATTAAGTAACAATAACATATATTCTTAATAGTATGAGCTTTAAAGCAACAACATAATATGGGCACGGAAACTGAGTATGGGCCTCATAGGCAACACGCTATGTATACGATATTTAATTGAATTAAAATTCTACTTTGACTGAAACGGTTTTATACAACTCGAGATAACTCAAGTTAAAATTCACTTAGACTATGTAATTTGCATTGGTGATAGCAATAAGGCCGCCTATTCTTCAATTTTATATATAATTGAGAACAGGTTTGTAATGCATTATTCGGTGTACAATGGAAAGTATTTTATTTTTAGTTTACAAATCATCAAAAATTTAACATAGATAAAAGCTAGCGGCCACTTTTAACTTCTAGCATTAATAGAACTCGAGATATAAAATATTCAACTCGAGTTAACTCGAACTAAGCCCTACTCGAGTTGACTCATCGCAAAATTTAAACTAAATAAAATTTGCACTTAGCATTAATAAAAAAAAAAGTTGCGTTAAAATTAAATTAAATTCAAGGCAAATTAAAAAATATAAAAATATTAAATTTAAAAATCAACGACTGACATTCAATTCCTATCTTTTATCATCAACATTAATATACAAATTAAATAGTCATCAAAGTTCGTCTTAATCGATTAAATGCAATTCATACAATCAAAAATATAATTTATACATAACAAATATTGATTTAATATACGAACATTATTTCAATTCACTTTATAATTAGGAATACTTTCAAATCACCCTAAACTAGGCTAAATATCTCTAGCGATCTATTTTCGATTGTAATATAGAGTACTTGAGTGTGGTCGCCCTAAAGTTGGGCATTTTAATCAAAATAAAAGAAATCCTAAATCAAATCTGGCAGCCTATTACTAATTTCATCTATAGTTAATAAAAAAACAGAGCGGCCACGACTCGTCGACAGTACTGTACCTCCGAAACATCCTAACAAGTTAAGCCTACTATACTAATACAAAGGTAACTATAAAATTGTATTCAATTAAAAAAAACACGATATATTTAAGGCGGTTTAATGGCTTTACGGTTTATATAGTATTGGTCCTAACTTAACATCTCAATTCATCTATTTTTATTAAGAATAAAAGTGTAAGTATCTATTATCAAAATTTTTGAAATTCTTTATAATTTCCAATTCCTTTATTTTTATTTTAAGTATAAATATTACAAATTGATTTCTACTGGTGTATGTTTATTGAAGTGAGTATACCTTTTTTAATTTACTAAAATATACTGACTTTTTACTGTGATGTACGTAAATAACGTTAGGTTTATATGTTCACAATACTGTAAGTAAAAATGAAGTAATCCTTTATTATATTTAGATTTTTGAGCTAAATACAAAGATAATGTGAATGAAATCCTATAAATATTGTTCCATTTAAATTGTTTTCAAAGCGAAATTATGAATATTTATTATTTATAAAAAGTTTATAATATCTATTGACAATATTTGACTAGATCATTCTCCTACAGTAGCTAAATTTTAAAACTACATATTTAACTAATTTGATTTGTTTAAAAAGCCAGCTTGGTTGCGTAAATGTCTTGTTCATAAATTAAAATTACAGTAAAACAATCCTTTTTAAAAATATACTCTTAACGTTTTATCCCACAATTACGAGCGATTCTCTGCCGTCTACCTTTATTCGAGATACCTTGTCTGCTAAATAGTGAAACTTAACGCCGCGTTTCTACTTTCCAAGATAGGATTAAAATATTCCACAAAAGATATAAAAGCAATAATACATTTTTTTGCTGTCAAATCTACATAAATTGTTTTTAGACAGAGTAAGTAAATTTGGTATCTATTTCAAATTTATTTAAATTTCTTTTACATTGACATAAACTATTATATATATTCACTATACAAAGATAACATAGAAGTAACAACTTCAATTAACATTAAAATATATACAAATAACTTATAATAAAATATAAATAGCAATTACATACATAATATAACTGACCTTAATATTAGAACAAAAATTCTAATTCTGACTATCTTTACTTTCATTTATTCCATTGGTGTGTCCAAAAGTGACCGTTCCATTCGGCATACTGGCAGTGGTAGTGTGAGGTCCACCCAGAAATGATGTGAACGTTGTATCTCTACTTATAGGGGGTTCAAGTCCTTCAGATAATGGAATACAATCTAATGTTGGTACTGTATATTCCCTGAAAACAATATAAATATATAATTCAATTTAAATTTACGACCTCGTAAAAGCACGACGAGCCTCCTGAGGGTATGTATGAACATGTTGATAACAGTAGCTGAGCTAAGAGGTGTAAAGCATGAAGCTAAAAAAAATATTTTACCAGAGAGAACATACACTACATTCATTGTTTAAGTTAAATTATTTTATTAGCTTTATATTATATATTATTATTACTTTATCTTGTTATCAGAGCGAGGAAAATATTAGAAAATAATATTCCCCCGAGCGGCCATTGAACCTACAACCATCGCATTTACACTAACAATAATTATTATTAATGACTATTATTGTTTAAATAGAAAACTAGATTACTTACATAGAAACATTATCTTGCGACTGTACCGAGTCGTTAACCAACTGTGGCAGTATAGGCAAAGGCGGCGGACTGGTGGGTCGGGACGTGAACAGAAACACTCCTATCATAGCCAGCAGGTATGACAGGAAGTATAGAGCGTGGAACTGTAAAAGAAATTGATTTTTTTATTAGCTTCACACTGTATCCCACACATAACAGGATAGTAAAATGGAAATCTAGTCTTAAGACACCCGGTTCCTCACTTTCCGCCCAATTCTGGAGGCATTGCGTGTTGAGTGGTGGAAATCAACGATGCGCTTGGCCTCGTTACTACAGCAAGGAAATGCAAAATATTTAATATTCTATTTCCTCGAGTAGGAATCGAACCCGCAACCTGTCACCTTTTTAGTCGCACAATTGTGCCCATGTGCCACGACTGGCGTCATAGAAATATAATTCTTTTTGCAAATTAAAATTATTACATAACATTCTAATCAGAATATAACTCTTACAGCAAGTAAAATGGGTTACATTGAAAAGATTAATGTGATATGATGTGTGCTTATAGAGCCTATATTCCTCCATATATGGACTATCCAATAAGTAGTTCATGATGCAAATGTGTCCAGTGAAGTTTAAAAAAAAACTATATTTCAATTTAAATTAACTATATTTATGTACTTCTGCTTCAGATCAGACAAACTTTACTGTCAGTGTGGCTACTACAACTAAGGAAATTAAAAAAAACATATTAGAACTCACCTTAAATTGAAATATATACATCCCAGCTATAAGTGTATAATAATCGGCCGACAAAAACGACAAATGTAGAATAATGGCACCTGCATCTCTTAGCATGAAACTTTGTAAAATCTGAAATATAGTCTGTACTCCACAGTAGCTACCCAATTGAACTATTGTTTCTATCTCATACCATGTAAAGCTCATTAATTCACTTATTTCAAGGAAAAATGTTTGGGAACAAGATATGATACTGCCAATAAAACCAAGCAAAGCAAGGTATTCGGCACAGGAGTGTGTTTTGAGCATTATTTCCTGTAAAACTGTGACCATTGCATATAGGAGTGATCCTCCTAGACACAGCATGTCACCTACTAGTTGGTTTTTACCTGTAATGGAATTAATTTTGTTAAAAATATAATGGTTAGTAAGAAAATAATGATCATCACGGTGCATTGGTATAGAGTCTAACTGTAAGCAATTTTTTTATTACAGCTTCATGCTGTATCCCGCACACAGCAGGGTAGGCAGAGGGAACCTGGGAACCAAGTGTTAAGACACTCCATTCCCATTAAGACACTTCCGTACCCCACTTTCCGCCGTTTTGAGCGGCGGAATTCAAATCCGCACTTTGCTTCATAACCAAAGTAAAGAAATGAAAATATTAAATATTTCATTTCGTCGAGTCTGAATTGAACCCTCAATGTGTCGCGCTTACAGCCGTAAGCTTGTGCATTTGCACCATGAAACCTCAAGTAGTATGACTGATGAAGTGTGGAGTTGGGTTCAACATGAAATAACATTTATTTGGGCAGAAAGCTACAAACAGAATCTTTTGACACTTTGTTCTCTGGCTTATTTGCTATGCACGAAAAAATAAAATACTATACATATTTTAAAGACAGTATAAAGCTCTTCCACAAATTTCGAAACATTGTCGTTTTTACTGATACTAAGCTTTGTTGTACTTTGCCTATCAGAGCAAGAGAATGAAAATAATTTTATAAAATGGGGGAAAAGATCTCTTATGTCGGGATTGATTCACAATCACCACATTTACAGTTTAGCTATCCCTAGCAGTGTTATCCCTCTGTACTAAGATCACCCAAAAGATTAAATATTTTAAATATATCTTACCATCAGTTGGAGCTCCCTCTACATCTGCCCATACAACACAAACAACAGCCATTAGACCTAGTGTAGCCCCTGCTACATGTGCTACTCCAAGTCGTTGACCTCTCCATGCACCACCTACTAGAGCAGCCCCAACCCCACTACAGGCTAACAACTGTCAGCTCAACACTGATGTGAAACGCTGAGAGAGTACTAGTAGGAAATTTGCTTCAACATCTAGTATACAGGCTATTAGGACTAGCCACCATTTCCTGTCAATGTTAATAGTAAATATTAATAATATTTGAGCAGTATAAAAAAAAGTTTTACTTTTTTTGTTGTCTAATGCTGTATTTCACATATAGCTGGGTAGGCAAAGGGAATGTAGTATTCAGATACTCCATTCCTAATCACAACAACACAACTTTGGACATTGTCCTTTAAGTGACAGAATCCCAACTTTGTGCAACTGAGCATTGAAACAAAAGTAATTCATTCCCTATAGTGTAGATCAAACACACATTTGTGGTTTGTAATCAGTTGCTGTGTGTTTACGGTGTTATTGTGATGGATTATATATTTGCAAAATATAATTAAATTTGTAAACAAAATTAAATAAAAATATGGTCTCCATTATATATTAAGACTTGGAATGTATATTTTTAATTATATTATAAATAACTTTTTAAAAAAATATTTTTGTTCATTATTTCTAGTTTGGTAGCAATATATTTGATATTAGTAAAAAATAGACTTAGAAAGAATGTGAAAGAAAAGGTACTTTATGAATAATGTAAATATACTTACTGTAATATTTTTTTGGGTCCAGTACATAATAGAGAGGGTGTAAATAAAATAAAAAGGACTATGTAGGGAATAACAAGCTGGCCAGTAGTGGGAAATTGCCAGGTCGCACTTTGCAAAAGGGTAGTTAGTATACATTTACCACTAAGTAATAGCGACAAAAGTTGACCCAAAATTATTCCTCGCCATACTTTCCTGAAAATATAATATATCACTTACTTATTCACAGCAGTTATCATAAATTATACATAAATCAGCGATACAAACCATCGACCCAATTCCGAAAAATAATTCTCAAATTTTGCACTAAAATTAACATCTTCCATGCTTGTTTGGTGAATAGACACTAATTTTATGTGGACAAGAACCTAAGTAGTATAAAATTATTAGAATATTGAAATAAAATCCACGAAATTGTCATAATTTACTAATAGGGGTAGGACTCCTTGTTCGCTCAAAGCAAAACAATTATTTGACATTTAAAATAATGTTCAGAAATGGATGTTATAAGGTTTGGAAATATCTGTTTTGAAACATTTTTACACAACACTCATTGATCATGTATTTTTTCATATTTGAAATAAAAATGCCTGATAAAAAGCAGTAATTTGAATGTCACAATATTTTTGCATTAGACAATTATTTTATAGACGTTGAAAAATTTTGTTATATAGAATAAATTATAAATGACAATGACAACGGACAAGATAACTTTTTTGTTGATTATTGAAATTTGAAGTAATGTCATTGGCAACTGCAAAGTAAAATTGTTTATTGTTTATCTTTAATGATTATAACTAATATTAAATAAACCCGTTACATCAATTGTTTTATTAAGTACTAAGGATAATTATAGTGTTAAATTCGATTCTCTATATAGGAAAATGGGCGATGGTTAGTAATATTTAAAGTTAATAACCTAAAATAATAAATAAATTTCTAGTGTTTAATAAATCCGACTAATTTAATGTTTATTGTAGAGGACGTAATACGAAGAAGACTGCTAATTGATGGCGACGGGACCGGTGACGATCGGAGACTTAATGTTTTGTTAAAAACATTAATAAAATGGTGTAATACTACAGATGAGAAACCTGAAGATAGGTTAGAATTAAGAATTTGCATATTGAATTATAAATATAAAGTTTTATTAATGTATATTATTCTAAACATTATAGGCTGTTAAACTAAACACTTGTATAAACAGTTTTAGGCCATTGTTGTGTAGACAATGTGTGACTATAAATTATTACTTCTGGTTTGGATCTGAATTCAGGAGAATAAATTAATGACATTTACCTACCTGATGCTGATATTTCCAATGTAGTAAATGAAGAAGACCTTTGAGTACACTTACCAAGAACTTCAATAAGGTTTTCGAGGAAGCTCTATATCGAGTTTTAGATGACGGTGCCCATAAATGAAGATATACCTAATACAATAGATCAGGTACCTATATCTCCAATATTTAGCATTCAAATCTACCTTCCTTGGGATGTCTAGGGGTAACCGAGAGAGTACTCGAATTTTATCTGCTGCTCTTACTTGGTGGGAAGAAGCGAAGACTTCATGCATATATAGGAACGGCTGGAAATAAAAGAGCAGATGAACCTGCCAAAATTGTTGCATTATCAACAAACCCTCACAATTATGCTAAAGCATCACTGGTCTATGTCAAGACGAAATTTCGTCCAAAAAAAGGCAGGATAGGTACTCAAACTCAAGCATCGGAGCAACCACCAGGGAATCTCTTCCCGATGTCATAACCGCGTTCAAGATCACCAGAACTGTCACGTGGAGCCCTATACACTTGCAACTATTGACTGGGCATGGAGATTTTGCCAGCCATCTTCATCGATTTAAATTGCAGGAAACCTCAGGATGCGAATGCGGTTCTAGCATCGAAGAAACGGTGTGGCATATAATCCTGGACGGCCCACGGTTTGCTTCTCTGATAGCTGACAACCAGAGGCTCCTAAGTTTCTAAAAGTTCTTAGAGGATATATTTCAAATAGCCATAGCTAGAAACGGTAGTAAGATAGCAGCAAAAAATGTAAATAAGGAAGTAAGCACCTTTCTACAGTCATCCACAATCCTACACCTAGACAATCAACAGCTCAACTAACACCAGTCCAATGCTATCTGTGTAATGGACATATCAGTACTCCGGGTCTGAAACTGAGGATCTTGTTTCTGGATGAAGAAAAGGAGAAACTGGTTTTGAGCTCCTGTGTTGTCATGCAACATATGTAAAACGCATTCCTAGAGTACACAGCAATTGTAAGGGAGACCATCAAAGTTAACCTTGCAACCTGCGAGAAAATTATGAGGACCTTTGAACTCGGAAACAAAGATTTGCTAAGAGTATTACTCGAAGAAGAGAAAACCGCCATATATGACTATAACAAATTGCAATACCTTAGGAGAAATCTACCTAAATCCCCCCATATGGCGGCTTGCAACGAGAAAGATGGGTTTGTATACAAGGATGACAGGAGAAAATTCCTCACCTAGGTACTCAACACCTACGGACAACTCAATAATTGTCGTAGCTCGATGTACAGAATTAGCGCTGGAACAAAGGATACTTAACACAGCGATCACCATTCAGATCTGCAACAATCCAACCATCTGGGAGCATTGGTAGTCATCGGACATACAATGGGTGAATGGCGTTCCTGGCTGCGGTAAGTCCACCTGGGTGGTCAACAATTTCGACCCAGAAAGTGATCTGATAGCAACTACAACTACTGAGGCAGCCAAGGACCTCAGGAGTAAAATCACTGAGTTGCATTAGGGACGCAAAAATCAAAGTGACGAACTTTGATCGATCGCTTCTATTCTGGTAAACAGTGTTGCAGAAAAACCTGCAAGACTTATCGTGGATGAGGCCTTAATGAACTATTTTGGGTCAATCATAATGGCGGCCATATTATCAAAGGCTAAAACCCTTACATTTATAGGAGACATAAACCAGATCCGATTGCACTATATTGGCCCAAATATTGTGACGGCCATCAGTCAAGAGCTAGCGAGATCATATAGAAGTCCACTGGATGTAACATATGGCGCTCAACGAAGTTAATAACGAAATATAAACAGTCCAACAGACAACTCGCTCCCTGAAAAACACGCGATATACGGGTGCTTTCATTCCAATAGATTCCCCCAATATTCTGTAACTGATCCACACACAAGTAGAAAAAGCGGACCTTATCAGGAAAGGATACGGAAGCCACAGTAAATGTTAAAATTACAGTAAATGTTGTCATTGCAATGTATTTTTGAGTTTCAATGCAAAAACAACTGTTTACTTGAATATCATTAAGTCAATCCTTGATTAATAAATATGTTTTTTTAAAACATGATAAATCCCTGACTGTACTTATAACACCCTAAAAAAATATGTATTTATTTTTACCAAAACTTATTAATATAAAATAGACCAAATTAGGATTTTTATATGTTTATGTTGATTAAATATGTATATCCTGGGGGAAAGGGTTAAAACACTTTATTCCCTTTTTTCTGTACTAATTTCGATTCATTGAGCTTTGAGTGGTGGAACTCAACAACGCTCTTTGTCTTCTTACCAGAGCATGAAAATGAAAATATTAAATACTTGCCCTAACAGAAATCGAACTTACAGTCTATTTAACTGATATATATTTTTTTACAGTAAAACTACACATGACCGAATGCTGGCACAACTAGCACAGTGCGAGTTTGCAGTCACAAAATCCCAATTAGGTTCGGATATGATGGCTGCAGAACTAAAAAGTTATGAGGAACTATCAAAAATATTAGAAAATGGTATTGAAATTGCCAAAGGAAATATAGAGAAAAGCAAAGCGGATTTAGCTCAAGCCAAAACTGTAAGGAAAAATCGCATTGAATACGATGTACTGGCTAAAGTTATAAGCGAACAGCCAGATAGGAAAGAGACATTAGAACGGTTGGGCACCTTAAAAACAGAATTAAGTAACTTAGATGCGACTAAACAACAGTTAGAAAGTCGTCTGTCATTGAGAAAAAAACAGTTTCATGTCTTAGTGACGTCCATACACCAGTTGCAAGCTTTGTTAGATGAACCGGATGATGTTGATCTGATTTCTGACGATATTGAAATGAAAGATGTCAATTAACAAAATTAAGAATAACTATATATTTTTAAAATAAAATCTTGCTTTACATTTAAATTGTTTTATTTTGCAATAGACGCACTATGCACTCTAAGGAATATTAATAAATAAAAAAACTCAGTTTCACGCCGTATCCCGCATACAGCAGGGTAGGCAAAGGGTACCTAATGTTAAGACACTCCGTCCTCCGCTTTCCGCCGATTTTTTAAAATATTGCGTGTTGAACAGCGGGACTCGCCACCTGGCTTGGTGCCATAGGAAGAAATGAAAATATATAAAATTTATAATTCGTTCCCTCGAGAGGAGATCGAACCCACAACCATCGCGTTACATTCACATCTTTGTGACGACGGCCTCGTGGCCTCAGCCTTTTTTAGTTTTGCTATAAACGTTATTTTTTTTTAAATTTGTAAATTGACATTTGATTGCTTAAAACGTTCCTAATAAAATATTGAATTACTCTATTATATTATACTAGAGGCCTACTCGCGGCTTCGCCCGCATACCATCTATAATACTTTCATTATGCTGTGTTTGCCAACAGTTTGATACGTTAAATCATGAATAACCTGTTTTCAAAGTGCTATGTGGCTGCTTGAGAAGATATCATCCGCGGCAAGGGCTCCCCCTGCGGGACTCAGCTTAGGTTTGCGGCGGTAAACAGAGCGTCGAATTATTTTAATTTTACATAATCTCAAAGTATACGTCCAAATTATTTGCTACAAAAGCCGAAGCTTCTCTTCATTAATTTTCGTTGCCGATGGAATAATTTTCGCTGGTAAGTTTCAATATCCATGTCCAATAAAAACGGTGAAGGTGATATACCTTGAAATTTAGAATTATTTTTGGCCCAAAAACAAGTTATTGTGAATTATTTTTAATATATGGATATACGGTGTGTAAAAAATATCAATTGAATATACTTTTGACTATTCAGAGATACTTAAATCAATGTAATATTTCTCTATAAGCTAAATATGAGAGAAATCCTTTAAAACCAACTTGTTCTATCTAGATTAGGTTCGGTCCAATGCTTATTTTTGTTTTACCGATGTATCATAACCACAGCCACAATACAGTTTTTATATGCCTGAAAATTATATTGCATTTTTTATATTATCCATTATAGAAATAGGCAAATATGTAGGTACACAATATTTAGACATACGTTATCTGCAGGGATAATTATATTTCTTGCAAAGGTAAACGACAATAAGGCCTAATAGCATATAAAAACTAACATTTTATTTTATGCTCCGCATTAGAGCTCTCGGCGGGCTCACAAAATGCGGACGTTATTGACTTAGATATTTAATATTACTGGCGCAGGCTTAGTCTGTATTTTTGGCACTCAAGTATGTTGGTAGGAACATAAACTGAATTATTAATATTACAAGTTCAGCAGTGTACTTTATTTTTTTGGGTATTTTTTGTTTTTAATATCTAGCTGTTTGCAGTTCCACTCATTATCTACATAAAATGAGTGGAATTCGAAACGTAGAGTATGTTTTTTTAAAGCATACTCGGCCCCACAATAGTCTTTTTAAGTTGTATGTAGATAAGGTGCCAGTCGTGGAGCAGTGGCACAAAGTGTGACTGTATAACCGACTGGTTGTGGATTCGATTCCCACTCGAGGAGATGAAATATTTACTTAAGTTTATATTTCCATTTCTTCGCTCTGGTGTCGAGGCAAAAGCGCGGCGTTGAGTTCTGTCACTCAACACGCAATGCCTCCAGAATTCGGCAGAAAGTGGGGAACGGAGTGTCTTAATACTAGGTTCCCTCTACCTACCCTGCTGTGCGCGGGATACAGCGTGAAGCTGATGTATATAGTGCATTTTGCGTAAGCTAGACTTCGTTACAGAAAAAAGGTGGTTGGTGATAAGTGAATTTAGTTAAGTATCCGCCACTCAACAGCCAATGCCTCCAGAATTCAGCAGAAATCGGGGAACGGAAGTGTTTTAATGGGAACGGAGTGTCTTAACACCAGGTTCTTCTGCGTTCTGCCTACCCTGCTAAAAAAAAGTTATCTATGTAATAAACTGGAGTCTCGATAACAATAAAGGGGTTAAGACAACCCATTCTTCAAGTAAACGTTTACTTGCACATAAGTCATTGGCCTAAAGCTCATAAAAAGTTACAGTATAGTTCTAAGTTTAATCTACTACTTTCATGGCATTTTTAGTATAACAAAGAAGAATAAATCAATTATGGCAGTTTAACATCTTATTCGAGTAGGAACATATATCCACACCAATATTATAAATTAGAAAGTAACTTTGTCTGTCTGTGACGCAATTAGGGCCAAACCGCTGATCCAGTTGTAATAAAATTTCCTATAATGATGACTTGAGGGTCTTGGGATGGACATAGGTTCCTTTTTTTGTCATATTTGTAATGTTCATATTAAAATATTTTTAATTTGACATGCAATTTATTCTGCTATGTTAATTACAAGCGTCGCTAAGTAGCCAACAAGCTGCTAAACAACAAGGAATTTTGTTGTTTTAAGAAGAGTTCGCCCAAAATGAGCTTCCTGAGCACATAGGTTGCATTGAAATCGTGTCACTTTTAATTTTAGCTGGTTTTGTTTAGTTTTTTTTTTATATTTTTCTTTGGTTACGTTTACTTATAATTTTTGTTCATTTTAATTAGTTAGATATTTTTTTTATTATTAGGTATTTCTTTTAGTTACTTTTACTTATTTTGTTTGTTCATTTCAATTACTCAAGTATTTTTTTTCTAATAATATTTTTTTTTATACTTATTATTCTTCTTCGACCTCATTTTTTTTTCGGCCTATATTTTTTTACTAATCTTATTGAAAACTGAAAATTTTCATAAATATATTTAATAAATATTCGAATAGTTCAAGCGGGAGAAGCCACGCGGGTCCGCCACTATTATTATAAATAAAAGTAGGTACTAGGTACGTATCCGTACAATCACAGATCCTAAAAAATGTAAAAAGATTTGATAACGATACTACCTATAAGTATATTTACGGAATCCAAATGTGCTTAATAGCTCATATTACTCAATTAAAACGACTAACTCTACCATATATATAAGTGAAGGAAAATAATAATTGTGTATTCTAAAGACAATTAACCATTATGGTCACGCGAACGAATATTCCCAACCAAAAACATAAAACCACAAAATGTTGAACGAGTTTAATTTTGTATGCTAGTTCCAACAAACAAAGGTACCTACCTACGCACCACCTCCCCTGGGTCTAGGTGTAAAGTCATAAACATTTATATCGTTTACTTTCAAGTAGGTACGTCAAGCTAAAGTTTACCGCGCAAGCTCGAGCTTCATGCCGTCAAAGCAAGCTTTCGTTTCACAGCGTCCGCACGCGATCCCGCTATATTTTTACGAAACTTGTTTTTTACGTTTCATAAGAGAAAATGCCCTCGTGGTGGGACTATCTGCACTTCAACCGACAGTACAACAATAAAAGGAACTTAGAAGAGGGGTTATTCCAAATTGCATCACAAACTTGCAATATTTTGGTAAAAGTTAACAACACGAACAATATAAATTTAACAAGGAATAATAGAAGTGATGAGTATGGTTGTGCTGGTCCCCCTAAAGGAAAAAGTTCAATGCAGATCTGCGTACCGAAGTTCAGGAAAAATTCTATTACTTCAGGCTGCAATCCTGGACTATCTGTAAGTATAACTATATAACTAGTTCATACTAATAACATTGTTTTTTCATTAGTATGAAAATTTATTCTTTTTTCACATGTATGCTTATTGGGCCTCCTTTTTAATACAAATTCATTAAATTGTAGCAACACAGTCACGTATAGATTTAATTTTATTTTTTATAGCAAAATTTATAGTAAAAGATAATAAAAAATCTTTATGTTATAATAATATTATAACAGATATAAAAGATTTCAATAAATTTATCTAAAAAAAACATTAGAAATACACCTTTTGTTAAAAATGTCAAAAACAATTTGCTCGGTGCTTATTACTTCGCCTCAAAGAGTTTTTTATTCTGGACATATATGAAACAATTTAGATGTTTTTCGCATAGTAGGGTTACCTATATTTAAGATACTCCAGTCCAATTTCGAAACATTGCATATTGAGTGGGGAAACTCAACGCCGCGCTCTGTGTAACAAAATGGGAAATAAATAATATAAACGACATCCACTTCCCCAAGTAAAGATCGAACCAACAACCGTCAGATGTTACCACTGCGCCACGACGGTTTTTTTATTAATAAAATTCTATTAAAATTAATTCAATAATTCTTTAGGGTTCCGTGCCTTTTAAGGAAAAAAGGAATCCATCCGTCTATCCGTTTTTTTTGTTACATATTTACTTATAACATAGTATTAGAGAAACTGTTTGTATATTAGGTGTTATTTTAAGCTATCTTAAAATATTTTAAGATTATTAATTAAAAAAATTTATTGTGTAAAAATTTTAAAACATGAAAGATATTGGAATAGAATTCAAACAAATAATTTTAAATTTGACCCAACGAATACTTATTTAGAAAACGTATAAAAATTTGAACGCAGCGGGACTCGAACCCGCGCCTCCTGGAAACCGATCAGGAAAAAATTTTTTATACGTTTTCTAAATAAGTATTTTTCTTTCCTAAGTGTGGAATAACACTTTAAAAATGTTTAAAAATATTGAACCAACGAATTTGAGAAACACATGAATCTCTAATTTGTGCAGAAAGTAATATTTTTTAAAATTAAGTATTATTATTTTAATAACGAATATTTAAAAACTTAAAATTTCACTTAAAAGAATATATTTCTTTCATGTGCTGCCTCATGCCTCAGTTACGTTTAAAACACGACTCTCATGCTTTTCAAGCTTGGCTGCACACAACTTTGTTGAAATAACAAGATACGCTTTATGAATTAAACATTTTCTTTAATTTTTGCCAAGAAAAAATAAATAACGAGACCAGTCGTGGCGCAGCGGCACGAGGTGTGACTGTAAAACCGACTGGTTGTGGGTTCGATCCCCACTCGAGGAGATGAAATATTTACTTAAATTTATATTTCCATTTCTTCGCTCTGGTGTCGAGGTTAAGCGCGGCGTTGAGTTCTGCCACTCAACACGCAATACCTCCAGAATTCGGCAGAAAGTGGGGAAAGGAGTGTCTTAACACAAGGTTCCCTCTGCCTACCCTGCTGTGTGCGGGATACAGCGTGAAGCTGATTTTTGATTTTATTTTAAAAAATAAATAAAATTTGTTTTTATTTATTTTTCCCAAAATGCGCTACGATGGCTATTTTAAAGATTCCGTACCGAATAAGGAAAAAAAGGAGGATAAGATCACTTTGTTGTGTGTCTGTCTGTCTGTCTGTCAAGAGCACTTATCTCAGGAATGCTTGGAGATATTGGGTTGAAATTCAAATTATATACTGAGATCTACATGATTTTCTGAAAAAACAAAAAAAAAAGATATGGCCGTTTATATCGCAAAAACGCGTATTTTAATACTATAAAGGGAATTAAAGTTAATAGGCGGCGTTGAGTTCCGCCACTCAACATGCAATGCCTCCAGAACTCGACGGAAAGTGGGGAACGGTGTGTCTTAACACTAGATTCACTTTGCCTACCCTGTTGTGTGCGGGATACAGCGTGAAGCAGATTTTTTTTTATTTTAAAGTTAATAGGATACTTCTGGTTGGCCTAAAATTATGAAATTTGGCAGCTAGCAACTGCAGGTAGTACTAATTCAGCAACAGCAGCGTTCAATTCCTTCTTTATCGTTAGAGTAGACAGGGCCCTTGTCGTTAAAAATCGTGCGACTGTAAACGCGAAAGGTTGTGAGTTCGATTCCTATAATACGCAACGTCTCCAGATTTCAGTGGAAACTAGGGAACGTAAGTGTCTTTATTGGAAAGGAGTGTCTTAACAATAGGTTCTCACGTACTTTCTGCTGACCTTGCTATATGCGGGATACAGCGGGATAAAAAGTAGATTAAAGAAATTTGTGTTAAAAATTGTGAGACAAACCAACTAATTATTTACTTAAAACAAGTTATTACTTTTCATAATCAATAAAGTACTATTGTTTTTTGTTATGTATTTACGTTAATTTCATTTAGGACAAAAAAGCGTTCACAAGACTGATTCACATTTCATTTTACGTAACATCATTTTACGGCATCATTTTACAATACAAGTAAAAAAAAATGAGCTACAAAATTTAAATGATACATTGATCGAGCTTGTTCTTTCGCTTTGTACATCTAATATTCAGTGTAAAACATATAATTACAAAGCAATCGACGCGGTGTTGTGACTGATTCATGATTGTAATTCGGCTATTGACATACTTTTTGGTGATACGCCGCTCAATAAAAGTGATTTCTATGAAAATCTATCATAAAGCTTATGATTACCGAAATCACGCAAACAGAAATGAGTGGGCGACACACAAAAGTGCCTATATAAAAATTGAATGGTAGCAACGATAATGATAAAGCCTTACCACTATACGTCCTTGTCTTCCGTGTAAAAGATGCATTGCCGCGCGGGGTGAGTCCAGTCTACACTGAATGGCCATCGGTAATAAACGATATATCGGATACCGGATATATCGCGAAGACGCGTGAGGAGTGATCACAACTGTTGTTGGAGCTCAAATTTTTGCAAGCTGATTCGTTTTGAGGTGAATGACACGCTTCGTTTGATTTTGTTTTATTTTAAACTTAGCGTGCCGCGGTGTGTTGCCATTATATTGATTTTACGTGGAAAAGACATCGCTGCATATACTGTGCCCGACGACGGCGGCGTCGGTCGACCTTGTTCCAATTATTTACCCATTAGCCGTGGCTTTGTGCTTGTTTTTCGGGAATGACGTTAAGTTTCGGCTATTACAAGTCCATTTTTATAGAGCCAATGTAAGTCAGCCTATGACTAAGAGTTATATAGCTCCGAGTACACTCCACCACATAATTACAAACCTTAATTGCATGAAACATGATTCTGAGAAACTGTATTAGCGCTGTTGCTAGTCTTGGAAATTGCATCAGTCAGGTAATTTATGCTACAATCATGTTCACCCTATCTCGTTCATTTGACTCACTTTGTATAGTAGCAAGTATAATTAGCAACTTAATATAATATATTAAATACATACCGCGATCGATACAGCATTGCACTAGTTCAATAATAAATTTAAAGTCTAAATATAGACAAAACCAAGAAGTGGATTTCTGTGAACCGACAATTAAGATATTTATAGAATAACATAAACATCCTTGAATTCTGTTAGGTATACGTACATATATGCAATCACTTAAGTTTAAACTTAACATCCTGAACGCAATAAGTTACTACGTAGTACGTAGTCCATTATCAGTAAATTAACTAATATAATTACTTAAGAGAGGGTATTCTGGAACATAATTTAAGTTGACACAAAGGGTTAAAATCTCTTAACACTGCGTTTAACGTCTTAGAAATTTGTAGTTGATATGACAAAGTTTGTTAAGGATATTAAATCTCAATTTAAGCGAATATTGCTTGAATATTACTAACTACTATTAAGTTAGGAGCTCAAGTTCTTCCTAGAATGTTTAAGGTTATACTCAGTTACATCTACTTCATTTAAATAAAATAAAAAAAAAACGTTAAAATGTAATAAAAAAAATAATAACAATTTAAAAGATATCAGAAAGACATATATATCTATATGTGTAACAGATAGAACAAAATATTTATTTTACTACACCTAAAATAAATACTTTCCTCTATTACACAGCTTAGTTCTACTATATACTTATGTATTCAAGTACCTATACGCAAGTACAGCTACATGACTTGCAAGCTAACGCATTCTGACAGCTGCTGTATAAGTCAGGTTTTAACCCACATTTCAAAGCTGTGGTAACTCATTCTTGGACGGTTATTTAGTATCATGACCTACTTTAAGTACCGTATCCACGTATCTAAGTTATTGCTACGAAATTCGTAGCGCGGCGAAGTAAGCACCTGCTACGTGATCGCTACGAGGCTAACCACTGGTAGGCGGTAAACTTGGAACGATTGCCTTATTTTATCTTTCGTTTTCGTTATTACTCATAGAATAGAATAAAGTTTATGTTATAAGTAGCATAAAGTTTATACTATTTAAGACTTTTTTTCTAGTTTTTTTCTAGGTTGAATATTGAAATATTTATTTAAATTTATTATTTATTGTATATTCAAGAGAATATTTAGTGTATTCAATATAAGTCGCTTACCTTATTTTAAATGAAAATCTTCGTATGATGTAAATGATGCCACAGTAACTTTAAAATTATTTTTTTCGGCTAATTTAATTAATCAATGAATTGACTAATTATTTAATTAATTTCCCTTATAAAAATATTATATATAAAGATATATAAAGATTTTATAAGAATGTAATTTTTTTGTGTGATTATATAAAAACCAGTTGTTTTATATAACAGAAGAAGATTTGTTAAGAAAATATTTTGTTATATAAAGAGGAAGTTTGTTAAATTGTTAAGTTTTCAACAAATATCTTGATTTCTAGATTTTTCTACACTTTTCTACAAAGTTTTGTTACTATGAAACTTCTTTAATTATAAGTTATTCCTTATTTCAATGACCGACGTAACCTAATATTTTTCTAAGATTTATTTACGTTATATAAAATTATAATATTAAAAGGCCAGTCGTGGTGCAGGGGCACAAAGTGTGACTGTAAAGGTGACAAGTTATGGGTTCGATTCTCTCTCTATAAAATAATTAGTTCCGGCGGAATTCGGCGGAAAGTGGGGGACGGAGTGTCTTAACACTAGGTTCCCTTTGTCTATCCTGCTCTGTGGGGAATAAATCGTGAGGCTGAAATATCTATAAATTATCACTTTTTAGATTTTGTCCTTTTTTGTACTGCAAGTTCTCACTTCTTGACAAATTCATAATCTTAGTTTCACGGGCAGTATCTTTCTTGCCAAAATTTGCGGCATAAACGGCTTTATCTTTTGATTGTGTTGGCTTAAAAATTTGATCTCTTCGCAGCACCAAGAGAGAGCCCTTGGAGCTGTAAAATACCTCAGTATTTGATATAAATTTTACCTCAACGAGTTTCTGAGAGAGTCTTGACAGACGGTCGGACAACGAAGTGTTCTTTACCAATTTCAGGATTGTAATTGGGAAAGACATCTTATACATTCTGATGAAACGCGAATAAAATTAACAAACCTAAATTCGCGGTCATATACACTTCTTTGTATTATATGAATTACAAATATAACATTGTAATGATTTTTTTATATTAAATATTTATATTATTTTACTTTTCGGATTTTTTATTTTACTTGTATTGTAAGATCTTACTTCGTCCTAAATTACATTACTGTAGGTCTACGGGAACATTGTAGATTTTGATTACGCGGCGAAGCAAAAACGATATGTAAATGCTCATATATCTTTTGACTGCGTTCTATAAGAAGCTTAATTTCTGTGCTTCATGGAACTATACACCTGAATAATATTAATTTCAGATTGTTACCTCAAGTAAAATGGCCTTGATAGATGGATATGCAAACAAGAAAGGGATTCTGTAAGGGTTCCCTTTTTTTCCTTTGCAATAAATAAATAATAATTTAAATATTTTGGGAGTTGATTTAATTTTGCTTGCAAAAATTGCTGTATCTAATAGGAACATATCTAGTTATTTCACATCTGTCTAGGTCAGAGGTTCCCAACATTTCCTTGACCAAGGGCCACTTTTATATCAATCTTAGTAGCAGGGACCACTATGCATGTAGATATAATAAAAATTAACTGTGATAATCAAACAAAACCTCACCATCCCCGGTCATAAAATTAAAATCGTTCGCGGACCATATTTAGGATTCTGCGGAGCACTGGTTGGGAACCAGTGGTCTAAGTAAACAGTAACTGCGCGCACACTGCAAATGTAATTTTTCCCACACAAATTCCAATTCTGCAAAAAAAACGGGTTAAAATATAGATTATATAATGCTCCACAAATGTCAATCTATTATTAAAAAATTGCAATAAGCACTTCGTGGCTTGAGAAGGTGTCAACATTGGAGAATCGTAAATCTAGGTCTATTTTATAATCATAAAATCTCGAGCTTTTTCTATCATCTTACAAATAATAATTTACTAACATTATCAAACAACAATACATTGAAAACTAAAGATTTTGTCCATTTAATAAAATAGTTGTATAAAATAACTCTATTAGGAAAAGCATTTTTTTTATTGTACCAAATAGCCTTTATGTTGCTTCAGAACCCTCTCTATCTTTCAGTATTAATCCCATAATAATCCCAGAGGTTACCCGAGATAAGCAGAAAGACAAACAGATAGAAATGTTAAAATTGTTTATTTATGTTTGGCATTGTGTAAATTAAAAAGACTATATGCAAAAAAACTAAATGCAAAATAAAAACTTCCTTAAAATATATTGATTCTGTATGCTTATGTATTCCATTAATTTAATAATTACTTATTAAAATTTAAAAAAAAACTTCATGGCATGCTTAGCATCTCTTTGATTTATTCAAATAAATACCAGTTTGCATAAAATTACCGTTTGTTATATATATTAAATTTCTATATTCAATAAAAGTATACTATTTATCATTATAACGTTGTTCATAATTGATTCGGAACGCTACGGGGGAATGTGCTACGCTTAGTTTATTTTTTATAAGGTTTCTTGCAAATGCCAGAGTATTGTAGGTCGGGGTCAAGGCTCAAGGCGCTGGGCGCGTTTTGCCTCTGATTAGTTATTTTACGAATCCATTAGGCAAAGTGTTCAATTTAGTGGACATTACTGTCTAGATGATTGTGAAATTTTGTATACATATTTAATACTAACGGCCTGCCCGCGGCTTCGCCCGCTTGAACTACATGATTATTTATTTAACAAACAGAGTTGACACGACACGTTGACTGACAACTATAATGACGTCTAATATGATTTTTTATTACTTTAATCTGTAATATTTAAATATGATTTTTTTACTACATTAACGTATATTTTTTTTTAATTTTAATTGGCACATAAAGCTAATTATTTATTATACGTGTATATTTTTGTATATTATTTATGTCAAAATTACTAAATATACAGAGCAAATATTTTTACTGTCTTATTATATATAGAGATAATAATATTAACACTTGGAACCACTAGGGTCGTAGCGCAAGGCCACAAGCGTGTGACTATAAACGCGACAGGCTGTGAGTTCATTGTAGCGAGGCGCGGCGTTTTGTTCCGTCCCTCAAAACTTGTGTGTTGAGTGCCTCCAGAATTCAACGGAAAGTGGGCAGCGGAGTGTGTTAACACTACGCTCACTTTGCCTGCCTTACTGCTTGCGGGATACGGCGTAAAGCTGAAAATATATATTTTTAAAACTAGTCGGACACATTCCTAAAATATTCTTTACGCAGTAAGGTAAGGCAATAGAGGTATCAACAAAACCTGACTCAAGGCCTCTAGAGAAAACTTGAAATGAAAAAAGACAATGTTTGAAAATGTTAAACTCTGTTGATTTACATAATATGTGTCAGATATCCTGATTTTTATCACAAGGATAATAAAATCTACCAAAGCATTTCGCATTAAAAATAGGAAACGACATATATATGTATAACATATAATCTATATTTGTTTACATAATAGTCCTAGATATCGTCATGGTGCTACAGCAGGACATCCCCCAACTAAAATACAATTAATTATTTTTATTCTACCGCTATGCTACGAGTATGTTGGGTTCCTTAATAAAATATCTAGTTTTTCTATTTTTTTTTTGTTATTTATTATTATATGAACCTATTTATATATTTTAAGAAAGTTAATAAGAATATAGCATTACGATCATTTTTAGTTATATACATATATGTAAATATTTTTACATGCTTAAAAGAATAATTTAAGAAATATTTTATGTGAATAATAATTTTTAAACGTGTTTACAACTAGAACGATCTACCTGGAAAACTGAATAAATAATATTATGGCAAGGTAAGGTATCTGACAAAGAGATAAAGGTTGTTTGTTCCGTTATTTTTCTAACGGAAAAGCTCTTAGTGTAAGAAAACATCGATTTCAAGATTTCATTTTTCTTTATATATAAAATATCGACATTTCTCATATTTTACTTATTAATGTTGTTTAAGGTATCTGTATAACAGTTTTTAATATACATATATTGTGTATATGTTATGTATATACATATATTTTAATTAAAGTTTCTTAAATGTTCATCAAAAATTATTTAGGTTAGGTTTTTATCATCGCCATGGACAGTTAGGATTTTTCTAATATATTAAAAATGCCAACATTTTTTTTGCTGACAAAAATAAATAAAATACATAAAAATACATTATTTCGGAAAATGTGAAAAATTATTATTTAAGTAAAAAAAAAAAAAAAATCAGCTTCACGCTGTATCCCGCACACAGCAGGGTAGGCAGAGGGAACCTTGTGTTAAGACACTCCTTTCCCCACTTTCTGCCGAATTCTGGAGGTATTGCGTGTTGAGTGGCAGAACTCAACGCCGCGCTTAACCTCGACACCAGAGCGAAGAAATGGAAATATAAATTTAAGTAAATATTTCATCTCCTCGAGTGGGGATCGAACCCACAACCAGTCGGTTTTACAGTCACACCTCGTGCCGCTGCGCCACGACTGGTTATTTAAGTGATATTTGAAAATATATGTATATACATTAATATAACGCGAGCAATCTTAGACTTGCAAAGATTATGACGCACGCCAGCTCAACTAAATTGTTGGGCAGTGACTATAATTTATAACTTTCTTAGCGATAGTAGTGACGGCTATCAAAAGTTTCGTAATGGTTGTATTCTGTTATTATATAATGTAACTAACGTCGTTAATCTTAATGACAAATATATAAGGCTATAAATAAGTGAGCTATTAAATAAAATAAATATGGAGAATAATCTTGATTATATTAAAAGCTTTTTTTTCTATCTTGATTTTGTATCATTTAATACAAAATCATATATATTAATTAAAATCAATATATACATGTATATGCGGTAAAGGCTTTGATCACTTCAGTCTTAAGTGTTAATTTTTAAAAAAAGTTCATATATCACATATTATAACCTTTAACACTTTCTATAATTAAGTTATTCCAACAAAAGAATATAAAAACTTTTGCATGACATAATATCTATTACTTAATATAAAATAGTACACATTTATAATATTTCTCTGTAGTGTTACGATATTACCTTAAAAAGTGACCTACAATATATGTTTTATTATAATTAAATCTACTCATGTTGAACGTAACGAAGGCCGTATTTGTATGCAGGTATGTCACAATTGTTTCCTTGACATAGCCTTGAGTTCTTTTATTACTTTACAAGTTCACCCGCTTATGAGCTTCATTTGATATATGTATATATTTTTATTTCTTCAGTTGATATATGTATGTATTTTTATGTTTTAATAACTTTTACTTGCGAGTGGTCAAATGGAAATAACTAAGAATATCTATGAATTAAGCAACGAAAGCTTTCAAATTCTATAGCTTTTACTACATTTTTCATTTTTCTCTGGTCCTATTGGTTGTAGCGTGAGGTAACATAATATTTACCAAAAGATATCAAATCAACTTAAAAATATTTTATTTAAATTTAAACTAACAATTTCTGAGATTATTGCGTTCAATCAAATAAACACTTTAGCATTATAATATTAAGTACCTATAGACATACTCTAAATATCTCCTACATATATGTAATAATATAAGAATATTCAATATACCTATTAATTCATATACTTCGACAGACTTTTTATGAAATATAGCCGTTTACGAAATTAAAAATTATATCACAATTGACTATATGATTTTTTCGAATTGAATAAAATATTTTTTATTATGAGTTGAATAATAAAAACGTATGGAGATATCTTTTTCAATATTTGACTTTTACCTAAAATTTCCGAATGCGAATACTGTGAAAACTTATTTGGAAAAAGGGTCAACCTTTACAGAATAAAATAATATAGACGCACCTGAATCAGGCGTTATTATTTATTAAGATAAAATATTATATTCTGTATGCCAAAGTATAGCTTTTAAACTTATAATATGAAACTCCATTTAGTAAGTAGAAAACGATTTATATAGTAAATGTGATGATGTGATGTCTGTGTTGGTAAATTTATTTTAAAAATTTAACGAAGTACTGTATTAATTTTACATACACAACCTTTCATGATAATAATATTATGTATACTTAATAACTTTGAAGGGCAAAAGGGCTTTAATATGACGTGATGACTCACATAGTGCAAGAATGTGATAAATAATACATTAGATTCTTATACACGAAAATATTGAATTTGCATAAACTTTACATTATGGAATAAATAAAAAATAATTTTACGCTTGTTTTTTCTTTAATATCGAGAATGTGTAATTGATACCATTTTGTGTAGAACATTTTGTGTAGAACAGTACGTATACTTGATATGCATATTGTTGAAGGAAAATATATCCATATAGAATATACACTAATACCGCCTTTAATAGGCAAAACGTTTTAAGATAATGTAATTTCTCTTATTCATTTAAAGTCAAATAGAAATTCCTGGCAGTCGATTGATTGCACTCAACTATCGTGTATACTGTTATGCAAATCCTGTATTTTCTATGTTGTTCGATGCTGTATTGTGTTGTATGCAAATTTTATTCTCTATCTACTCTATATCTTATCTTTGTTTTATTTCCTGAATCTTTAATGATATACTCAGATTGCCTAATTTATGAAATTTTTGGATATTTCATTCAATTTAAATTATTTATAATATCCTAATAGCGTTACTTTTATATTTGTGGTGGGGATGTTTCGGAATTTCGGCTTCGATTTTAATAGATCGGAGCTTTCGATTGAATTAACACCTCCGACTCTCACGTGAATTCTGAAACTATTCAATCAGAGTGTGCGTAACAAACATGTTTAAACTTATCCCGTGGAGAGTGTCATCCTACATACCTAAAGCCCCTTGGTTAGTCTGTCATTTGGTTTCTATAAAAAGTTTAATTTTGCACGTCCTTTCATATTAAAGATATTAAACGTTTAAAAGTGTTAATTTGTTTGTTTATTGATAAAACATGAAATAAATGTAATTAGCTCATTATTATGTTTTTTCCAAATTTTTGAGACATTGTAAATTGTAGTTGAGGCCAGTCGTGGCGCAGGGGCACAAAGTGTGACTGTAAAGCTAACTGGTTGTGGGTTCGATCCTCACTCGAGGAGATGAAATATTTACTTAAATTTATATCTCCATTTCTTCGCTCTGGTTTCGTTCAGGCAAAGCGCGGCGTTGTGTTCTGCCACTCAACACGCAATGCCTCCAGTATTCGGCAGAAAGTGGAGAACGGAGTCTCTTAACACTAGTTTCCCTCTGCCTATCCTGCTGTGTGCGGGATACAGCGTGAAGCTGTAAATTGTAAAACATAAAGTTTATTTTCCGAGGTGGAAACTTTTATAAGTCAACAACAGCTTCTTAGCTGGTTTTTTATATGATGTTATTGGTGGGACAACATTTATAAAAAATATAACGCTTTCTTTGGTATCTCTAAAATTTATTAACGAGCTACAATAAAACGTAGACAGCTAACTCTAATGGTAATTCGTTATATATAACTTTCTTAGCGATAGTAGTGACGGCTATCAAAAGTTTCGTAATGGTTGTATTCTGTTATTATATGTAGTTATATTGAAAGGAAGATAAGTGGACTACCTTTAAAGCGGTCAAGGTCTCGCGACCAACCCTTTTACTATAGTCGTAATACCGTACTATATATGTATACGAGATAATTGTTGGTACTCAGCCTAAGTAGTTTCACTGTTTTATGTTCTATTTTTCAAATGGTGAGCTTTTACTACTTCCAATTGGTTCTTTTTATATGAGTTAAAAACGCGAGTGCACTTCGCCGCGTTGCACTCTAAGAGGAGACAGTGGTATATATATTATGTAATTCAAGAATTTCGTTTGGTTATTGCAAGTGAGTGTCCTTAATTAATTCATTAAATTTTGTGTATTTTCAGACATTTAGGTCGCTATTTAATTAATATATGTATTTATATATTTTTATTGCCTTTCTTCTTGAAAAGGAAAAAAAATAGAACTAATTTATAAAACATGTACTCCAACCAAGCATATGATCTAAACCAACATACCATTGGAAATTAAAATGGAATTACTTTTATTTGTAGTTTTTGATAAATAAATTCCACTTTGCTTGATTTACATACATTTTATATTTGAAGGTCGAAAAGAAAATAAAAATGAATACTTTATTATTGATGTCTACTATAAATACATTTATATGTACGGACGTAGATAATATATGTGTTTATTTTGTTTTTAAGTGTAATCGTGGTTACCGGCGCCGCCGTTCGTGCAACATAACGTTGCTACGCTTTTGTAGCCGAATCAACTGTAGCTTGGTGTTTATAATATTATTATATTATATTGTCATAGTATAGAAGAGGCTAGTCTTGGTGCTTAAGCGTGCGACTGTAAATGCAACAGGTTGTGAGTTCGATTCCTACTTGACTAAATGAAATATTTAATATAGATTTTTTTTTCCTTTTATAATATATAGAGATTTTTATTTTTCTCGCTCCGCTAACGAGGCAAAATGCAGCGTTGAGTTCCGCCACTCAACACACAATGGTTTTAGAGTTCTTCTTATACTAGCTTCCATCTGCCTAACATGCTATGCGTGAGATACCACGTGAAGGTCCAACATTTTTCAAGGTAGACGTACAGGACCTAGTTATTTACCAAGTGACCATACATTTAAAAAAACATACATTATTAATAATATAAACAAAAATTCCATAATCAAAAAAGCGTACAGCCTTGTTCGCTTTTAAGCGCGCCCTAAAATTTGATTGTATAGACAAAGTTCAATTTCCCCATTGCCGTGAAATATTGTTTACTATCAATACCTGTGGCTTGCACGTGGCTCACTCGTGATCCCTATCGAGCCTTCGCACGCGACTCGTCTCATTCTATACAGCGATTGAATCGTTGATTGAAACGTTGATAGTCGGTTGACATTCGAACAATCGCATAGTGACCGAGTAAAACTCCATTCTACATATCATATTCGATATCGTATTAGATCGTGTCGGCCTTCAATTTTTTTTAATGAATTTATTATTTTATAGGTTTGTTTATATACATTATGGGAAATTAAATAAATAGCTACATATTATTTGTCGTAGGCGTACTTGTATTGGGTTGTTTTTTAATATTTAAATTGCGATTCCAAGTGTTTTCGATCTTTTATATAAAATAGTAGGGGGCTTTGCCGCCTGCTCGCTTCGCTTACCAACCCAGGATTTTCAGCACATAACACCATTTCATGAACCTACCTTTTTAACTGCGTTAACTGTTAGATAGCTCATTTATCAAAGAAGGTAAAATGTTGGAAAAAACGAGAGAACTGAACAGAAATTATAAAAACTAAAAGAAATAAAGGAAGATTTTCGCAATTATTTTGAACAATAAAGTATAATTTCTTATTCAATTAAAAGCGTTAGATGTTGTGCATTTTTTATTGTTAAAATTTGGCTTTTTAATAGCGTGTCAATAAAATGGATATTTTAAAAGCCATTACAGTTTAAAAATACGGGAGTCACTCTCCGTAGGTAGGTGTGCATAAGTCGTCGCGTCGTGCTTGTTAATATTCGCGAATGTCAGCGGGCGGCGGGCGATCGTAGCTCTTGTCTACATTAATATTATAAAGCGCATTAATTTCACCAATTAAAGTATACAATATAACGATCTTTAGGTGTTAAAGTAAATTCACGTTCAAATTTTTAAATAAAATAACGCCCAAATCGACATAAACATGATGAAGAAACATATTTAATTAAAATAAAGTGTCCAAATAATGTTTAAGTGAGAATTTATTAGTGTTTTTTATTAGTCATCTCATTTTATCTGAGTGTGATCTGTCATCTATATTAGATATAATGAATAATTTTAATTTCAAATTATTTATCTGTCTGTGATCTGTCATCTATATAAGATATAGTGAAAAAAATTAATTTCAAATTTACAGCCCAATAGTAGTTTTGGGCGGTTATTTGTAAACATATAATGATTTCAAACTCTTTCGTGAAGCAGCGGCATAGCGTCTGACTTTAAACATGACGGTTGTGGGTTCGTTTGTCAATGGGAGAAATGAAATATTCCTCTCTTTTTATCTTTCCTCGCAATAATAACGAGCAAAAGCGTGACGTTATGTTCCGCCGCTCAACATATAATGGGTGTCTTAACTTTAAAAAATCCTTTGCCTAACCTGCTATATGCGAGATACATTGTGAATAAAAAAAAATCTAAGATAATTTGAGTAAGGTTATTTAAGGAATTTATACTTATTCAATTTCATTTCAAACATAAATGCCGCTTAACGTCAATTTCTGACTATAACGGTGATATAGAAGTGGAATGAAATGAAAAAAATATTTAAATTTATAGGATAATACCACGAGTTTTCCAATATACAAGTTTGACACGCTAATATTTATACATATCTGGTGAAGCAATTCATGAATATTGCACTATTTTTAAAAGCCTAGCGTAACAATTTGGGTCACGTCATCGCGGCCGATCGGAAAATGTTTATGATTTATTATTTTCTGACAGGTCATAAATAAATATTTCTTAGCTAATAGGATATATGTATGTACGTTGTATATAGTTAAGTTATGTTCCAGTCGGGGAATCGATTATTTTCATTTTCACGCTCTGGTGCCAAGACAAACTGTGGCGCTGAGTTCCGCTCCTCAACAAGCAGTATCTCAAAAATTGGACTGAGACTGGGGATGGAGTACCTTAACACTAGGTTGATTGGTTACCTCTGCTTACCTTACGGTAATTTTATTAAAATATACAGGGTGGAAGCGTTAGCGCTCCTTTTACGGGAACTGCATATAGGATAAAATATTTTAAACCTATACCTAAAGAAATTAATCAAAATATCTCAACAGTTTAGACGTATTTTTTTTTCATTTTACGGTGTTTATCCATACCTGTATTTCGTGTGACGCAGTTACTCATAAATACCAATAACGTAAAAACATATTATAAAAATATTACTAAAGGTTAAACAACTTTGAACTTTGCCGCCAATATCTACAGCTCGATTTCGGAATGAGGCATATGCAGTGGTTTCCCTCTGATAGGTTTATGTCTGCGTGCGTCGTTCTTGACAAATGGCGTCTTATATTACAACAATAATTTTATTATTTATTTAGAAAAAATCACTTTTTCATTTTTGAGATTTTTTTTTAATTGTATTGTTTTTAGTTGTATTGTATTTTTTTTTCTTTTATAGAGTAGTTAAAACTGTAGTTTCATTTAAAGTCGTGCTGAAAAAACACTTTGTATATTTTTCATAATTATATGATAATTTATTACTTTAATATAATAATTTAATTTTACTGTATCAAAATAATTCAGACTTGATATTCAAATTACTATCAGTCTATCACCCTTTAATTGTAGGTACTTCGCTACGCTTGTAGGTATTTAGGTATTGAAAACATCAGAATACAGCATAATTGTTTATATAACTTAGGCTCTAATCATAAAATGTTCAACATTTTATGCGTCTATAACATAAAGTCACGCAATTTTATGATTGCCTAAACAATTTTGGCTAGTTTACGTAATGTAAAATAGCCAAATAGCCATTTTAGTATATATAATAATTACGTACGTATTACGTACTAATATAACTGGCATACAGTTATTTTATACGTCTTCACAGATCAAATATTTTAATAATAACAGCTAAAAGATCCATAAAAATATATTCGTCTATTTAAATACTTTTCAATTTATTCCCGACTGCTAAGGAAGGGTTATCTCAATATGAAAGACCAAATCATTTATTAGAAATTGGTATTAATAATGGTATTAATAATGTTTATATAGTAGATAATAATTCGTCAGAATTTCTTACTTTTATAAAGTTTTAAAACAGGAAATTGATTTAAAACTTTAGTGTAAATACCTATGTGTTAGGAAGCTACTAAAGAAAACTTGAAGGGTTTCTTCGTACTTCTTAAGCATACGTGACATGATAATTTCTCGCTGGCATTTGATAATTTAGTTTTTTTTATTAATAAGTCTTTTATATTGTCTTTAACGTTTTCGTAAATATTTTTGAATTATGAACCTGTACAAATACTAATATTATAAAGCTAAAGAGTTCGAATTCTACTTATAAAAATGCTTTATTTATTCGATAGATAGATAAAATAGATAAAACAAAATTCCACCAATTTTAATAAATTGTTCGTTATGTTTCAAAACGAGGAGGCCGAATCGGACAATGATTTATTACTAGCTCATAAAATAAGAAATAGATATTCATATAAAACAAAAACAGTCAAAGAAAAACGTCAGTATAATATTATAACTTTATAAGGTGTATGTACCTAATATATCCTATAATACGTACCTATATGTATGAAAATATATTCATATCTAATGTCATTGATGCTTCCTTGACATCATTATAAACTCGGGCCATTCATTGTAGGTAGTTCAAAACTAGTTATCAGAATGGTTTGATTATTGACGTTTCCTACCTCAACAATACATTTCAAACTCGATGCTGAAAGCTTTAGAATTCAATAGCTGTGAATATGATAGCGCCTTCTTATTTCGAATTCCTTCAGATCTTATTGGAAATTCACTTGCATTCTTATTTTTTAGTTATTATTATGAATTTTTGTGTTTTATACAGGGTGGACGTGTCAGCACCACATTAAATGAAACCACAGTTTTAACTACTCTATAAAAGCCTAATATAATTCAGAAAAAAATAAATTCCCAAAAATGAAAAAGTTTTTTTTTCAAACAAAATAAATAATAAAATAATCGGTTTAAAATAAAACGCCATTTGTCATGAATATTATAAACACGCACACATACGCGCACACTAACCTGTCAAAGCGGCAACGTCGCACACTCTTCATTCAAGAAATCGAGTCATTCAGAAATCGAGTATGTAGCTAAAGGCGGCGAAGTGATGTTAAATCAACGCAACACTTAGGAATACACTTTACACACACTTTTATCATATTCTTTCTGTCCACTTATTATTTACTATGTTTTTAAATTCTCAAAGTGTCCCCCTTGCTTGTAAACACATAAATGGCATCTGCGTAACAAATTACGTCTTACTTTATTCAGTAGATCCCCGCGCGGCTCTTCTTTAATTTTTTCAAAAGCACGCTCAATTCATTGCCGGAGCTCGTCTTCTGTGTGGACTTCTGACGCATATACTTCATTTTTTACTTGCCCCCACAAAAAAAAATCAAGCGGCGTGAGGTCCGGGGAACGGGCAGGCCACCACCGAGGTCCATACCTTCCGATCCATTGTTCTCCAAATATGCTCGCGAGCGTGTTTCTAGCAAGCACTCCAGAGTGTGCGGGTGCTCCATCTAACAGAAACCACATCTTACGACACACGTCTAGGGGGATCTGGTTAAGTTATAAAATTCTCATTACTATTTCCGCTAAGGGTAAAACATGTAAATGCTTAGATATATCAATTACTATTTGATTAAATCAAAAACTAATTTATTTTCTTTAAAAAAATTATTATTTTACCTCAAAATCTAAATATTAGTTTTCATTTAAGATTTAATAATTGTTTATAGTAACAATTACTAAAAGAAAAAATAATAAAATATTCATTTGAACTCTTTTGGCACTACTCTTTACTTAAAAAGTTACAATTACAAGTCAAGTCAGTATTTTTATTGTCTTTTTTCACATAATAGCTATGAATAAAAAATGTTATTATTATAAACAAAAAATAAAATAAAAAATAAATAATAAACAATATTTTTATTTATTTGTTTAATACATATGCTGCTGTATTCACTGCTTCAGCTCATAACTTTTTAGAGAGATTCTTGGCACACAGCATGAACCTTGCTGCATCTGTTAGAGTTCTTATAATTCTTTCCATAGATACTTCCTTCATTGGCTCACAGATGTGATTTGTTGTGACAGACGGCATGTATTAACTCACAAGTTTTAATTAATTTTGTATCACTGCTATTAAAGGGCACACAGTGTGCTATAATACTTCTAACAACACCTGTCCACCACCAATGACACTGATTTCACTACCATCACCTAAAATTACTGATTTATTTGATACTGGTGTAATGTAATCTGTATTCACTAACTATTTTGACTGTTTTATTTTTGTGGCACTACAAACGCATTTTTTACTTTTCTCTTGTTAAACCAACACTCATTTTTAACATGTTTACAAAATTATTACATTTTATGTCCACATTACATTCAGTCATTATCAATGACCTATTTTAGTACACTTAAAACATTTAATATTTCTTTTATGTGTAGCATTTCTTTTTTTGCAATAAATGCAGATGATGATGACACAATTTCACCTCGTAGTAGCATTATGGTTTGGAACTTCCATGCATTCCAATTTTTTTACTCAGTTTTATTACTGTACTGTTTCCTTTCATCGTGATTGTTTTTTTGCTTGTTTTTCTTTTTTATTCCTTCCCGGCAACTTAACCTCCAATACCAACGCCGACCGCGTGACACGTGAAGTAACGCTGTTTTAATCTCGCCGGTATTTCTAATTTTCTATGATTGATGCAAACTTCTTAATTTTTTATTATTACGATATAGTCTGGGCCCATAACCCTTTGTATTTATATAGTTTAGTAAATAACATTCAACTATAGTCCGACACAACTACTATTGCATATGAGAAGCACGCGTGGTAGAATTACGCAGAACGCATATTTTGATATATGCACATAGACACCCCCTCTCACGCCGCACCGATTCCTCTCTAGGGCTCGCGGTTGCGTCATTCGAAGGTTGGCCCTTTTTGTGCTTCGCGCCAGTGCTGCTATATCGTGCAGGAATGATTGCTTAATATAACACTATAATTCATAATAAATGTAGATTATACTTTTTACGTATGATTTGATACTAAAATAATTAATAAAATTATCAATACTATTTACAAATAATTACTAAATAATAATTTATTTCATATTGAGTTTTCCTAGGTTCCCGTGTAACATTATAAGACTCGTTTATTACTAGTTATTTAATTTTTATACGATTTTCTATCAAAATAATTAAACGAATATAATTATTAATTAAAATGTTATAATATTAAAAAAAAATAAAAGTATGCTCGAGAAATATTTTAAATAATGGCAACTATTACAATGTTTTTAATTATCTTAACTTAGCCGCGGAACGGCTAAGTTTTGTTGTATTTACATTATTTTGTTCGACTTTAGACATTGAGTGTTTTAATTTATTTGGATGTTGTTTAATATAAATTTTTATCATAAATCGGATTTCTAAACTCGTGATGAATGTGACATGTGATTACAGAGTATTTTTCTTAAATGTGTAACTATAGTGTGTCAGTATTTGAGTGTACTATCAAAACATACATTCTTTTAAGACATTTCAAACAAATGTTGAGTTTTTAATATTACTTATGATGTAAATATTAGTGGAAGTAAAAGGAAATTGCGTCGATGACGATGTTAAACTAATGCTAAATGTAAGTACCTATCTATCGTAGTTCAATATCGTTTTGTGTGTTAAAAATTTTGAGTATAATTTTGTGGGTGGTTCAATAACCGTGCATTATTTCGAAATAATTTCATATTAAAGTAAAAGAAATAAAGTAGCATTTTATTGAACAATTTTAATAAGAGCTTTGAACGTTGTTTAGATTTATTATAAAAAATAGGTAATTGCGTGACAAAGAACGAGAAATATCGTTCTTTCTCGTTCGGTTATGTGTAGTATGAATGAAAAGTAGAAGATCGGCAACGCTTAGTAGTAGTTTTTGTAGTAGTACGTGTATGTGTGCATCACACGAAATAAAGGCTTGGATAAAAATCGTGAAATGAAAAAAAAATCCTACGTCTAAACTGTTGAGGTACCTTGATTAATTTCTTTTGCTTTGTGTTTGAAATATTTTATCCTATATGCAGTTTCAGTAAATGGAGCGCTGCCGCTTCCACCCTGTATAGAGGAATCACTGTAACTTTATAAATCCTATATATATTTCAATAGTGACAAACAAATTATTATTTTTGGATTATCACTAGAAATGTATGTATGTTTTCAGTTTTTTTTCTGAACTAGTACTTCTTCTAGATGCTAAGTGCCCAATTACGTAATTCTAGGTTAGCAAGAAGTACCCTATTAATTTTGATTCCATTTTCAGTGTCGAAATACACGTCTTTTGCAATGTTAATGGCCATATCTTTTTTAATAAGTAAATATAAAAAACTTTTTTTGTCAGACCGACAAACAGACAGACGGACGAACAACAAACTGATCTAATAAGGGTTCCTTTTGCCTTAAAAGCTACGGAACCCTATAAAAGATCTACAGAGCACGAACATAAAATAATCTAGCCTATATTATTTAGTTAAAATTGACAAAAAAATATAATACTTTAATAATTAAACACTAAAATTGTCCAAAACAATTAAGAACATTACCTTGAACCACTTAATTGGGATCGTAACTTAAATTGTACGAAGACTAGGAATTAATCGAAAGGCCAGGGTTAATACTCTCTTCGATTTTTAACAGACCATTTTATTGAACTAGTAGTAGTTTTGGGGTCGTCACTCTATCTTTGTTGGCTTGTCGAGGATCGTTTACAAAATCATTACTCATACTACCTATATATATATATATATATATATATATATATATATATATATATATATATATATATATATATATATATATATATATATATATATATATATATATATATATATATATATATATATATATATATATATATATATATATATATCTATATGTATTTGTAACATTGATTTAGCTGGAAGATAAGTATAATTTGCGCTTTCTAAAGTCTGTTTCAATAACAAGTGGTTTACTTAAGCTTTGTGTCTTGTTTCCTTACTTTTATTCAGGTAAAAACAGTGATTTTATTGATCACGTTAAAATTTTTATACAAAAATTCAACATTAAAAATAGTTTTCTCGTCTCGTGCTTTCGCATTGTGTGGTTTATCACAAGCAGAATACCGCATGTTGTGGCGCTCGAGTGTGGAGATGAGCTCAAATATATAAAACTTTTTTTTTATTTGTAGATAAAGAATAGAAGATAAAGAAGTTTTCATTTTAGGATTTATTTGAAATTAATATTTAGATAATCTTAGTCTGTAAAAATACAGACAAAAAATATATTTTGTTTTTAATTTATATTCGAGCAACTGTAAAACTGAACAATATGTTAAATAGAATATGCACACATTGTGCATACGTTTGCATATATGATAATTATTAATTATAGTATTAAAAATATATTTGGTCTAAAAAAATACAATAATCATTTTACCAGTCATTATAATTCATATTTAGAATATCTTATTCTTTTTTTTATTTTTTTAAACTATAATTTCTCTTTCATCAAACTCATGATTAGGATGATGAATCGATTTAAAAATTCATTTACTATCCCCTTAACTTCCTTGGGTATATATAACACAGGAGTTATATTATAATCCAACAATTTTGACCTACGTTGTACGTGCTATTTGCCTAATTTGTTATTAAATTAGTAGCCATAGCGACGGTAGAACGACAAACCGTATTGCCCCGTAAATGTTTACAGCCTTTGAATGGAATTTAGAACGCGTATACTTGTATACGACAGGTGCAAACATGTGAATACCTTTTTAGAAAGTAAATTTAAACTAACATACGTGCATACATGTATTTATCGAGTTTTATATTGACGACATAGACCAAATAAGGTCTATTATTTTCATAGTTTAAAGAAATAATAAGTTTTTTTTGCTTTTGCTTAAAAATGTATTCTGAATGTTGTAGTACCTGCAGTAAAAAAGGTTCCAGAATATTTCTTTAAGCTGAAAAATCATAGTTTAAAGGTTCATATTCGTCCATTCCTTTGTTAAAATGTTTCGAGTGGGAGGACTCGAACACACTTCTAATGAAAGCTATCAAATAAACTTTAACTCTGCCACTACTGTCTATACAATTATTATTATTTTTATTAATACAAATTATGTAATAATATTCATGCCTTCAAAATTTATAACGACATTGCGGCAAAATATAAAAGCTCTATCACACTATATCCGAATTTTGATTGATGGATCACTTAATACATTATAGATACAAAGGAACAATGAATCGGTTTCATGATGTTTTAGTAACAATGGCCTGTTTACTAACGGACAGACTCGTGCAAAACTGTAGAACTATTCAATTAATTGAAGTATGGCATGAATGCTAATTGCTAATGGTATTTATTCTTTGAATAGTCATTTTTGTTATTTGTATCTGTATTGCACCAAACTATTAATATAAATAGTGTAGAGATATATTTTGATATAGCGAGAATGTCGAGTTATTCTGGTTAACGATTGTCGTTTATATTTTAATGTGTGGTAAATAGTAAAAGTCGCTGAAAAATATAATTTCATATTGAAAATTCAATGCATTCAATTGAATTTAATTTGCTCAAACTTATTGTTAATGTGTTAATAAAATTATACCTTTATAATTGAAGCAAAATTATATAAAACACAATATTTTTATGTAATATTTAATTATTTATTATTACTACCGTTATCACGAAGAACGATATGAAATAGAACCATTTTAAATATTAAATTTTAAGAACCACACCGTACTATATAACCACATAGTATTTTAAATTCAGCTTATTGTCTTATTTAATTTCTTTTCAATAACTATTATTAAAACAATAACTTACATACATAGGTAGGTATTCCAAGCTTATATAATACTAAATCACTATTTAGTGTTTGAAGCGGCGTGAACGTGAAGACTTGTACCATTGCGTGTTTTGCCTAAATTTTATGCGTAAAAAGGCTTAATAGGTACGTAGCATATTTATACATAATTATTCATATAATATTTTTTACGTAAACTTTATCATGATTGCTGTTTACCTGTATATTGCACTGAAATAAGAGTAATTTGTCGAAAATTTTAAATAAATTACATTAATATTCGTCTGAGTTTTCAGCAGAGTTTTTCTAAAATATTTTTTATATAACAAGTTAAAGGGACTATCTGCAGACCACACGATATTGGTGCTGCAAACGTTGAATGTTGGCGACATCAAAGTGCAATGAAATCTTTTGACGTTGAGTATCATATGGAAATGAGTTCTTAAAAAAGTTTTTTGAGGCCAATCGTGGCGCAGGGACACAAAGTGTGACTGTAAATCGACTGGTTGGTGTACGATCCCTACTCGAGAAGACGAAATATTTACTTAAATGTATATTTCCATTTCTTCGCTCTGGTATCGAGGCAAAGCGCGGCGTTGAGTTCTGCCACTCAACACGCAATGTCTCCAGATTTTGGCAGAAAGTGGGGAACGGAGTGTCTTAACACTAAGTTCCCTCTGCCTACCTTGCTGTGTGCGGGATACAGCGAGAAGCTGAAAAAAAAACGCTTTAGTTGGAATTTGATTTTTTTTTACAAAGACAGTACCTAGTCCTTGTAAAAAAGCGGATTAAATAATCCGTTATCTCTACCTAATGTAATTCTTGACTTAAAAGTAACTAATTTTGTTTCATAAATGAAAATTTATCTATTTCTGTAGAGGCTAGCAACTGTAAATATGACTAGCTACTATATTATAAAAATATATGGCTATAATTTCCGATTAAAAAATATATTGCACTTGCTCCTGAAGTCTTCTGCTAAAATAAAAACAAAAGACTAGCTCCAAGAGACTACCTTGAGCCAAGTATTTTAATTGCACAAAACTTCGGGCTCTGTTTACCTTTTAAAATGAAATACGTACATAGACTGCTTTTCACTTTTATATTTAATTAAACTTGAAGGTAGTTTGTAATTAATTACGTTGAAATAAATAGACTAAAAGGAATGCATTGAAACTAAAATGTTAACAAATAAGATTTATTTCATTTAAAGAAATTTATTTAAACAAAAGGTGGATATCAAATAATACAATATACGAAATTTTCAACCCCACACGTACTTTTATATAACTGTTTAATATTTTATTAGAAACGTGGTGCATGTGTGCATGTATTGGGTATTTTTAGAATTGGCAGCTACTTACAGTTTACAATAGGTAAGGCAAAGTGTTATCGTGGAATATAATCTCTAATATTTTTATCAGGTATTAATATCAATTTCAAGACGCTATTTTAATACATAGCGTCTTGAAATATGTAAGAAAATTGTAAAAAACTATTTTGACCCATTTCTTGTCGTCCATTTTACTTGAAAAATTTCAAACGTATAATAAAATATTTTTTAGACAATATTTCAGTAATTTTTCGCAAATCTGCTATTATTTACTCAACTTTAACATCAAAATTATGATACTGGTACAATTTTTTAGAATTTGTAAATCCTTTTAAATTTGTTCTTTTTATTAAATTTTTCTCGAGTTATAAAAGAGCTAAAAGTTAGTTGTTGTTATTTTAATGTAGCTACAGAACGTTTTCTAAAAGATTAAATAAAATTGTAAAATATAATTGAATTAAAAATAGGTAGACTTAAATGGATTAGATGTCCAGACTAATTTCCTATTGTACCGAATGGTAAGTGGCCGTGCTTATTCCCCTAATGGATTAATACATAGATATACCTAGTGCAAAAACTCTACTTCCAATGGGAGTTGCTATATATATATTTTATTTAATATAGGTATAACGTATACGGTATACTTTATGTACAAAATAAACATTTCAAGTATATTTCGGTAATGTTAAATTATTGCCTGATAATTTCTAATTAAATTCACAAGCGGGCCTTGTTGTTCCTGACGGAGACTCAGATTGCCCAACTGAGCGACACAATCTATCTTCAATACCCCGGCTACAAAATAGAACTTTATGCCTCATGCTGGGGTCGCTGTTCGTATAGGAGGACTTAAGTTTCCGTTGTTTTTGTCAATTTTGACGGGACTTATCAACTATCTGCCTCGATCGTTATAAGTCTTGTAAGCTTGCTGCCTAATTGCAGCCCAGATGTGATTGCATTTTTTATTGATTACAATAGCAAATGCGAGGCATATTAAATCTTGCTACCTGCTACCCGTAGCTACCCGTCTGGAACTTACACTTCCGCCGGAAATGACACTTTGATCATACGGCTAAAGAGATAGCCGACCTCCTGGGAGTTCTCTTTGACTTGAACTCGACTATGGATGACAGAGGAACACTGCCGCCGACCATCTCGCTGTGCAAGACTTCAATGTTTCAAACTTCAAAGTTAAGTTCAGCCAAAAAGCTGTTAGGCGAACCCGGTCTTCTTTGAACATCCACAAGACGAGTGGGCCTGATTCATCTCTCGTTTAGTGCTCCATTGATGTGCTTCTGAGCTAACACCGCTGCTAACGCGTTTGTGTCGACATTCTTGTTCAGTTGGCGTAGACCCACACTTGTGGAAAAACTTATCCACCTGGACCCGAAGAAAGGCGATTGTTTTAATCCATCTAACTACAAGCCTATTGCTATTACCTCCCTGCAGTAGTGATAGAGCGTATTATAATTAGCCAGTTCTTGATTTTTGTGGAAGATCAACGGAAGAATAATGACAGTCAATATGACTTCTGCCACGGTCGCTCAACCGGTGATCTCCTGGACTACTTAACCTACCGCTGGCCTGTGACTATCAAAAGCAAAGAAGACGGCCTGGCAGTTAGTATGGACATGGCGAAGGCCTTTGATCGAATGTCGCATGGGGCACTTCTTGCAAAATTTCTATCCTACGGGCTTCCCGAGAATTTATGCAAGAAATCAAGGTCACTGTCGATGATTTTTGCTCGGAATACATGCCCAAGAACGCTGGTGTCCCCCAAGAATGTGTGCTGTACGCTATTTCTTCTGCATATGAATGAGATGTTAGAAGTGGGCCTTAATGCTTCAAGGACTGCTAGTATCACGATCATCTGGAAAGGAAGATCTCGTAAAAACTGGGGGTCATCAGCAGAGCGAGACGGTACCTCACGCCAATACACCGATTGGTCCTGTATAGGGTCCAGGTTCAGCCTCATATGGAGTACTGTTCTCATCTGTGGGCTGGTATACCCCAGTATAATCTTGACTCATTTGATCGTATACAACGTAGAGTCGTCCGAATCATTGGGTACTCAATGATCTGTGAAAGGCATGAGACTTTGGCTTTGCGTAGAGACGTCTACTCGCTGCGCGTTCTCTACCGCATTTATCATGAGGTATATTCTGAGGAATTGTTTGACCTGTTACCCGCTACCAAATTGCCTACCCGCACACTACGTCACAAGCTAAAACACCATCCACACCACCTGGATACGTTGCATTTCACTATTGTGCGGTTCCTTAGGAACTTCCTTCCACACGCCACGCAACTGACCTACTAGCAGTGTATCCAGATCGATACGACATTAGTATCCTCAAAAGCGCGTCTATCTCCCTTAAAGGCCAACAATGCACCTGTAGCTCCTGGTGTTGCA
The DNA here is from genome assembly GCA_021202915.1 of Heliconius himera. NCBI lineage: Eukaryota > Metazoa > Arthropoda > Insecta > Lepidoptera > Nymphalidae > Heliconius > Heliconius himera. The sequence goes on from JAJHJA010000121.1 coordinate 220,766, forward strand.
CAGGTTCGTGGGCGGCGGTGATCACGTACCATCAGGTGACCCGAACGTTCGTTTGCCTTGTCATGTCCATAAAAAACTACAGTCTTTTTAAAAATGTGAATAGCATTTACGTAAAAAAATCATCTCAGCCATTGTTTATTCACTCAAAAGGTAACTGCATTTGTATTAATTCTCGTACATTGTTGTAAAGAGGGCGTGGAAAGGTTTAAAATATTCAAAAGCATTGCTCTTGCTTGACGCCAGTGCATAAATTGTAAGCTGTAAAGAGTTAGAAGTATCAAGTCTTACGTTTGAATCTTTTATAATCCCTTCTTCATATGATGCCGCTTATATTGTCTTGTGGCTTTTAGCTTATTAAAATGTAAATAAGACCTTTGATCCTGACGTCTAATATCTTTAGATGGTTGTATAGGTAATGCGGTAAAGTTGACGATTAATATAATTTAATAGTTTAAAAAATAATTTAATAGTTTTAGTATATTAGAGTCTGATTACTGACAAACCTAAAAATAAGTAATAGAAATACACTATAAATGATCTGTTGTGACTTGACAAGCTAAGGTTTACGGGCATACGCACTAGGGGTAGCAATCGCATAATTAAAAATCACGTAATTAAAAAAAAAGATTTTATAATTTTGAAGTCGGTGTCAAGCTAATGCTGCAACAGCCTTACTACAATATCCAATTATTAAGCCTGTTGGTTTTACTTGGCACCGACTTCAAAATTATAAAATCTTTTTTAATTATTTTTGTTTTGTTTGTTGTTTGAAGTCGGTTTTTCTTTTTGTTAAAAATTTATTTATATGGAATGAACTATAAATATACGTTTGTAATGATTTTTTTTCTCTGATACTTGTATTGTAAGTTAACATCGTGCTAAGTTTCATTGCACCATAAAAGATTCATGAATGCCCGTATCTTTTGATTGCGTTGACTTTGAAGTTTAATTTTTTCTGTGCTTCAAGAGACCTGACTTGACTAGACTTGACTATTTCACAATAATTTCAGCTTGATAACTTCAAGCGATATCAAGATAAACGAACTTGAGAGACGGACAAAAAAGGAATCCTATAAGGATTTCATTTTACCTTCTAAGGTAAGGAATCCTAAAAACACAAATGTATATAAACAATACATTGCTAAAAATATGCTTCAAGACTTAAATGAAATATGAAACACAAAGAATATGTTTTACGGCTCTCCGTATCGATTTCTTCAAAGGAAATAATAAAAGCTTTTTGTATTTTAAAATCCATTTAAATGATTGAACTCATTTTAAAGCCTATAAATTTTTAAGTGCAGATAAAAATACCGCTGTGTTCGCTAAGCGAATTCTTCTTTATATATCTCATAAAATTCTTTCAGTAATCGTTTTATCATTTTATAAATATATTTTTGTTCTTTTTTATAAATATTTAATATCAATGTCATTAAAACAAAAGAATCTAAAAATAAAAAGTGATTTTTCCAAACAAAATAATTAATTAAATTATGATTGTAAAATATAACGCCATTTGTCAAGAATGACGCACACGGACACAAACCTATCAAAGCGATAACGTTGCACCCGCCTCATTCACGAAATCGAGTCGTGGGTACTGGCGATGTTGAATTGCATAAAATACAACAAGAGATATCGATTTCTCTTTCTAGTATGTTTTTTGAGAATAAAAAGCAGCATGTCAGCAACGTTTGGTAGTATTTTTGTTGTAGTATGTATTTACATTATTGGTATTTATTCGTAATTGCGTCACACGAAATACAGTATGGATAAACATCGTAAAAAAATACTACGTCTAAACTGTTGAGTTATCTTGATTAATTTCTTTAGGCATGGATTTGAAATATTTTGTTACAGTAAAAGGAGCGCTGATACTTCCACCCCGTATAGACTTGTTAGGTTTTTTTAAAATAATGTTTTATTTCTGTCAATAGAAATTTTTAGGGTTCCGTACCTCACAGACAAAAACGAAACCCTTATAAGTCTAACCCTTGTTGTCCGTCTATCAAGAGTATTTGTCTCGAGGTTGCATGGATGTATCGAGCAAAATTAAACAAAATATTGGTAGACGGTCCATAGGATGCAATCAAAAGATGCGACAGACGAAACATCGTTTTTATTGTATTTTACATGAAATTTGCCGCGTAATCAAAACCTATAAGATACTTTCCGTGGACCTACTAGTTATTTAAATTTAGCAGGAAATGAAAACTAACATTACAATAAAAAATCTATTTAAACTTATAGTTGTAGTTCATTTCATACAAAATGAGTGTATTGGTCCTTAAGTTTGTCAGCTTTATTCTTCACCTAGGATATTTTCTGTAAATATTGAGAAATTGCATACCAAATAAAAGAAAATATCTGAAAAATAGAAATAAGTATTGTAAAAAACGATCGAACTAATGATATGTAGGTACTACCTAGTTCAAAAAGTAAATGTCAATGTAAAAGGCAATCGTTTTGACTATATTATTCAAATACAAAACAAAGTTATTTGAATTACATTTACACAAATAAATTTAATATTACAGTCATTATACGTCGACTAAATTATACTGTTGCCTGAGTAACAATAATTAATGTATTTTGAGCAGTTTTAGCCTGCATAGTTTACGGTTAGAAGTAACATTGTATTCAAAATACACGTGAACAATGCGGTTGTAGTCGACGTCATCTATTTTGCAGTATTATTTTTGCTGCAAATGCGCTTACACGACTTGAAAGGAAACTTCAGGATAAAAAAATGCAGTTATCAATGTGTTACTTTAGTTGTACTAGTGAACAAAATAATGTTATTGCAACAATATTGACCTACTCGTGCTCATTGAACACGAAGTGGTCAAGCAAAGTGAAATGGTCAGTTCAGCAATTTTTACTTGTTAAAGTCATGTCATTTTTGTCATATATCTATAATCATAATTTTATTAACCTCATTTTACAGACACTTTAATTTTTTTATTTGTGATAAAAGTTTACGTTGGTGTTATGACGATTCCAGCTTATAATCGATTAACGGTTTTTAGTCAGATACGGATTGATATCATAATAAAAGTTAATAAATAACAATGTGTCAATTTTTATATGACATTTTAAATTGTCTGTCATTGTCAAAAATGTTTATTTTTGTTAAATTTGCGTTTTGAATGCTACGTAGCTACTAAAAAAATAGCGATATGGCTATTTTAGCAACATTTAAACAAGTCATTAAAAAGTGCAAAGTTTGTTGATAATATTTATATTATTTACTCATTGATAAGGAAATTGATAAAGTTTTGACAAACAAGTTAAAAAGCCAATGTTGATTTTTATATATAAAAACATTTTACAATTAATGACATGAATTTAGTTCGATAAATGCAAAAGTTACATTTTAATAACATCGTAACATTTTGTCCTAGACTGTACTAGAATCGGGGAGTCTGGGGAACGCGTCGTCCTCTGATGAGGAGTTGGAGCAGTGGGAGCAGATATTCATGATGAGAGATGAAAATGGAAATAGTTATAATGATAAGTAAGTACTTCTAAGTAAATATATTCAATTATTTAAAAATTTACTATTACATTATATGTAAAATTTAATTATATTTAAATTATTAAACATTATTATTATTATTAACATTAAAAATTTTTGGAAAAAAATTAAAGCTTACATTTTATTAACATCTAATAATATTTATATACTAATTTTAGAAGAAAGAAGCGCAGTATCTGGTGCCGGCCATCATGTATTCCAGTATCAATAGTGATAATATTAATAGTGCTTGTTGTTTTGGTGCCTCTGTTAGATCAACCTAACATTGCACAGGTGCTGCCTACTATTGCTCATGTTGATATGCATTGCTCAGATGAATGTAGGTATGTGAAATAATATATTCTTTTATAACTTTACACTACAAATGCTGTATCCTGCACATAATAGGGAAGGTAGAGGGAATAATATACACTGACCCTCACACTTACTTTAAAATTTATGATAAATTAAATAGTATATTAAATAAAATATTATAAAAATAATTACTGTTATACGTGTTATTAGATTTCTATAAAAGAATAAAAATTAAAACTTATTTTATGAAATGAATGCTATTTATTGAAATTGACCACAAAAGCTCTGAAATAAAACGATTATTTTTTGATCAATAAATTTATGTTAATGTTAGTATATAAAATTTTTGTTTTTGTGCGATTTACTCTTTCTAATAGCACAGTGTGAATTTTTTAAATATAAACTTTTTAATAGATTAATTGTATATTATAGGGTGTTGAGTGACAAAATTTAACACCACACTGTGCCTTGACACCAGAGCAAAGAAATGAAAATATAAATTTAAGTCACTCAAGTTGGGATTCCAACCAGTCGATTTTACAGCCACACTTTGTGTCCCTGTGCCACAACTGACCTTGAATAATTCCAATAGTGAGTAATGATAATAATAATTCCCTTGATTGGGAATCAAACCCACAATGATTGCGTCCACTACACTATGATGGCTATTTTTTTCTGAAAAGATTTATAGCTTCTTTCTACAAATAGCAATCTTAATAACTTGATAATTATTATTTTAATATGTCATCCGCACCCACCATAGTTATTTAAGTATAACAAATGATTCTTAGATATTTATCATTACAAATTATTTATTCATCAATGACAAGGCTATGGGAGAAAGGTCATATAATATTTATTAGTGTATTTTTTTATGGAGTTTTATGATTTCTTGTATATTCATGTGAAGTTAGTAAATTATTCATGAATAAACAGACATCTCAGGATTTGATTGATCAATATATGTTTTACCTATAGAATAAAGGAAAAAAGGTTGAATTACTTTAAAACATTTACAGCTAACACCCTCTTTTTTCTATTAATTTGTTGGTACTCTGTTAAACAGGGTCACAAATGGTGTTGATAACTTACTATCCGGAGCCACATACGCTCGATTGCCTTGTCTTTCTCATAATAAAAAACCTTTAGCTCGGCTACATCTTGTTAATCGTACTAAGATTATTTAAATAAAAAACATTTAAATTTCTTTTAAGGTTATCGTTAGTAGAAAGTATACCAGAAGGGCACATGTATCCACCAAATGTAACGCATATGCCAACTAAAAATGCTTGGTTAGATTTGATAGATGAAGCTCAAACGTCAATAGAAATAGCCTCGTTCTATTGGACTCTTAGGTTTAACGAACTCTATCCTTATAATACTTCTGTTGAGGTAAGTTTTTTTGTTTCACGCTGCATACAGAGAGAACCTAGGGTTAAGACACTATTGCCCACTTTCCGTAGAATTCTCGAGACATTGAGTGTTCAGTGGCGGAAGGCTCTTGGTCTTATTAACTGAGCGAGGAAATGAAAACGTTAAATAATATTTTTTTAAAAATTGGGAAACGAATCCACAACCGTCGCATTAAAAGTCCACACCGTGCTACTGGGCCACGATGGCTGTATTTTTTTATCTTTATATATTTTATACATTTCATCTTTATATATTTTTGAACACTGCCTTTAGTCTTGCCAGAGCAAGGAAATGCAAATAATTCATTTGCCGGATAGGAACGATTGAACTCATGACCATCATGATGAAAATTATACGCTTTTTCAGTCAGGATGGCCTCTTATATTATATATAATTTAAATATTTCAGTTTTGGACATTAGTAGAAAAAATAATGTAATTTGCATGTTTTCTAAAAAAATATAAATTAAGTGATATAAAGCATAATACTTTTACGGTTTAAATCCCACTATGTAAATTTTTTAATACGATTTTAAAAAAGTTTTTTTCTCTCCTAAGTGTTAAGTAGTATCTACTTACATTAAGTAGTATCTACGTATATAATAGTTTTTTTTTTTATTTGTTTATACAATATTGCAGGGGGAGCAAGTGTTCCAAGCTTTACTCGCGGCTGGAACTAAAAGGAATATAGAGTTGAAAATTGCTCAAAACTGGCCTACTAAGTCAAATCCAAATATAGACACTGAATATTTAGTTAAGAAAAAGGCTGCACAGGTATGTAAGAGAAGTAAGACTAAATAATTTATGAGTAAATCTGTGTTTTTATTTACTACATTTAGAGATAATTGTTATATTTCTTTTATTGGATGACGGAACGTAATCTCGCTTGCTCCATCCGACCGAAGTATTATATGACATTTTTTTTTTATTGAAAAAATATTGTGTTCTATTTAATTAACAAACATGGAAAACAAGATGTTTTTATGAAATACAACTCGGATCAATTCCGTGGTTATTACAGTTTCAAATCCTTAAAGTTACTTTTTTCTTTTATAACTATAAAGTGAACTTAACTTCTTTCTGTTATTCTGCAGCATATTTAAGCAAACTCTTATCTTTTTTTAGCCTTACTCTTTATGCGTAGTGTTTAGTCATTCCGTTTTCTGATTTCCCCCTACATTCGAGACGGTGGCTCGGAAACGAAAATAATTATTATAAATTAATAAAAAAAAGTTAAGGAAAGATTACTAAAATACAATAGTGACATTAAAATCGGTAAAATCGTTTCTGATACAAGTGTGTATCATTGCTGCGTTCTTTGATAAATGCCCCCAATAATAGTTTTTTTTATAAATCTTCCATGTACAGACAGAAATCAGTTAAATTTTTATTATATAGATTGATATTGATATCAACAGGTTAGAAGTTTGAACTTCTCAAAGTTATTAGGTAGTGGAGTGTTACACACAAAGTTCTGGATAATCGATAGAAAACATTTCTATATTGGTAGTGCTAATATGGACTGGAGGTCACTCACTCAGGTAAACTTGACTTTTAACTTAAACTTTTAAAGTTTTCTTGTTATTTAAAATATTTGTGAACTCATGGGAAACATGTAACAGGTGTATTTAAATATATATATATTTTGTAAACCAAAAAAAAAAAAATAGTTTTCCGTTGTATTCCACATATATGTAGCAAGTAAGAAGAGATTGGGTATTGAGTGGTAGAAATCAACGCCGCGCTTTGTCTCTGCACCAGAACGAGAAAATTAAAATATTGAATATTTCATTTTCCCGATTGGGAATCGGACACACTACCGTCGCCTTTACAGACAGACGATGCAACAACGGCCTTAAATTATTTATTGATTCACTTTAGCGTGTCTTCCACAAATATGATATTGTTTTAAATCACGAGATCTAATAGATCGATTTTTTGCAGTCGCACTATGGCTTTTTGCGTTGAACGAGGGAACGCCGCGTCAATTAGAGTTAGAGTGGGCAAATGAAAATAATATAAATACAATTATTTCCCCGCTTGGGGGAAGTAGAAGAACCCACTACCATCACACTTACAGTCTGACCTCTAAACATATATTTGCTAAACATTTTGAAAACTATAATTATTGATTTATTTTTAATTTATATGATTTATATATAAATATGTAAGTAATATATCAAAAATCAGAAACTTGATTTAATGTTCGCAAACAGTTAAGAAACATTTTAATAAATCTAAATTTTTCGTTTCCTTTTGTAGGTGAAAGAGTTGGGTCTCCTCGCCTATAATTGTTCCTGTTTAGCTACGGATTTGGGGAAAATATTTGATGTAAGTTTTTTTTTAATATTATTTGCAAGTATGTTTACTACTAGCGAGTACCGACGACCGATCGCGGCTTCGCCCGCTTGAACGCTTACTTTCGTTTTCTAATAATAATATAATTTTAAAAATAAATCAATTCAATAAAACAGTTATTTATAGCAATTTTGTCGAACAACACTGTTTAAAATAGTTTTTTTTTTTTCGTTACAATTAATTATAAGGTATGGATATTAAAACTTACCTTTAACCTACGGCTTTGCCTCTGCGATGGAATAGAAATAATAATAGTTGATTATGAAACATGACACATTAGCGTGTCCAACCAAATAAACATTCCAGATATTTTTTTGTTATTATATGATACTTAAACTATTTTGACTATTTTACGACTTTAACTTGGAATAATTTTTAATGAGTCAAATTAGCAAAAAAGATATTTGACATTTCTTTGTAGATCGTTTCATTTCCTACAAGAATATATATTGGTTTTTATACCAATACTTCTCTTTTAATCACAATAAAATTTCAAATGGAAAAAAATCTAAATTCACTTTATTTTTATATTTTTTACCCTCATTATTATATAGGAAATAGAACAAATTACGACGAGACACCTCATCTTAAAAAAATGAAGAGTTGCCCTTTTAACAGACATATTTTTTCGATGTCCTGAACAATATTTCCACTATAATTTAAAAAAAAAATGTCCCGTCTAATATATACAGTATATAATATACTAAGATAACTTAAGTTGTTTTTTAATAATCTTTCTCTACATTTCTGTTTAGATGTGTTTATTTATATAAACAAAAGAAAATATCATTGTTATGAATATTGCTATACAAAAAACTTTGTGCCTACACAAACGGTAGGTACATCATTAAAGAGTTATCTCGTAGCATAACAAAAGCGGCTAATTACTAGAATCCGCGCTCGCTAACTTGTGATAGTAAAGCTGAATATCCGCTTCATGCTATTGAAACGATACTATATTTTTTAAATTTTTGTATAGATGGTTTTTTAATATAGATGGGCTTAATATAAAAGTGTCTTTATATATATATATCTTAACGAATAAAAATTATTCTCATGTATTTATAGGTAGCCTTCCTCGATAAATGATTGATGATCACTAAACAACAAAACAAAAAAAAAACAATTTGACGCCAGTAGTTCCTGAGATTGGCGCTTTCAACCAAACAAACTTTCCAGTTTTATAATATATATAGTAGACTAACTATACTAATATAAATTTTTAGGAAGTAAAATTTCGTAAAATTTTATATTAAGCATTTTGTAGTATAATATTAGAAATTCATCAGTTTGATGCAATATACATCATGCAAGTACGCGAAGCCGCGAACAGGTCGCTAGTAAATAATATTATTTATATATATACATATGTAAATTCATATAAAGGGCCATGAGACATCAGGATTGTCTCTAAATGTAAAAACGATGGTTGTGGGTTCTATCATTAGGTAATGTATAATTTGGGTATACTTATTTGATTTGGTCAATTGAATACGTGAACTGCGAAATTTTGTATTGCGATATTGTGAGAATAGAAAATTGGGAATTGCGAAAAATTGTTTTTAATAAAAAACAATGTTTATACTCAAATATCTTAAAAAATGAAACTTCCCGTATATACATTTATATTTTCCTAATTGAAAAATATTTTTTGTGATAGTTCTTTTATGTAGGACGGCTATAGGCTATACACAACTCTACGTTATTTCCATTTGATCATGTGGGCGAGGCCGAATGTGAAGCTATTATTATAGAAAATAATACACACATCGCCACAGACCATGTCTAAAGGAAATGTTATGTTAAAATATATTGTAGAAAACACATATGCCAGAATGGTTTTCACTTATTATATGTATGTTTATTTTGTGTGGCTAAGCTAGTATGTGTGGGAGCCGAAAGTGATATACTGATAAGAAATAGTAATCTATATGTTTCACAATTATTTTAATTATATCTGCGTATTTGTTTGTTTGTTTGTTTATATTTTATTATTTTTATTAGTTATATTATATTTACTTGGTAATTTACACATCTTGTGTGTCTAAGATTTTGAGCTATTCTACGAGAATTTTGTGCATTCCTCATTTTTCGAGGAATATAGATGAAGTCAGCGGTGGCTTTATTATTTATTTATCCGAAGATTTAATACAGCTTGCATAAATTAGTGTATTGAAAAATATTGTGAATATTTTTTGTCGAGTTATCTCGTTCTCCATTTTCCAATTTAGTTTATTTTAGTTTACACCAAACGTTAATATACAGTATATTCTGTTGGAGAGTAAAGTTTAATTTTATACAAAAAAAATTGATGTCTTTTTTATCTTTTACACTACAGGTATTATAAATCTGTTTTTATTGATCGCACCCAAGTTAAAAGGAATCATTGTTACAAAAAAGCTAATTATAACTTTTTTTCTTGCTTTCCTTGTTTTACTGCGGTATATATTATATGCAATTTATTATATCGTTGTCATTGATTCTATGAAACTTTATTTTAATAGCTACAATAAAAGCTTGGTTTCTGTCAACCGCAGGACGCTACCTGGCTATTAAAAAGTGGTTATTTTTATCATAATTGGTTCTATACATGCAATATATTTTGCAGTACTAAAATTATAACTTTCAAATGTCGTGTTTTCACTTTATATAAAGTTATTACAATTAATTAATGGTTTAACTATATTTGTTATATTGGATCCGAGGTGGTTATGTCGCTCAAAATCCAAACAGATTTTACTTACATTTTAAATGTAAAGTATGTATTTCTCGACTTGGAATGATTTTTTACTAAATAGTAAGTAGTATGGAATGCCAGTGTGCCAGACCCCGCGAGTCGATGCGTCGGAACTAAAAAAAAAAAAAAAAAAAAAAAAAAAAAAAAAAAAAAAAAAAAAAAAAAAAAAAAAGGTTTAGCCCCCCATTTGAATCGATTGCGCTGGGTCCCAGAGCTCTATCTCTAACCATTCCAAAGATAGCTTTTCGATTAATTAAATCCCACTAGTCGCTTATTAGTCACCCTCATTAAGCTCACGCACAGCCTAATCACTCACTTCCCCGAATTGCTAACGAAGAACCTACGTCACAGTGCAGTGTTGCTGTCTCTTTCTTGCATTACTCATCGCCTAACGACGTCACAGTGCCTGTCTCTTTGTCGCTATGTTAAAAAATAAATACTTGCAATTTCTCTCATTTTAATGTGAAACAATATTTTGTTTATTAAAAACTTCCCATTTAATATATATATATTCTTATGAAATCTAAATAGTTCTATTGTATTTTTTATTATACAATGTTTGAAATAATGGCGCGCCGGTGAAACAATATTTTGTTTATTAAAAACTTCCCATTTAATATATATATATATTCTTATGAAATCTAAATAGTTCTATTGTATTTTTTATTATACAATGTTTGAAATAATGGCGCGCCGGTGAAACAATATTTTGTTTATTAAAAACTTCCCATTTAATATATATATATATTCTTATGAAATCTAAATAGTTCTATTGTATTTTTTATTATACAATGTTTGAAATAATGGCGCGCCGGTGAAACAATATTTTGTTTATTAAAAACTTCCCATTTAATATATATATATATATATTCTTATGAAATCTAAATAGTTCTATTGTATTTTTTATTATACAATGTTTGAAATAATGGCGCGCCGGTGAAACAATATTTTGTTTATTAAAAACTTCCCATTTAATATATATATATATTCTTATGAAATCTAAATAGTTCTATTGTATTTTTTATTATACAATGTTTGAAATAATGGCGCGCCGGTGAAACAATATTTTGTTTATTAAAAACTTCCCATTTAATATATATATATATATATTCTTATGAAATCTAAATAGTTCTATTGTATTTTTTATTATACAATGTTTGAAATAATGGCGCGCCGGTGAAACAATATTTTGTTTATTAAAAACTTCCCATTTAATATATATATATATATTCTTATGAAATCTAAATAGTTCTATTGTATTTTTTATTATACAATGTTTGAAATAATGGCGCGCCGGTTAAACAATATTTTGTTTATTAAAAACTTTAGTTGTTATTGTGAAATTTTAAACCTGTTCAAACTTCTAACAGATTTTGTCATTATTACTAATGGCATTGTTTCTTTATTACTCATAAGTCATAAGCATTAGTTTGAATATTATCGTTATCATTTGCGGTAGTTTAATAGGTTTGTTCATTTATAAAGAATCTATATAAGCCAAAAACGTTTCTAACATACTCACTTTTAAACCGTCTTGTGGTACATTAATTCGTGTTGAGTTAAATAGTAGTTGAAAATGTCGAACTGTGATCATGTTACTAGTGTGTTTTTTACTAAAGAACAGGAGATTGAAAGTAATTGCTGGACTGACAAGGAATTGGATGAAATTTGCGAGATTGTTGAATCAGCAGAATGTGCTATGGAAGTTTTCAGCGATAAATTCACAAGTATTGAGTCAAAGACTTTTGATTCACAATTTGATGAAGCTTTGTTCAACATAAGTGAAAGTGTGGAAAAGCAGTAAGTAATAATGATTATTAATGTTTTTTTTTTTTTTATTTATTTCTTCTTTTTCCTGTTTAAATTTATGAGATATTGAATTTAAAACTTATTTTTTTCTTTGTTAACCAGCTTACAAGTTGGCAGAGACTTGAAACGCGTAGCTCAAGATAACAATAAAAAAGTTGTGAAAATGAGACGTCCAAGCGAACCTTCAACTTCGAGGGATTCAGAATCATCAGTTCAACCATTAAACATTGACATGATCAAGTGTGAGGTATGCAAAATACTTGTTAAAAGGAGATATTTAGCAAATCATTACCGAAGCAATACTCATAAAAATAATGCATTACGCATTCATCACAGTTTTCCTAATGTAACATTAATCGAAAAAGCATTTGGAAAACGTGTTTATACTTACAGAATAACTCCACTCTCCGTTAGTGATGAGCTTTTAGATTTTAATTTGTTTTTAAATTCCGTCAGAGATACTCTTTTTACTTTAGTTAGTGAGAGTATAGTAGCTTTGAAAACCTTTAAAGTTAATTTTATACTCCAAGCTAATTTTATTCAACAATGTAAAGAATTGACAAATACTTTTGATTTTCAAACTCCGAATGTCGTCATTAACGAATCTGTTAATCTAAATGAATTTCTCGATTCTTTAAATGAAACATTTGCAAACAAAATAACTGAATTTGAAAAGAAAGACAGCGGTTGGTCTATTCAGAAAATATTAAGTTTGGATATGAATGTGAATAAATTTAATCCACTTCGCGGATCTTCATACATTGATTTGCCTCACGACATACGAAACAAAAAGGCAGTAATAAATGTAAAAAATAGCGATGTTCAGTGCTTTAAGTGGGCTTTACTCTCAGCATTGTACCCAGCAAATAAAAGTTCAGATCGAGTCTCTTCATATTCAAAATATGAAAACAAGTTAAATTTTGTTGGTGTTCCTTTTCCTGTGAAGTTAACAGACATTCATAAAATCGAAAAGTTGAATAATTTGAGTGTTAACGTTTATGGACTGGAATACAATGGTTTGAGTAAGTCTAACTCTGTGGTTGGTCCATTATATTTTACAAAGTGTCTCAAACCTATTCATATTAATTTACTTTACATAACAAGTGGAAGTAATGGCCATTATTGCTATATAAAAAACTTATCTCGTTTAGTGAGTCATCAGGTTACATCAAGAAATAATGCCATTTACATTTGTGACGGCTGCCTTATTTATTTTAACAGTCAGGAAGCTCTCGATAGACATAGATTGAATGATTGCACACATGTCAGAACCGATCTTCCAAATAAAAATATAAGTAAAAAAAACTGGCGTGGTGAAAATGTACCAAGTGATAAGATAAAATTCGAAGGTTATGAAAAGAAAAAGAGAGTACCCTTTGTGATTTATGCAGATTTTGAATCTTTTCTCAATCCAATCGATTCATGTTCCAATGATCCTTTTAAATCTTTCACTACCAACGTTCAAAGACATGATGAGTACAGCTTTGGTTATTACGTCAAATGTTCATATGATAATAAGCTTTCTAAATATGTTACTTATACCGGCGAAAATTGTGCTAACGTATTTTTGACAAGTTTACGTAAAGATATAGAAATTATTTGTAGAGCTAATTCGTTTCAAAAATGTCCTCTTCCTCTATCAGAAATAGACAACAAAACAATACAAGAAGCTTCTATATGTTACATATGTGAGAGTGAATTAAAGGACGAACGATACATCGATCACGACTGGCATTTAGGTACTTTTATAGGTGTATGCCATGAGAATTGTAGCAAAAAAATTCATAACACCTCATTTATTCCTATAATATTACATAATCTGAGCAATTACGATGCTCATTTTATTGTACATGCATTAAATTTTGTCGAAGGTGAGGTACAAATCATTCCACAAAATAAAGAAAAGTATATTTCCTTCTCAAAAATTCTGAATGTAAATGGTAAAAAGGTTAGTTTGAGGTTTATTGACTCTTTTAAATTTTTATCGAGTAGTTTAGATTCACTAGCTAAGAATCTTAATGACGATGAGTTCCGAGAAACGAAAAAACAATATCCCTCCGATAAAGACTTTCAGTTGTTAAAGCGGAAAGGTGTTTATCCATATGAACATATGACTTCGTTCAAATCATTAGAATTATCATCTTTGCCATCAATTGAGTGTTTCGCTAGTACATTGACTGGTGAAAGCATTTCAGTTGATGATTATAATCATGCTCAAAAAGTATGGTCTCATTTCCACTGTCAAAATATGGCTGACTATTCTAATCTTTATTTAAAAACTGATGTAATACTTTTATGTGATATTTTCGAAAATTTTAGAAATGTTTGCATGAAGACTTACGATTTAGATCCTGCTCATTACTATACCGCTCCAGGGTTAAGTTGGGATGCTATGTTAAAATATACCAAAGTTGAGCTAGAATTATTAACAGATTTTGATAAAATTGCTTTTGTCAAATCCAGTATTAGAGGAGGCATATCGCAATGCAGTAATCGCTATGCAAAAGCAAATAATCCACACATGAAAACTTTTGATAGTAATGATCTTATTTCATATTTAATTTATCTTGATGCAAACAATTTATATGGGTGGGCTATGTCTCAATATTTGCCTTTGTCTAATTTTGAATGGGAAGATCCTTATGTAAATTATAATGTACCAATCACCTCTGATATTGGATATATTTTAGAAGTAGATCTAGAATACCCCGATAGCTTACATGATGCTCATTCCGACTTTCCATTGTGTCCAGAAAATATTTGTGTAGGTAATTCGAAAGAATCTAAATTAGTTACTAATTTATATAACAAAAAAAAATATGTTATACATTATAGAAATCTTTTGCAATGTGAGAAATATGGTTTGCGAGTACAAAAAGTTCATAGAGTATTAAAATTCAAGCAAAAACCTTGGTTAAAAAAATATATTGAATTAAACACCCAATTACGAACTTTAGCAACATCCGACTTTGAAAAAGATTTTTATAAGCTGATGAATAATTCTGTATTTGGAAAGACAATGGAAAATATCGAAAAAAGAGTAAACGTAAAGTTATTAACACATTGGAAAAATCATGGAAAAATCAAAGGTGTTCAGAGTCTCATTGCTCGCCCCGAATTCCACAGTCTTTCCATTTTTTCTGAAAATTTGGTCGCAGTCCAACTTCGCAAAACTAAATTGTTTTATAATAAGCCCATATATTTAGGTTTTAGCATATTAGAGATATCCAAGACTTTAATGTATGACTTTCACTATCAATACATGAAAAATAAATTTACCAACATAAAATTGTTATATACTGATACTGATAGTCTGATATACCAAATATTTTGCGATGATTTTTACAAAGAAATTAAGGGAGATTTAAATTCATATTTCGATACTTCTGATTATCCTTCAAATAATCAGTTTCACTTTCCTCAAGTAAATAAAAAGAAATTAGGATTTTTTAAAGACGAGAACAACGGTAAAATTCTTACTGAATTTGTTGGATTGCGATCAAAAATGTATGCAATGAGTGTTGAAGATCGTACTATCACCAAAGCTAAAGGGGTTAATAGAAGTGTAACCAAGAAACTAAATGTTAGTGACTATAAATCATGTTTATTTAATAAAAAAATACAACTCGCTGAAATGTATAGATTTAGAAGCATCAAACATATTATATTTACACAAAAAAATAATAAAATTTGTTTGTCATACAACGACACCAAGCGACATATTTTGCATAACTCAATGGATACATTAGCTTGGGGTCATTATAAGTTAAGATAGTATTAAGATATCATTTTTATTGTATTAGTTAAGAAAATATAATAAAATGTTATGTATTTTTTTATATGTACATATTTAGTTTTACCTTTTAACTGAATAGACGTATCCTACTACATTTAACATGTTTCATTTTGAACACCCTTTCACTGCTATTATAGCGGGTCCTAGTGGCTGCGGAAAATCAAAGTTCGTATGTGATTTTTTGAAAAACATAAATCATGTTTGTAATCAAGAATTTAACACTATCTTATGGTGTTACGATGAAATGCAACCATTATACAATTTAAATGGAGTTAATTACTATCAAGGAATTCCTGACTTGAACATGTTTGATGGGAAGTATCCTCAATTGATTATAATCGACGACCTTATGAGAGAATCTGATGGGCGCATAGTTGATATTTTTACTAAAGGGAGTCATCATAGAAACTTGAGTGTATTCTATATAACGCAAAACTTGTTTCATCAAGGGAAAGGACAACGTGATATATCGTTAAATTCTAGCTACATCATTTACTTTAAAAATCCTAGAGACAAAACTCAAATACGTTTTCTTGCTCGTCAAATAGTACCTGAGAATCCTAAATATGTTGAAGAAGCATACAAAGATGCCACTAGTAAACCACATGGATACTTAATGATAGATTTAAAACAAAATACAGATGATATTTACCGAATGAAAACTAACATATTTCCTGATGAATATACTATTTGTTACATTCCTAAGAAGGGATATAAATACAATAACTCTAAAGACAATTCCATCATTATTAAACAATGACGCATAGAGTAAAGGCACATAAAGAGTTTTTAAGAGCGTTACATTGCTTAAAACCAAAATATAGAAAAGTTTTACTTGGCGCTTGTAATAAAGAAGAAATCGATTGTATTTGTGAGTGCATATACAATGTTTTGAAAGGGAAAATTCCACTGCAAGACGAACACAAAAATAAATTAGATAAGTATAAGAATGTTTTAAGAAAGCTTGTTTCAAAGACAAAGAACAAAGCTAGAAAAAATATTATAATACAAAAAGGTGGAACTTTCTTACCAATTATCTTGAGTACAGTTTTGGGTGCACTATTTAATTCATTGATTTAGAATAAAAATGGAGAACGCAAAGAAAATGATATTAATTGAACCTGAAGCAATAGAGAGACTTAAGAAAGATAATGCTAATACTACCGTTAACAATTTATCACAACTTGATGAAGAAATGAGTAAAGTTTTAAAAACTAAATTAGACGACAGAGAGAAATGGTCACTTTATCAACAAACTCTTCAGAGATATTTGTATTTTATTGCTAAAGATCGAAAACCAATAGAAATACCCTTAGTAAATTTTGGTGAGTCGGGAAATTATATAAAAGAAGATGTAACAACAAAGAAAACTGCAGACATTAAAGAAGAGCCTATGAAAACACACGAAAGACCGATTAATGAGAATATTCCACACAAAAGTAATGACTATTACACTAAATCTCAACTGCTTCAACTCATACCAAAGACATATAAAATAAAAGGTGAGCTGTTAATTGATATTTTATTGAAAAATAAAAATAAGATTAATTGGAACGATGACGGTACAATTTTTATAGACAACAAGAAAGTTTATAAAAGTAATATTGTTGACTTAATCAATGATGTTGTAAGACCACTCAAAAACAGTTCGCCACATGGTTGGGTAGAATTTTCGCAAGTTTTGAAGGATTTAAAAGTACCATTGAGTTATATAGGAAATCCAAAACGAGCGACTTTCATAAATGTCATGTCAAAGACACCTGATTTTGGGAAAACATCACAAGCTGTGACAGAATCTTCAAGCACCGCAAATCAATTAACTCCCCAAACATATCCAAAATCGAACGAAGAAAAAGTAAAACGAAAAATTGCTTGGGAAAGATGGACCCCTTATTAGAAATCAAAAATATTTATTATGATGTTTCTAATCCTGCTGGTTATAGTAGTTTAAATAAATTATCTGAAGCAATGAAAAGTAAAATGACTAAAGAAGATACAAAAAAATGGTTGGAGTCTCAAGAAACTTATACCCTACATAAACCTGTTCAGCGACGATTTTCGAGAAATAAATATGTTTTATCTAATATTAGCGATCTTTGGCAAGCTGATTTAAGTGACATGAGAAATTACAGTGAATGTAATGATGGAAATAAATATATTTTATGTGTTATCGATGTTTTTAGTAAATACGCATTTGCTAGACCTTTGCAAAAAAAGAACTCTGAATCTATAAAAAAATGTTTTTCAAGTATATTTTTAGAAGCTAACACTATTCCCAGACACTTACAATCTGATAAAGGTACTGAATTTATATCGAAAGATGTACAACAGTTTTTAAAAATGCGAAATATTAATTACTATACGACGAACAATCCTGATATCAAAGCCAGTATTGTTGAGAGATTTCAGAGAACATTGAAAATGAAAATGTGGCGATATTTTACACATAAAAATACTTATCGATATGTTGACATTTTACAAGATTTGCTTTATTCATATAACCATAGCATTCATCGAAGTATTAAGATGCGTCCTTGTGATGTTAATCAAAATAATATAATGACAGTTTGGCGTAATTTGTATGGTAACACAAATAGTCAGTATAAAACCATTCCTAAATTTCAAATTGGTGATCATGTTAGAATAACAAAATATAAACACATATTTCAAAAAGGATATGAAACAAATTGGAGTGATGAAATATTTATAATTACATCAGTCATAGAGAGATCACCGTGGTTAGTGTATACTTTAAAAGATTTAAAAGATGAACCTATAATAGGAACATTCTATGAAAAAGAGTTACAAAAAGTAACATATGATCCCACTACAAAACACAAAATAGATAAAATTATACGTACTCGGTATTCAGGTCTCACAAAGGAGTTGTTCGTGAAGTGGAAAGGTTATCCGAATAAATTTAACAGTTGGATATTAGCATCGAGCTTAGAGTCATGAATAACGAAGATTTTTATTTAACGCTACTTAGTAACAGCTCATTTTTATACTTTCCTGATAATAAGACAACACACTTTTCAACAAAACTTCCAAAATCTATCAAACTAGAAGGAGAATGGTCGGTAGGAATTGTTGAATTTCAGTATCCATGTACTATGTTTACTGTTCAAAGTAAACAAAATATAATGTACATAAGTAAAAAAGCGCAGGTTCCCAATGAAGCTGAACCACAGATTGTTACTTATAAAAATCATATCCCAGCATCTAGTTATGAAAATATAGATGATGTTCTATCAGCACTGAATTCTAGAGAATCATTTAAACTACGCTACGATAAAATTTCAAAATACATCACTTTAACCGGAAATATCGATGACCTCATTTCTCTTAAGTTTTCTTCAAAATTAAGTCTTCAGCTTGGTTTTGATCCTAATACTGATGTAAGAACTAAAACTACAGGTAAATTTCCAGCTAACCTTTACTTAGGTTTACCATCACAACTATTAATTTACTGTGATATCGTAGAACCTCAAATAGTGGGAGACGTAATGTGTTCATTGTTACGGATTATTTCCTTGGATCCAGTTAAATATGCATATGGATCGAACAAAATGCACGTTTTTTCGCCACCGCACTATATTCCAGTAATGCGTAGAGAGTTTGATACAATTGAAATAGATATAAGGTCTAACACCGGAGAAAATATACCATTTGAATTTGGAACGAGCTGTGTTAAGTTACATTTCAAACGCAACTAATTTAAATAAAATGATGTATGAGAAACGTAGTGATAATATTTGTCCATATCAACAATATTACATGCATCAAGCTGGAACTGGAATTGGGGTTATCTATAAAGGTACAACACATCAGCGTGGTCATGGTATTGGAAGTTTTTTGGGTGGATTGTTTAGATCAATTCTACCTCTATTGTCAAATGGAACAAGAGTGGTTGCAAAAGAGGCATTGAATGCTGGTGTAGGACTTTTATCAGACATGGTACAGGCAAAACCATTAAATGAATCAGTGCAAGAACGTTTTAAGAAAGCTACTTCAAATTTAAAAAGAAAAGCTGATGATAAAATAGATCGAGTGATGACAGGATCAGGTAACAAAAACAGTAGACGTCGCCTACAAAGTCTCATTCACTCGGAGAATCTAAAAGGAAGAACATTAAAAAGAGCTAAAAGAAATTTTAAATTAAATTACAACGATATATTTTCAACAAATAAAAATAATGTCGTTTTTACATAATCATTCTTGTGAATGTGCCAAATCCGAACTGGATTTATTCGCTTTACCATCAACTCAAACAAGCATAGAAAATGGACAATGGATTCACTACAAACCAATTTCATCACTCAGCGACGATGGACCATTAGAATTTCAAATTCCTGGATCTGGTGATGATTACATTGATTTGTCACATACATTAATTCATGTCAAAGCAAAAATAGTAAATCAAGATTTAACACCTCTTGAGGATACAACTGTTGTAGCTCCAGTCAATTATTGGCTTCACTCTCTTTTTAGTCAATTAGATGTCTATTTAAATCAAAAACTTATGTCTCCACCAAATAATACATATGGATATCGTGCTTACATAGAAACTCTATTAAATTATGCTCCACATGCGAAACAATCACATCTTACATGTGGATTGTGGTACGAAGACACTGCTGGGAAAATGAACAATACTGATGAAGCAAATAAAGGATTCACAGAAAGACAAAAATATGTAAAGGAAAGTAAAGAAGTGGAAATGATTGGACATTTACATGGAGATATTTTTAATCAAGAAAAGTTTTTGATAAACGGTGTTGAAATGTGTGTAAAACTAGTTAGATCAAGAGATTCTTTTAACCTCATGGCTTCAACAAATGATATAAAAGTAAAAGTATCAATCACTGATGCTACTCTTATGATTCGTAAAGCTCGAATAAATCCGAGTGTACTGCTTGCTCATCAAAAAGTTTTAGCATCTACAACTGCAAAATATCCAATCACAAGAGCTGAAGTAAAAGTCTTAACAATTCCATCTGGTGTTCAGGGTAAAACACTTGACAATGTTTTCCTTGGACAGATACCTAAACGGTGTATTATTGGATTTGTTAATAACACAGCTTTTAACGGTAGTTATACTAAAAACCCATACGATTTTGATAACTTTGGTATTAATACGTTTAGTTTATATATCGATGGTATGCAAATACCATCAAAAACTTTACAACCAGCGTTTAGTAATGGAGTTCATACTCTTATGTATCATACACTATTTACGGGAACTGGTATTCACTTCTTGAATGAGGGTAATGGCATCAACAGAGATTGTTATCCAAAAGGATATTGTCTGATGGCTTTTGATCTAACTCCTGATTTAGCTGCAAACACCTCTTCACATTGGAATTTAATCAAACATGGGAGTGTTAGGTTAGAAGTAAGGTTTGAAAATGCTCTCACTCAAACAATAAATTGCATTGTTTATGCTGAGTTTGATAATTTAATTGAAATAGACAAGAACAGAAACGTTAGTGTAGATTTTAGTAGTTAATAGATTGTAGGTCTTCTTATAAAATAACATTCTCCATTTCATATGTTATATATATTTGATAACTTTTGTGTGCTGTAGACGTAAATATCATGAATACTTTAGAGATAAGTAAATGTTTAAAAGCAATACATCCCACCTTAACGTCAAATGTTTTTGCTGCTAATCGATTGCCGGTTCATATGTCAACTCCTGTTTATTTGATCAGTAATTTAGATCCTGATACAAAACCAGGCTCACATTGGATAGCAATTTACATAGGTACAAATGGAATTGGAGAATATTTCGATACTTTTGGTCGAAAACCAAATAGTTATCATTTATCATTTTTAAAGCGAAATACAAGTAGATGGATATATAGCAATAAGATAATTCAAAATGTTTTTTCTTCTTTTTGTGGTGAATACTGTCTTGTATATATATATCTTAAGCGTAGAGGTATGTCTCTCACTAACTTTGTTGAAATGTTTAATCAAGATACAAATAATAATAATGATCTTCTATTAAACGATATGTTCAAATCTTTTATAATATTTTAAATAAGGATAGCATTATGTAAAAAAATATGTATGAAACATTATTTATTATGTAATAAATGCTAATGTAAAAAAATATTATTTGGTTTTATTAAAATGCCTTTAAAATGAAAATAAAACAAAGTAAAATTTTAGTATAATAATTTATTTAGTCTTTTTTTTTAAAGTGATATTTTTTTAGGTTTGGTGCACTAGAAATTTCTTTCCGGCGCGCCATTATTTCAAACATTGTATAATAAAAAATACAATAGAACTATTTAGATTTCATAAGAATATATATATATTAAATGGGAAGTTTTTAATAAACAAAATATTGTTTCACCGGCGCGCCATTATTTCAAACATTGTATAATAAAAAATACAATAGAACTATTTAGATTTCATAAGAATATATATATATATTAAATGGGAAGTTTTTAATAAACAAAATATTGTTTCACCGGCGCGCCATTATTTCAAACATTGTATAATAAAAAATACAATAGAACTATTTAGATTTCATAAGAATATATATATATATTAAATGGGAAGTTTTTAATAAACAAAATATTGTTTCACATTAAAATGAGAGAAATTGCAAGTATTTATTTTTTAACATAGCGACAAAGAGACAGGCACTGTGACGTCGTTAGGCGATGAGTAATGCAAGAAAGAGACAGCAACACTGCACTGTGACGTAGGTTCTTCGTTAGCAATTCGGGGAAGTGAGTGATTAGGCTGTGCGTGAGCTTAATGAGGGTGACTAATAAGCGACTAGTGGGATTTAATTAATCGAAAAGCTATCTTTGGAATGGTTAGAGATAGAGCTCTGGGACCCAGCGCAATCGATTCAAATGGGGGGCTAAACCTTTTTTTTTTTTTTTTTTTTTTTTTTTTTTTTTTTTTTTTTTAGTTCCGACGCATCGACTCGCGGGGTCTGGCACACTGGCATTCGTTGGTTCTGGCGCTTGCGCCAGAACCAACGAATCCATACTACTATAGTATATATCTTTACATGACGAAATTGAAAAAAAAATACTAAAGTTTGTAAACTATGTATGTATATTGTTTTATTTAGAAAATTTATACTATAAATACAAATAAACTGGTCATCTAAATTTAAAAAAGGTCGTCTTATTTTAAAGCCAGTGGATGTTGGGGACGACTCTACATGTCACTGATTTAAAATAAATTCTCAAACACAAATCTCTTTTGTTGATTTATAGGGGCGCACAACACATGCAATTTTATTTTATTAATTAATAAAAAAATTAAATCAGCTTTACGCTGTATCCCGCACACAGCAGAGTAGGCAGAGGAAACCGTCGTGTTAAGACACTCTGTTCGCCACTTTCCGCCGAATTCTGGAGGCGTTGCATGCTGAGTGGCGGAACTCAAGGCCGCGCTTTGCCTCGACACCAGAGCGAATAAATGAAAATATAAATGTAAATAAATATTTGACTTCCACGAGTAGGGATCGAACCCACAACCAGTCGATTTTACAGTCACACTTTGTGTCTCTGCGCCACGACCGGCCTTTTTATTTACAAATAAGTAAAAAAAATATGCATAATATTTTAAATATATATAAAAACAACTACCTATTGTCTTATTATATTTTTTAATTAGGAAAAAGTTAAAAAGTTTAGCTTTTATATTGTGTGATTAGTGCGGCCAGTGGCTTTGCCACGATTATGCCTATTTTATTATTTCCCATCTTGGCAGTTAGCTGTTGAAAAATATTGATTAAAACGTTATTTCATTATAAATCTTTGATATTTTGATCGTAAATATCGCGAAGATTTGTGGAAAAGTTTAAATATTGATTTTAATCACAATAAACGAAAAAAATAATGTATATCTCTGCTTTAAGATTTTTTTTTTCAGGGAAATTAATATTTAAAAAAGTAAACCTTGTAAATATAACAAAGCAAGACGTTAACAAATTATCAAGACATTGCCAACACAACAAAACAAAGGTATTTTCCATATAAACTTTAAGGAGTTGGTACGGGCTAGCACGTGGCTGTCGCATCATTATTATTGCCTTCATTAAATTTACTGCGGATGTTTCCTGTTCCACCATATTTAATTTATACATTTCTTGTACCTCGTTCTAGTTTGATAATACCTCAAATGTCACGCGATTCCGTTTTTATTTAAATTTTTATTTCTAAATGAAAAGTTTTCTTACCCAGTAGTAAAAAAGTATTTCATTATAATTATAAATCATATTATAATAGAATAGGATATTATAGTAGGATAGGATGTTTTGATATTGCCTGGTACTCATAGACGTTAATAGTTTTAAGGGACAAAAATCGTTATATTTTTATTTTATACGAATTTTGTACTTATCAATCTCTTATCAAAAAGCTTGATTGCAATAGAGTCAGAGACATTTTCTCAAACCAATAATTATCTGAAGCCAAAATTAAGACGTTTTAGCATGTAGCTACTTAATAGATGTTTAAAAGTTTCATGCTATATCCCGCATATAACAGGGTAGGCAGAGGGAACCTAATGTTGTAGCTCAATTCTAGAGCGAAACTCAACTCCGCGCTTTGTCTTGTTACCAGAGCGAGGAAATAGTCTGTGAACTCCGAGTGGGAATCTAACCCTCGAGCGTCCCGCTAGGCCCCGACTGTCTATACAGAGATATTTTATTTATTATAAGATTATATGTTGCCATAGGTATACTGGAGCTTAGGTATAGCAGATTCGATTCCCAACGAGTGGCCGGAAGAACTCAGTACTGACATCAATATGGAACATCCAATCAACGTGTCCGATGGCGCACATAGCTACGGCGCTTATATTACTGTAAGTATATTTGAAATTGTATATAGGTGATATGGAAAAAATAACTTAGGCATGTCCTGCTTGCGAAATAAAGACTCCAATTTTTATTTTCCCATTGGACAATGTGAAATTATGAATATGGCACTTTGTGTAACCATAGAAGCTCCACTTAGTCAAAATTTATAATTTTATTTCCCTGCTCTGGTAAGATAAAACGTGGCATTGAATCCCAATACTCAATACGTATCTTGATATTAAGTTATCTCTGCCTTCTCTGATATGTGCGGAAAAAAGCATGAAGCTGGAAAAAATATTAAATATTTTCATCGAAATATATGGGATAGTACCTAATGTGATCCAGATCTCTACTTTTCATCCTTTTTAGGAACCTTGTATGTGACCTTACCGGGAAATTAACATAGTCCTAAATGAGAATCGATCCTAGAATCATCTTGTGTGAAGTAAAATACTTTGAGACTGCGCCACGTAAACGGAGTGTCTTAACACTAGGTTCCCTCTGCCTACCCTGCTGTGTGCGGGACACAGCGTGAAGCTGATTTTTTTTTTAAATAAAGTTTTATACGTACTTTTGACTCATTAAATGTACATGTCGCTATAATTCTTTTATTATTTGGATAAAACATCGGGCAACTAATTGATATCCAGCCAATCTCATCAGATGCTGCTATAATACATCAATATCCGACCGGATATCGAATGTTTAAGCACATTTTTCTTGATAAATTGCAAAATTAAAAACCTCTTTATACAAGCTCGCATTTCGATTTAATATCCTAAATTAATATATGCTCTGGTAAACTTAACTACATATCTTTATACATAATATTATTATTAAAACAAAACCAGCTTCACGCTGTATCCCGCACACTGCGGGGGGGGGGGGGGGGGGCAGAGGGAACCTAAACCTAAACCGAATTCTGGAGGCATTGCGTGTTGAATGGCAGAACTCAACGCCGCGCTTGTCCTCGACACCAGGGCGAAGAAATGGAAATATAAATTTAAGTAAATATTTCATCTCCTCGAGTGGGGATCGAACCCACAAACAGTCGGTTTTACAATCACACTTCGTGCCGCTGCGCCACGACTTTACTTATGTACATATATCGAAACGTTGTGTTCAGATAATTTGTACAGTCACTCCTTTATCAAATACATATGTATAATTAAATTGTAACTGATCGCTGTCTGTACATGGAAAATAAATGAAAAAACCTACTATTAGAGGTTAGGAGAACCGCAAACAATGAATTTTAAAATATTTGTCTGTTAGTCTGTACGTTTGTGTACGCAAATCTGAACTGAACCGATTTAAACGCAGTTTTCACTATTGTATTAGGGCCAACCTAAACATTTAGTGTTTGTTTTATTTCAATTAGTTCCAAAATAAAAAAGTCATATCAATGTAAAGTATTTTGTACAACGGTCGTGGGTTCGATCCCCACTCGAGAGAATTAATTATTATTTATTACTATTTTTATTTTTTCGTTCTGGCAGCAAAGTACTAGCCCGGCGTTGAGTTCCGGCACTCAATACGCAATACCTCGAAAAATTCATCGGAGAATGGGGAATGGAATTTTTTAACACTAGAATCTTTCTACCTACCCTGTTGTATGCGGAATACAGCGTGAAGCTGATTTGATTTTAACTATTAAATAACCTGCAACTTTAATTTTTGATGTATAGATATTGTCTATTAAATGATAATGTTATTGGAACATACAAATAATTCAGATAATATTCTGATTATAAATATTCGCTAGTAAATTATAGATCTAAAGCAATATAATTTATTCTAGAAATATATTTTCTGAAGACTGATGATGATAATATAATAATCTTGATAAATAATTTTCACGACATTGTAGTTCGTTAATGTTTAAAGGCTTCGAAAGTTTCATAACAATCTAAGTTTTCTATAGCATAAGTTTTACAATGATCATTTCTATGCCCTTGTAACTTTTTTACAGTCGCTCGTAAATGTGTCATTTATGCTAGTCAAATTATGTCAATTTTCAGATAAAATTTTAATAATTTTCACACGTCATGTCATCTACGTTTTATTTTTTTTAATTATTAATTTATTACTATTCTTTTTTGCTTGATAAAAATAACGTTTTTAGCCCATTTGTTTTCTAGTTTAAGATCATTTAAGGACAACGCATATTGATAATCAACGCTACACTTTATTGAGTGAACACACCATATTTTTATTACTAAAATGCTTAAATTATCAATATAAATATTTTAACTTCTTGTTGAAATGGTTTTAAGATTTTTTCTTTTCGTTGAAAGGTTGTTTTTTGTTTTTTTATATTTAAAGTAAAAGTTTAATAATTAAATTTAGCTTAATGTCGTAACGTTTATAAAAAAAAATGTGAAAATTCATCATCAAATTAAATTATTGATTATTCAAATGTACACTGAATAAATTATTATTAATAACTTAAACAGATTGTTGGAGTAGAAAAAAAAGCGCACAAGTGCACGCGATACTCGCATTAATCAAACTCGGTGCTCGTAACACTACGCCTAATAAATAATATGGTTGTATTAGAATTACAAATGGCGTTAGCCTAACGTTTTACACTTTAACTTATGATAAAGTGACATTTTGTTATAAAATACATTTTGAAACTGTTTGATATTCCTGCTTTGCTAATAAAAATAAAAACAATGCTTAGTAAAGCATTGGCCTCTATACCTGCCTACTACAGTAATAGTAGGTAGGTATAGAGGCCAGTCGTGGCGCAGTTGCATAAAATGTGACTATAAAACCGACTGGTTGTGGGTTCGATCCCCACTCGATTTATTTACTATAGTAGGTATATGATAGCGTGTGGTGGCAGGATATACATAGATCCCGTATATAGCGAGATAGGCAGAGAGTATTAAGACACTCCGTTACCCACTTTTCACCCAATTTGGCTGCGTGATATTTTAAATTAAATATCATGCTGAATTTTGTACTACACATTCGTGAAATATTGTACTAAAAAAATATTCAGTTTTCAATTAATTCAGTTTTCACCTTCTTTTTAAATTTTAACAATTAAACAGCTTAATAGACAAAAATAACCGACTACATTCACGAATTCAGATGCGAATAAAACACAAAAAATAGGTAAATATTCTTTCAGTTTTATATTTGTATACAGTATTATGTGAAATACGTTTGGATTTTATTTTGTTTCAATAAATATAAGTAATTAAAAGTTATAATTTAATTTCGTATAATGGTAATATAGCGATTGCGATACGGGCGTCTAGTATCGTTGGACTAATATGTAGATATGTATAGATGCTATAGCATTAGCAATTACTTGAGTAAAGTAGATTTACCATGAATTAAATATTTATATAAGGTAGATGTCCTGAATTATTTAACGCGAGTTTGTAGATAGATAGAGTGAACTTAATACCGAGTGTTATTACCCTTTTATTAAATTATCCTTTTCCACCCGATTTTCGAGACATTGCATTTTCGAGATAGAAATAAAAAAAATATCTATAATAAAACCCACCACTGTCGGGTTTCCTGCCAGACACTGTGTGATAAATTTATACTTACGCAAAACATTCATATTTAAAAAAAACGCCTATCTATTATTTTAATATTAAAAGTACATTCCCATATGAAATGTTGTGATTTGTGCATGAAGTAAAAAAATGTTAAAAAATATATATATTTTAAAAAAATATGATTCTCTATATACCTTAGAAGCTTTCAGACGCATAAGTAAAAGTTTCTTTGTGTTTTATAAATCTGTCCATAGGAGGTCACTCAAATGTCACCATTGTTTGTACACTGGGGGAAAGTGTTTGAGTTCGGTTAAAAGCTAAAACAATCTGTGAGCGAGTGACCTTAACTAACTGACTGACACATCTAGTGTTTACAATGCTTTTAAAGGCTTTAGATAGTTGGTTTGTTATATACTTTGTGCTTAATATATCTACTGCACTTGTGGCGCAGAGGCGCGACAGGTTGTGGGTTCGATTCCGACTCGAGGAAATGAAACATTTAATATTTTCATTACTTCGCTCTGGTGTCGAGGCAAACCGCGGCTTTGAACACGCAATACCTTTAGAACCCTGTATAACGCACTCTACGGGAAAAAGCCTGAAACTGTAAAAAAAGCCTTAACATTTACATTTTTATTATATAATTCCACAGTTAGGCATGAAAAATTGGCAACCAAGAGGTTCAAATGGATGGATTTGAACATCTTGGTTACCAAGTTTTCAAAAAAAAAACATCAACAATAATTACTTATTGTTAATTTCAGAGTTCCCCTCCACCCCTGAGCCCGGCGGGACGCACCAACGACGACGACGCGATCGTTAATATCATCCATTCCGCGGAGGAGTTTGTGTACGTCTCCGTTATGGACTACGGACCTGTGCTTGTTTATTCGCCTCAACTTAAGTAAATATATATTTTGTTTTAAATATAAGAAAAAATTAAATCAGCTTCACGCTGCATCCCGTATACAGCACAGTAGGCGGAGGGAACCTAGTATTAAGACATTTCGTTTCCCACTTTTCGCCGAAGTTTTCCAGGCATTGCGTGTTGAGTGGCGGAACTCAACTCCGGGCAATAGCCCAGGCAAATATGCCCGGGTGCCAGAGTGGAGAAATGAAAATATTATGAAATAATAATTCACCGTCGCTTTCATACTTGTCCCTGTGTCACGACGATTATCTTAAATATACTTCTATATAAGGTTCCGATAGATACGTAGCGGTCACAAAACACACACAACACACAACAATATGCTAGGAGTATTCATTAATGTTGACTCGAGATCGGGGCGTACCTACTGAAGTAATGGTCCAAAGTTATCTTGGCTTGAACCTGTGTATTCACTATTTACCATAAGCAGTCCTTAGTTCGATTAAGAATTGCTCATGTTTAGGATATAGAATGTTAGTAGTAAAATGGAGGCCACAAGCGGCCATCAGTAATAGTACAAGCGCGCAATTATAAACGCGATAGGTTGTGGGTTCGATTTCCACTCGAGGAGATAAAATATTTAATATTTTCGTTTTCTCGCTCTGGTAACGAGGGAAAGCACGACGTTGAGTTCCACTAGTCAACAGTGTCAAAGAGAGCAATGCCTCTAGAATTCGGCAGTTACTGGGGATAGAAGTGTCCTTAATGGCAACTGGTATATATCTTGAAACTAAAAAAAAACTTTAAAGTATATCTCTGGGTCAGACCTAAACTAGATTGAACCTATCTTCTGATAAAAACGATAATCGACAACAACTTTTTGACCTTTGATATTTTAATATTTTAAAGCACATTCGAAATGCCGTAATAAAAAAGTAGAACTATAGATTTTTAATTAAACTATCTACTGAAATCTGTCGGCAAATTAAAAAAAATAAATCAAATCAGCTTCACGCTGTATCCCGCACACAGCAGGGTAGGCAGAGAGAACTAGTGTAAAGACACTCCGTTCTCCACTTTCTGCCAAATTCTGGAGGCATTACGTGTTGAGTGGCAGAACTCAACGCCGCGCTTAACTTCGCCACCAGAGCAAAGTAATGGAAATATAAATTTAAATAAATATTTCATCTCCTCGAGTGGGGATCGAACTCACAACCAGTCGGTTTTACAGTCACACCTCGTGCCGCTGCGCCACGACTGGCTTCTGTCGGTAATAAATAAATATTCATAATTTCCTATAAGGTTTTGGCCTAAAATCGACGACGCACTACGTCGCGCGGCGCTGGAAGCTCGAGTCAAAGTGCGCCTCCTCATAAGCTGGTGGCGCCACTCCAGCACCGCCGAGGATCACTTCTTGGCGTCGCTGTCTTCTTTGAGGGAGGCTTACCCAAGGGTGGATTTACAAGTGGTATGTGTGTTTTTATTATAGTAGGTAAATTTTGTTAAGAAAACTGTACTTTTAAGATATTTTATCTCCGTTTTTCTATTTTTTTTTCTCCAATTGAGAAACAATGTGTGATAATTGGCGAAACCAATCAAACACTTTGTGTTACCAAAGTTAGTAAATGAGTTTACTAAACACATAAATGTATTTGGGATGGTTAACTCGAAATCATGGAGTTCATAGTTAAACACTGACCAAGTGGATTAAAATGCCGTCATATTATGTCATAGAGAAAAGAAATCTACTAATAAAATTTACTTTACTTATAAATAAGTCACAATAAGGGAAAGGATGTGACAAAAAATAATTGAAAATTGCAACTTGATATATCACCGATTTTTATTTGACATGGATATTGAAACTTACGAGCCAAAGTTATTCCATCATCAATACAATTTTACAAAGATAAGCTTCGGCTTTTATATTATGTGGCTTGGATGTATACTTTACGAGAAGATGTATATTTAAAATAATTCAACACCCACCCACGTAGTGCTGCACTTTCTGAGAATTATGAAAACAAGTTGTTCGTGATTGAATGTGTTGCTGTTGGCAAATGCGGCATACTAAAATGATTATAGATGGTATGCGGGCGAAGCCGCTAGTTTTGTAAATAGTGTCCAGACGTAGTGTCAAGGTCCTCCGTTATCTACATTCCGCAAAAATTCAAAACACTGCTAGTGGAACTCAACACCACACTTTGGCTTACCAGAGCAGAGGAGTAAAATTGATTCATTTCCTCGAATGGCGACGCGTTTACAGTCAGGCGTTGTCCTGCTCCGCACCGATGACTTCAAGTTTTGTTATATTACATATTTTTGTTTATTGTACCAATATTTTTCAGCGTATATGGTAAAAAAAAACAATATTAATTATTATTTTATTCGAACAGAGACGTTTCATAGTCCCATCGACGCCTGAACAAGACAAAATTCCTTTCGCGCGCGTCAACCACAACAAATATATGGTCACTGACAAAACTGCATACATTTCTACTTCCAACTGGTACGGCGACTACTTCGTCGATACCGCCGGAGCTGCATTCGTTTATAATTCAAATAACAACAATAACTTTTTCAATAACAACAATAACGTTCTCAATAACAATACTATAGATAATAACACTAATTTTGTTGATATTAGAACTCAATTAGTGGAGGTTTTTGAAAGAGATTGGAACTCTCCATATGCAGTTCCGTTAAGAAAATTATAGCATTGTTATTTATAGTACTTTTTTTT
The DNA here is from genome assembly GCA_021202915.1 of Heliconius himera. Lineage (NCBI taxonomy): Eukaryota > Metazoa > Arthropoda > Insecta > Lepidoptera > Nymphalidae > Heliconius > Heliconius himera. The sequence goes on from JAJHJA010000121.1 coordinate 252,687, forward strand.
ATATTTTAAGATAATGTCTGATTGTGTTTGGGTTTTTCTTTAGTTTTATTGACGGTCGTTTTTATAAGCAATGTATTATATTATACTTTTTTTTAAACTTTTGATTGTTTTTAGATAATGTCAGATTATGTGTTTAGTTTAATGTTTTAATGATTTTTGATTTTTTTGTTAGTTTTTTTTACAAGTGTTGTACAGTCCTCAATTCTTTGTATTTTTTTATTTCGATTAAATGAAATGTTCATTTTTAAGGCCCCAAAGGAGTCATACTTAACAAACTGCCACATTTATTTTTTAAATTAAATAATAAGACTATTTCTATAATACTGCTGTTATAATAATAATATTATACAAAATATTATGTAAGAATTTGGTTCTATCCTGAGTAGCGAAACTTACTTATATTTCATATCAAGATAATTATATTAAAAAAAAACAAGATTTACAGAAGGAGGAAAGAGGAAGGAAGAGTTATAAAGGATTAATATTTGACCACTGCAAAGTGAAAACCTAACCATTTTTATTGTATTTAAGTGATTCATTTAATACAATTTTTCCTAAGTTATATTAAATAAATCACTTCTCATATATCTTCCGTGTATACCGATCAGTTCCGAATTTATTATAAATGTAGATTATTTTTGTAGCCACAGTCATAGCAGTAAAACTAACAACAATTTAGATTAATTAGATTCTTCTTGATACATTTTGTTCATTACACCTGGAGAACGAGACCTGAGGATGGAAGTCGAAGATATACCCTAAAAATATTTCTAAAACCAAGGCGTATTTTTAGTTTTTCAAAACAAAAAAAAATATTTACACTTAAAATGTGCTAACTGGATTTTTACATGGCAGTGGCTTTTCTTGGACGAACAAATGTTTATTATGGGCTGATTGCGGGAAAGAACCGTGTTTATGATTGATTTTTTTTATTTTTTTTAATCAAATACTTTGCAAGATTAATGCATTTCCATTGCTTTTTAATAATTTTGTTTGTTCTGTAAAGTTTGTGATTGCGTGCCTTTGTGATTTTTTAATATGTGTGTTTGTATAGATTTTTATATCTTCTAGTTCTAACTGGATTAGCACTTAAGTTTATTGTTAACTTGGAATTTCGTGCTTGTTATTTATAAAATATTTTACTATTTACTCGTTAATTTGCTAATCTTATAAATATTGATAATTTTGTCATCATTGTGTCACATTTTTAGTAGCAGGTCAATTTAACTTTAAAAATAGTGGTCAAATAATAAAAAAATTATGGAGGTCATGTTACATTATAACAAATAAAATGTCACTATTGGTATTTTATTTCATATATACTAAAAATGTTCCATAAGGATGAAAGCCAACATTTTAGATTTTTTATTTTTTTCTGATAAACGGAAAATTTATAAAATTTATCTATTATATATTTTTTCCTAAAAATAACCATTTCGTAAACAGCAGTTCTTTAAGTGGGCAATTTTTTGTTATTTGAATATTTTTTATTAACAGGACTATAAAATTATAAATATATTTCAACACAAAAAAACGTAGCAGAATTTCTGCTAAATTTTAAATTTTTATTCGTATAATCTATTTATAACTATTTTATTGATGGTTAAAATAGTTTGATTCTATGATATTATTCCGTTATTTAAGCTCCATGTATTTACATTAAAACTACAATATAATAAACTACAATTAATAATTCTTAATAAATTACAATTATGAAGATGGAATTGTTTGAAGCTATTGAAGCTACTAAGGTCTGGTTGTATTATCTGTTAAATATGGTTATATTATATTTGTTATAATAATAATCGTGGCACAATGCGTTGCCCAAACAAAAAATAGTTTTTATAGGTTCAAACATTGGCTATCAAATTTATTTTTAAGACAAAAAAAATATATAAAACGTAACCAAGCAAACACTTTTTTTACTTCACGCTTTGCCCATAAAGCATAGTATAACTACTTGAGGCCAGTCGTAGCACAAGGTTACGAGCGAGCAATTCACATTTGAGGAAATGAAATATTTTCATTTCCTCGCTGTAGTAACAAAGTGGCAAAGTTCAGGGTTGAAGTTCGCCACTCAACATGCAATGCCTCCAGAATTCGGCGGAGGCGAAGAACGGTAGTGTCTTAATAGGGAACGGAATGATTTAACATTAGGTTCCCTCTGCTCACCCTTCTATGCGAGTGATACAACGTACAGCTAAAACACGAATTATGCTACGACAGTCTCATACTTAAAACGCATTGTCAAATAAAATTTAATTATATTTTATCTAATGGTAATGGTTTGAGGCCGTCGTGGCCCAGGGGCACAAGGGTGTGACTGTAACGCGACGGTTGTGGGTTCGATTCCCACTCGAGGAAATGAAATATTTACTTAAATTTATATTTCCATTTCTTCGCTCTGGTGTCAAGGCTAAGCGCGGCGTTGAGTTCTGCCACTCAACACACAATGCCTCCAGAATTCGGCAGAAAGTGGGGAACGGAGTGTCTTAACACTAGGTTCCCTCTGCCTACCCTGCTGTGTGCGGGATATAGCGTGAAGCTAATTAAATTTTTTAAATTAATGGTCTATGGTATTGATTATATGCACTTCGTTTTATATATTTTTTAATAAATTATCGAACATATCATATTACATTATTTTTTTAATTTGAATTATAAAATAAGGCATCGAAAGCAATAGCGTGTTGCAAAGGAGGACAATATGAGTGATATTTGTTCTAAATATTGTAAATAAACAAAATTTTATCTTAAATGTGGTTTTTTTATTTTACCTTTATTTAAATAATATTAATATAAAAAATGCATCATCCTGTTTCCCTCCCACACGCAGCAGGGTAGGTAGGTAGGTACCTAGTGTTAAGACACTCCGTTCCCCAAATTCCGCTTAATTTTTCGAGGCATTGCGTGTTGAGTGTTGTAATTCAACGCCGGGCTTTTGCCTAGGTGCCTGAGCGAAGAACTGAAAATATTAATAAATAATAATTGATGGATGGGATCAACTCACAACCGTCGGGTTACAGTCACACTCTTGTGCCTCTGCGCCACGACGGCCTCTATCATATTAATATTTTTTATACAATTTGGCCTAAGATCCCTTGCATAAATCTGTAGGGATCAATAATTCTAATGAAACTTATATTTAAGAATGATACATGATAGTAGAATAGATTACACTAGGGTTGCCTAAAAGAATCCTGCCGCAATCATCTGTAATTAATGTTTTTCGTAACTTGTTTTTGGAGAAAATTGCACTCATATGTTTTTTATGTGAATCGCACATCATTTGAAAGAAACCACATAAGGAATTGGAAAAACAGTGGTTGCCAGCTCTTAGTCTGCCGCAAGCCCAGGTTGCCTGGTTTAAACATGTTACTTACTGTTAATATTTGCACTCATGTGTTTTTTCAATAAATTGTATGTCAAATTTAAGCTTATTTTTTTCTCATCACTAAAACACATGGTTGCCTCGAAAATAAGTGCCGCAAACAAATATTTACTTAAATTTATATTCCCATTTCTTCGCTCTGGTGTCGAGGCAAAGCGCGGCGTTGAGTTCTGCCACTCAACACGCAATGCCTCCAGAATTCGGCAGAAAGTAGGGGCACGGAGTGTCTTAACACTAGGTTCCGTCTGCCTACTCTGCTGTGTGCGGGATACAGCGTGAAGCTGATTTATTTATTTAAATAAACAATAACAAGACGAAATGTATGTAAGATGATATGCATGATCCTTACATATGGCGACAAATCGGCGTTTGGTATGAGAAGGACAATAAGTCGAATATTTTATAATATAATATATTTATTTAATCAAAGTATGAACCTTTATTATCTATGCACATTTGCCATCTCATAAGTAGGTCACTGACTCCTATACTAAAACAATAAACATTCGGACGGGAATCAATAAAATCTTTGAAGGCGATTTGGTCTGCCCCATCGGAGTTGAACTTGTTCCAAGAAGTTATCCAAATTAAAAAAATGGTAATCTGTTGCAGCAAGGTCAGGGGAGTACGGTACGGATGTCTTAGATATTCCAATTGAAGAATTGAATCCTCTTCTAATTTTGTAGCCGTCTGTAGTGCAGTGTAGGTCTTGCGTTGTTGTGAAGCAGTAGTGGCGTAGGGCCATTGACCAGCCTCGGTTGTTTAGCAGCTAGCTTTTCCATCATTGTTTGCAATTGCCCACAATAGACGTCTGCCTTAATCACCTGGCCAAATTTGAGAAGACTATAATAAACGGCACCGGCACTAGTCCAGCATAGGCTTACAAGTAGGTAATTTTTTTGGGTCAATTTTCGCTTAGGGTTTTGGTTTGGTCCAGCCATTGCGATGTGCGCTTCCGATTATCGTAGAGATTCCACTCGGTTTAAAATCAATTCGTAAGGTTTTCCCGCCTTTCAAGTTTAATCTTCCCTGTTTATTTCAAGTTGATTAAAACAGTTTTATCACTAACAACGCAGCCTCCAGCAAACTCGGATATGGTTTGCGATGGATTCGCTTCCACAATAGCCTTCAATTCTGAATTTTTCCGGACAAACTCGAGTCGGGCTTACCCACTGACGATTCCGTACAAAAAATTAAGGACTTGAGCTTCCAGTACCTAAAAAATGTAAAATATGGATCCTTGTAACTCTTTCACGTTGGAGCTGTAAAGCTGATTTTGGAAATATTGATTCGAAATATACCTATGTATATCTAAAGCTCAAGTAATTACATAATCATTGTTCAAACTAAATTAAAATCCTCCAAATTCATCTTTATACGGACCTTAGATTGTACCCTGAACCAGTACTACCTGTACACATTAGGATATCTAGAGGTATTTACTATGGGGACTTCAGCTTTAGACAGATATGTTCTTGTAAGTGTTGCTTTTTTAATTTTTCGGGGCAAATTTTGTTGTAAGTAGGCAGCAGACTATTCTTTCCAGATCTTGTCCCATTGTTGGTCGTATATATGTCAAAGTTAATTTTAATTCGTTGAATGAACATAAATAGTCACGAGAATTTGAAGTGCCACTCTCAGCTTTGGACTGCATCTTCTTTTGCCCTTTCCCTTCTTAGGACCCTGCGTCTGCTTAGATCCTGGGTTGGCAGGCGCAACCAAAGTGGTCCCAGTAGGCTCCACCATTACCCCTGAGGCGGGCGCTACACGCCTTCTATCTGCTGCCAAAGGAGGACGAACTGGTTTTGCCGGAAGGAGCCTATCTTCCAGCGCTGCCAGCTCCATATTGAGCAATGCGCCTACCTGCACCATTAGCGTTCGCGCCATGTCGTCCTCCTTTTTCTTCGTCTCCGGGCTCTGCTGCAGAATCCTAGAGCGCTCAAGTTCTGCCCTCATGAGGGACATCTCTTTGCGCAGCTCAGCCAGCTCCTGGGTAAGCCTGCTGTTTGCTGCGCGTAGCTGCACCACCTCCTCGTTTGCGGTCTTGTTCGCCAGTATGCCCACAGCCGTGTTAATAGCGCCGGCGGACTCCTTAAGGGCTTTTGTAAAGGGTAAGGCCCTTAAGGTTGCCGGATCTGCTGGCAACTTTGTTGATTATGGCGAGGCTGTCAGAGACCTGGTGCTGGAGATCATGCACCAAAGGGCCATCTACCCTAGGTCCCACCAAGTCGGACAAGTCTGAGAGCCTGGAGTTTGCCCTAGACTGTACCGACTGCACCATCTCCACGACCTCTTCCTCCGCCTGGAGCCGAAGCTCCTCTTGCCTAGCCATTATTTTAGCTTTCGGCTTCTCCCTGTCCTCACCGCTGTCCGAAGAGCCGGAGTTCTTTCCACCCCTTGGCCTTTTGCGGTATTTGCGCGTCTCTGTCATCACATTACGCGACTCCATCGGCACGCAGCTATCCGCCTCGGACTCGGAGGCCGCCCAGAAACGGCCTCGTGACGACGTAGAACACGACCTGGACCTCCCGCTTATAATAGAGGCGATTTCCGCCAGGTCCAGTCGTTCTACAACCACTTTCGCGCTTTTCAGCACCACATCCTGTCTTGGAGGCACACCAGCCCCTTCACCGCCTATAATAGGCACCACTTCTTCCACGCCCTTTTCGGGCAACAACCCCTCGCTCTCCTCGGGCACAACAACGACTCCGCCCTTCTCACCCTCCACAATTTCTCCGCCCGTCTCAGGCAACACCACTCCGCACCTCTCCACCTCCACACCAACTCCGCCCATCTCGGGCTCCTCTCCCGCAACACATCGGTACACTTGGCCCCCTCCAGATTCGCGGGGCTTGCGTGCCGTAGCACGGAGGGATTCTCCGGCCTCGTGGAGACCGGTACCCTCCTGGGTTAATGCAAAATTCTTGGTTACCGACATGCTGTTTTTGTGCTGTTCCACAGCTGGGCTTTTCTGTCGGGGTGTGCTCCCCTAGGCCGTGTTCATAACGATGGACTAAAGGCACGCCCATGCCTGCTGGTTTTGGTCCGCGCCGGGAATAAATTCCCGGTCCACTCGCCCGCAAGTGCGAGTGGTTATGTATCCGCGGATAGTGGGTATCCGCCACCTGGGGACGCGCTCAGTAGGAGGACCAGCAACTCCCTTGGGAAGGTGGATGGCTCCCTGGTGCAAGACCTGCAGCTCCAGGTCGCGGACAGCTTGGCCATTATAAATAAAGTCGCTTGCAGATGCAGCAACCTTAAGGGCACCTTTACAAAAGCCCTTAAGGAGACCGCTTGCGTCATCAATACGGCCGGGGCGATATTGGTGAACAAAACGGCCAGCGAGGAGGTTACGCAGTTGCGGGAGGCCAATAACCGCTTGTCACAGGAGTTGTCGGAGTTGCGCAAGGAGATGTCGGCGATGAGGGCCGAACTCGAGCAATCCCGGGCCGTGCGACAGACTCCTCAGCAAAAGGGAAAGGAGGATGAAGTGGCGCAGTCAGTAATGGTGCAGGTGGGCACATTACTAAACATGCGACTGGCAGCGCTGGAGGACAGGCTCCTTCCGGCAAAGCCAGTTCGTCCTCCTTTGGCGGCGGACAAAAGGCGCCAGGCGGCTGTCCCAAGGGTTGACGCAGAGCCTTCTGTGACGAGCCTAGTAGCGCCTTCCAACCCAGGCCCGTCCCGGAAGCAGGGCACCAAGAAGGTGAAAGGCAAGAAAGCCTTTCAAGCCGCACTGGCTATAAGCTGGGGGACCTGGGCATCACAGACTTGCGTCTCAGAGTCGCCTCTACTGGTGCCAGGGTTCTGGAGTTACCTGGTGCCGGTAGCGGCGGCTGCGAGGTGTCCTTGATGCCAGCGAGGTCTTGATCGCAAGACCGGTGAAATGTGCCGAGTTACGGGAGAGTTGCCTGGATGACTCGGCCACTTCGGAGGAGGTGGCGCAGGCCATTAGCAAAGTTGGCGGAAGTGATGTCGGATCGATCAAGGTGGGAGAGATCCGGCAGGACAGCAGCGGACTGGGCACTGCGTGGATGCGTTGCCCTATTATGGCAGTGAAAAAAGTGAGCAGTTCGAGACTTTTGGTCGGCTTCGTTTCGGCGTTTAAATTTGAACGCAGCGGGACTCGAACCCGCGCCTCCTGGAAACCGACCAGGCGCTCTGACCACTAAGCCATGCGTTCTCGCCAAGCTACGTCGAAATTTTTATACGCTTGTTACAACTTATTTATGTTGTTAGCATCTCTGTAGGGAGATTGTTACAAATTTCCGCTACCCAAAGATAATTACTAAGAATTATCGTTTGACGAGAGAGAAACTATTTTTTAAATATTTTTAAACATTTTTAAAGTGTTATTCCACACTTAAGAAAGAAAAATACTTATTTAGAAAACGTATAAAAATTTGAACGCAGCGGGACTCGAACCCGCGCCTCCTGGAAACCGACCAGGCGCTCTGACCACTAAGCCGTGCGTTCTCGCCAAGCTACGTCGACATTTTTATACGCTTGTTACAACTTATTTTTATACGTTTTCTAAATAAGTATTTTTCTTTCCTAAGTGTGCAATAACACTTTAAAAATGTTTAAAAATAATCTAAGGGAGCTAACGGTCCCTAACCGCTGGGCCCGACCGCGCCGAGACGCGGCCGAGGCGTGGAATAAACTGGACTTCGTCGTCGATTCCGTCGACGACGGTGTTTGTGTCTTGTATGTGTAGTGTGTTTCCTACCTACATACGGGGCATTCGCTAACGTAATAGCGTCATCGGGGTCTAAAAGGACGCTCCGCGGGCGTCTACGTTTAGGGTGCGCGTTGGGTGTGTAATCACACGCCGTTTTTATTAGGGGGTTCGCGTGCGAGCCTGCGCGCTCAAACCTGGCAACCATTTTTTTCCCATTCCTTATGCGGGTTTCTTTCAAATGATGTACGATTCACATAAAAAACATATGAGGGCAATTTTCTCCAAAAACGAGTTACGTAAAACATTAATTAAAGGTGATTGCGGCAGGGTTTTTCTAGGCAACCCTAGTGTAATCTATTATACTATCATGTATCATTCTTAAAAATAAGTTTCATTAGAATTACAGATTTAAGCAATGGGATCTCGACCTAAAAGGAGTTATCGATTTTTTTATTTGATTGATTGCGGGTTTTAACGTTGTACTTGTACACAAGTCACAAGTCGGACTAGAGAAATGAAAATATAAAATGTCGATAGTGGGAGTAGAACAAATTATCATGACATTTAGTTAGAATTAAAATACTATAAAAAATATTGAATTAACATAATATAAAACTTTTATGTTGTAAAATTATGTCATGTATTTAAATTTGAATATACTAAAATTATTTAATGATGATTGCAGAAGACTACAAAGAATAGGATAGTTACAAAAAAAAACCATTTTTTTTTTCATAATATTTATTAATAGCTTGTGTTGAAATTAATATATCTAAAATAAGAAATGTCAATATAAAGCTTACCTATCAAAAACTTACAAAATAAAAAAAATACATGTTGAAATTTCAATATTAAAAATTATATAAATCAGCTTCACGCTGTATCCCACAGCAGGGTAGACAAGGGGAACTTAGCGTTAAGGTATTCCGTTCCCCATTTTCCGACGAATCATGGCGTTGCGCTTTGCCTTAACACCAGAGCTGAGCTGAGATGAAAATATATATTTGAATAAATATTACATTTCCTCGAGTGGGGATCAAACTCACACTTGTGCCCCTGCGCTACGACTGACATCAAAAAAATATTATTACTTATTAATAAGTATTTTAATATATAAATTGGCTCATATATTTAAATATGTAAGCCAATTGTACATTATTTTATTATTAAAGGCCACTTTTGCTAATTTAATTTGGTGCAACAATGAAAGTCGACGAGAGCCAGCCACAACGCATGGGCACAAACGTGTGACTGTAGAATAATTTTGTTATTTCCTCTTTCTGTTCACAGCGCAGCGTGAAGTTCTGCCACTGAACATGTAATACCTCGAGAATTCAGTGGAGAATGGAGCGGAACACTGTCTTAACAGTGTTCTTTCTGCCCACCCTACTATATGTGGAATACAAAAAAAATACGTAATTTAAAAACAAAATAGATTATATAAATTAATAAACAAATCAATGTCTCCAGTCTCCTCCAAAATTTCAAAAGTGCAAAAACGTCATTGTTGCACCAAACGAGCGATATTGTGATATATATAGTAGATTAAAAGGTCATTTGTCATTTTATAGTTGTAGTCATTTTGTAACTATTTTAAATATTGCATTGAAACTTTTATTAATTCCGGTATGTTGTAAATATATATATTATTTATTTATCATTTAAATTTCAACAAAAACGTTTCTAACTTTCTCCCAAACAAAAAATCTTTTACGCTTACTCACTTCAACAATATCACTAAGATGTAATAAAACAATCAAATATTCCTTAAAAAATGTTCTAAAAATTTTAATAAAATTAGAGATGTTATAATGCATTTTTTAAAAGTTACATTTCAAACCCATTTTTTTAAATTAATTATGTATGTATGTTATGGGTCCGAATTATGGCAATTACAACATCATTATATAAAAACATTTCATAGACAAATTGAAAACTTTTATTATTTTATGCTTTCAGCATAAAATATTTATATATTAAATGCACCTTTATTATTTTATATAAAATAATTAAATAAGGTGCATTTTAGAAAAAAAAAATTTTGTAATTTTTATCTGATGTTTATTTTGTGAATTCTAATGAAATGTTCTTCTTTAACACATAAATTAAATATTTACGTGCAGCTCCAACACCATCTAGTTTACTATTAATCTGTAACAGATAAAAAAATAATTAATTAAAAATATAATAAGACAAAATTAAAAATATTACTTTTTATTTATATGACATTATAACTTTAATGTGTGCTGTATTAATCATTACAAATCTTCATTACATTTTAAATAAGTCAAATTGTATTTGTAGTAGTACATATGCGTGATATTTTGTATATATTCGCACAAGTATGGTGTGTATGTGTGTAAGAGCTTGCGTGCGTTTGTGCGTATACACATGATCATCCAATAGCATATCTGTACACATGTATATAGAGTGCGCATAGTGGTATACATACATAATTGGTATTGCTTTGCGGAGATGCGTCTAGTACCTGCATGTGTGTGTTTGTGAGTATGTGTGAGTGTATTAACAATCTAACAATCACCTGTTCACATGTGTGCGTGTAGTACATAAACTTAACACACTACGCATGCGTAGCACTGTCCTCCACGAAGTCTCTCGCCTCGTGGATGGTGACGCACTCGACGTGAGATACCTTGTTGCGGAACTTAACGCCGTAGAACTTGTGCGCGTGCTCGAGCAGCTCCGGTCGGAAAGTTGTTGTTATGAATTGAGCTGAAGCTGATAATTCGTGGATCATGTCGGCTATTGCCTTACGATGTTGAGCGTCTAGTGCCTGGAAAAAGTAAATTTGAATTTACTTATTACTTTGTAATTTTTTATGGAGTCAAAATTATATAACTTGTAAATGCGTTTATTATATATTTTTTAATTAAAGTGTATATTTTAAAATTTTCTAAGAAGTATTTGTTAAACAATATTTAAAAACGTCACACACTTTGATCTTTTACACACTAGACATTACTAAACTAAAACAGCAGTTCAGAAATTATTTATATATAAATAAATTTTCTATTTTTTATTTATTTATGGTATGTTGAAATGTGACGCTAAGAGGTATGTTGTCTCACGCATGTCGCACACGCCTCTCGCCACGTCGTGACACGTGACACAATGTCACAGCCCACCACTGACCTGGTCGATCTCGTCGAAGAGGTAGAAGGGCGCGGGGTCGCACTTCTGAATGGCGAATATGAGCGCGAGCGCCACCAGCGACTTCTGTCCGCCCGACAGCTGGTTCATCTCGCGCATGTCGCCCTCGCCGCCCGTGAACGACACCTTGATGTCACACGCCTCTCGCCACGTCGTGACACGTGACACAATGTCACAGCCCACCACTGACCTGGTCGATCTCGTCGAAGAGGTAGAAGGGCGCGGGGTCGCACTTCTGAATGGCGAATATGAGCGCGAGCGCCACCAGCGACTTCTGTCCGCCCGACAGCTGGTTCATCTCGCGCATGTCGCCCTCGCCGCCCGTGAACGACACCTTGATGTCACACGCCTCTCGCCACGTCGTGACACGTGACACAATGTCACAGCCCACCACTGACCTGGTCGATCTCGTCGAAGAGGTAGAAGGGCGCGGGGTCGCACTTCTGAATGGCGAATATGAGCGCGAGCGCCACCAGCGACTTCTGTCCGCCCGACAGCTGGTTCATCTCGCGCATGTCGCCCTCGCCGCCCGTGAACGACACCTTGATGTCACACGCCTCTCGCCACGTCGTGACACGTGACACAATGTCACAGCCCACCACTGACCTGGTCGATCTCGTCGAAGAGGTAGAAGGGCGCGGGGTCGCACTTCTGAATGGCGAATATGAGCGCGAGCGCCACCAGCGACTTCTGTCCGCCCGACAGCTGGTTCATCTCGCGCATGTCGCCCTCGCCGCCCGTGAACGACACCTTGATGTCACACGCCTCTCGCCACGTCGTGACACGTGACACAATGTCACAGCCCACCACTGACCTGGTCGATCTCGTCGAAGAGGTAGAAGGGCGCGGGGTCGCACTTCTGAATGGCGAATATGAGCGCGAGCGCCACCAGCGACTTCTGTCCGCCCGACAGCTGGTTCATCTCGCGCATGTCGCCCTCGCCGCCCGTGAACGACACCTTGATGTCACACGCCTCTCGCCACGTCGTGACACGTGACACAATGTCACAGCCCACCACTGACCTGGTCGATCTCGTCGAAGAGGTAGAAGGGCGCGGGGTCGCACTTCTGAATGGCGAATATGAGCGCGAGCGCCACCAGCGACTTCTGTCCGCCCGACAGCTGGTTCATCTCGCGCATGTCGCCCTCGCCGCCCGTGAACGACACCTTGATGTCACACGCCTCTCGCCACGTCGTGACACGTGACACAATGTCACAGCCCACCACTGACCTGGTCGATCTCGTCGAAGAGGTAGAAGGGCGCGGGGTCGCACTTCTGAATGGCGAATATGAGCGCGAGCGCCACCAGCGACTTCTGTCCGCCCGACAGCTGGTTCATCTCGCGCATGTCGCCCTCGCCGCCCGTGAACGACACCTTGATGTCACACGCCTCTCGCCACGTCGTGACACGTGACACAATGTCACAGCCCACCACTGACCTGGTCGATCTCGTCGAAGAGGTAGAAGGGCGCGGGGTCGCACTTCTGAATGGCGAATATGAGCGCGAGCGCCACCAGCGACTTCTGTCCGCCCGACAGCTGGTTCATCTCGCGCATGTCGCCCTCGCCGCCCGTGAACGACACCTTGATGCCCACGCCCGTGAACGGGTCCTGGTTGGGCCGCTATACGAATACATACACATATAAATTAATCGAGACACAGATTTTATTACAAATTTAATTTTCAAAAGATGTTTTCTCAAAAGTTTATACCAAAAAATTTTGATTTTATTATTTTAAATATTATTATTTTAAAAATATTCTCAACTCGTGGCGTAGAGGCACAAAGTGAGACTGTAAACACGATTGGTTGTAGTTTCAATCCCCACTCGAGAAAATGGAATATTTTTTTTAAATTTATATTTTCATTTCTTCGCGCTGGTGTCGAGTGCGCGGTGGTGCGCGGCGTTGAGTTCCGCCACTCAAAACACAATGCCTTCAGAATTCGGCGGAAAGTGGGCAACAGTGTCTTAACACTAGAATCCAAAATAATGAAATACAAAGCAAAAGATAAAAAAGAATCAGAAATCGAGATCATAAACAAATCTATATTGATACTAGACATTATTATACATACATGTAGTACATAAGTCTATTTAAAATTTTAACTATTACAAATCGAACAATACAAGGAATAGCAAAAACAAGCTGGTCATTTTTAGCCTCCTTGTTGATATTAATGCAAAAGTCAAGTAACATCTCCTCGTGCCCTATATGTCTACATCATGCAATTTTTTCTTGCAAAAAATGTACAGATTTTGAATGAAAGTACTAAAGTGCTCCTAAACTATTTCATAATGTGTTATACTCTTATTTTGTCTAAGATCTCATGTTCTTTTAAGTTTTAAGAGTTTTTTTGTTTAAATAAGACTTGTTATTTTTTTAATAGAGGTTCATATTATGTTACCAAAAACATGTGCCTTAGATCTCATTATGTGAATTATTAAAAATAAATATAATTTACTATATTATTTTATTCATATTCCTCCCACGTAAATATATACTTAATATAATATATATCACTTATTTCATGATATCCTCGCATGCAGCCACATAGTACTTGCACTTTCTCATATTTATGAAAATATTTTTTTCGTGAATGTATAAATTTCATAAATTATCTGTTAGCAAATGGTATACGGGAGAAGCCGCGAATGGGCCGCTAGTTAACTTATAAAATATAAAGTCAAAAATTTATTTACCTCAGGATTATTATCCTGTCCTTCATCAGGCGCCACGCGCATGATAAGACTCCCTCTTCCTTGCGGTACCAACTTTTTGAACACTTCGGTGAAATTCTTACTAACTTGCTTGAACGTAAATTGTATAGCTTCTAACTTCCTGTGCTCTAGAGTCTCGATTAGCTCACGGATTTTCTCGCCACTGTAAAATGATGAATGCAAAATAGTTGTAAACGAAAAAAAATTGGTGATTAAAAGAACTATAAAATAGTAAAGTATAGTAAATATTATCCTTATGAAATAGTAAGTAGCGAAGTATTGTAGTATAATATTTTTTATTACTATTATACTTATAAGAATATAATCTTTCTTTTTTTCTTTTTAACTATTTTGTTTAGATTAAAACTACTTTCTAATTACTCTGTTCTTGGCAATGGCACTAAATTTATTATTAAAAAAATTGTCATCAGATTCGAACCTGCTTACAAATTTTCAAATAAATCCAATGTTAAAACGCGGGTCAAAAAGCGTGGCAAGATGTTATTTTGTTAATAGATAGATAGAAATGAAGGTTATTAATGTGTACTATAACTTAAAATAAATATAAAATATATAGTGGAAAATGCGCGCCGTGAAAAACTTAATGTTAACATAATACAACATTTTATTACCTAATTTGAAAATTTTATGTTTCTTTCGATTAAATTAACGAAACAAATAAAATAATAATACGTAAAGTAAAGTTCATACAGCATATTGAAGTAAAACATTTCTTTTGCAATATATATTTTTTAAAAAAATGGGTTACTTAGTCTTAGTGTTAAGCATGAAATTTTTGTACAATGCCATATTTAAAAAAAAACTTTTCTTACGCGCTCCCACACATATTTTAAATATTATAAGCTGACATCGAAGGTTATCAAAATAAAGAAAGCAATATATTAATCTTTATGCACTTTGCACTATATTCAAAGAAAATAGTGTTGAGGCCAGTCGTGGCGCAGGGCCACATAGTGTGACTGTAAAGCCGACTGATTGTGGGTTCGACCCCCATTCGAGGAATGAAATATTTACTTAAATTTATATTTTCATTTCTTCGCTCTGGTGTCGCGGCAAAGCGCGGCGTTGTGTTCTGCCACTCGACACGCAATACCTCCAGAATTCGGCAGAAATTGGTAACGGGGTGTCTTAAAGTATAAAGGTTAGGTTCCCTCTGCCTACCCTGCTGTATGCGGGATACAGCGTGAAGCTGATTTTAGTGTTAAAACGACACTTCATTCTCCTCTCCTTTGTTGAATATACACACTGTCTCTCCGACCATGTACAAAGCAAACATATATATTTTTTGTGTATTCAATTTAGTAAAAAATGTGTCAAGTACGACTCATTATTACAACAACAATTGAGAACATAAATCGAGTGCGATATACTAATTGCAGCAGCAATATTCATAGTATAAATACTTAAGAAACATTTAGAACGCCCTTATACTAAGAATCATACGACATGTATTACAAGTTTTTAATTTGCTTAATATTTTTGCCAATTTTTACAAAGTGTTTTGAATATTTTAATTTTAATACTATTAATAATATAATTGACAGTCTGAAAGGGTCAGATAATGTAAATAAAGCTAAGGAAAATAATTCCGTATTGGAAGATGCGAAATTGAATATAACAGAATTAGCAAGGAAATATAAGTACGAAATTGAAGAACATACTGTTGTAACCGAAGATGGATATATTCTTAATATTCATAGATTACCACCGAAAAATGGAAAGAATTGTGGCACCATTTTTCTTATGCACGGTATTCTAGATTCTTCTGACAGTTGGGTTTTACAAGGACCGAATAATGCATTAGCTTATATTTTAGCTGATAACGGATACGACACTTGGATAGGAAACGCTAGGGGTAATAAATATTCTGATACTCATACCAAATTGACCAAAAATGAGTCAGAATATTGGAAATTTAGTTGGGAAGAAATTGGATTATACGATTTACCTGCCACTATCGATTATATATTGAGTGCCACTGGACAAGACAGTCTATATTACGTGGGCCATTCACAAGGAACAACGACGTTTCTTGTAATGAATTCTATGAAACCCAGTTATAATAATAAAATTAAAATGATGTTCGCTTTATCGCCAATCGCTTGGTTCAGTCACGCTAAGAGCCCTATAGTAAAATTGGCGGTAAATTTACTATATATAATAAACACTAATATTTACACATCCAGCACGGAATATTTCGCGAAAATAGAAAATTATATATGCAATTTTATATCGGGATGCGACAATATGTTACAGTATATAATTGGTAATGATAATAAATTTATTAATTGTGATTTAATGGATACTATAGCCGGCCACAATCCTAGTACATCGTCAATTACGCAGTTCATTCACTACGGTCAGTTGTATCTTTCTGGAAATTTCTGTCGTTTCGATTTTGGAACTAAGGAGAATTTAATAAAATACGGACAAGAAACGCCGCCATTTTATAATTTAAAGAAGGTCACTGTTCCTATCGTGTTATTTTATAGTAACAACGATTGGTTGTCAGATGTAGAGGATGTATCGATTTTATATAATAACTTGCCAAATGTATATAATACTTATAATATTGAAAATTTTAATCATTTTGATTATATATACGCGAGTGTTGCTAAATATGCTGTTTATTCGAATATCCTAAAAGAGATACGTGAATTTGAATCTAGTGAAGACAATTTAGATTAGTTGAGTTGTTGTTGCTGATCATAATAAAATATATTAACTGAAAAGACGTGTTTGTTAATGTATAAAATTATTTCAGTTTAACATTAGGTTTATTAGGGTTAGGATAAACAGGGGAATGAAGCCCAACTTTAAAACACTACGCTTTCCGCCGAATTTTGGAGGCATTGCGTGTTGAGTGGGGAACCCTATGCCGCGCTTTGTTTCGTTGTCAGGGCGAAGAAATGAAAATATTAAATATTTCATTCCCTGATTTATTTCATTTTTTACTCACCCAATATCAAGTTCCTCTTTCCGTTTGTACAACTTTTCCTTTTGCTCCGAAAAACTTATGAACTGATCCAACGCTTTTTTGTTCACGTGATTATATTTCTTCAGATGTTGATTTGCTTTTTCTAACTCTTTGAATAACTGTAAATAGATTTATTATTTAAAAAAAAAACAGCAATATAAATTTTAATTAGTTTTTTTTTATTTGGTAAACTTTTTTTATATAAATCATTTTTTTATAAGGTTTTTGTTTTGTTTATACTATTTATGTATTTAAAATCAACATTTAGAATTAACATTTGTTTTCATTTTTAATCATACAATTTACATTTCCATTAACAAAGATAAAAATGCAAATTTAATAGATATATTTTTAATACCTGTTTTAATGAAAGTTTTTGATATTTTGAGTGTAATTCTGGTGCGTTGGGTAAAGTACCGAGAGCGGCTATTTTATCCAAAGATTCTTGTATTTTCTCTTGTAGCAATACTTCTTTTGATGCCATTTTCTCTAAACCTTTGGCGTCTTCTTCCATTTTGTCTTGAGCTTCTTTTTCCTAAGTCAAATTTTAATTGAGATTATTAATAAATCACTAATGTAATAATTAATCCTATAACGCCAATATAATAATGTAAAAAATAATATACATACAAAATACGACAGTATTTGATGGATGTGGTTTTAAATAAAAAAAAAAACAGTTATTGCGTTGGATATAGATAATAGTGCTAACTACTAGGCAATAAGTAGGTATTGTAAGAAAATAAAAAATATACATCTTAATTTTCATTTAAGAAAGTAAACAACAATTGATCTTATATTAGATGTGCATAATTAAAAATAAAAATATACATTACTTTTTACCGGTCGTGGCGCAGCGGCACGAGGTGTGACTGCAAAACCGACTGGTTGTGGGTTCGATCCCCACTCGAGGAGATGAAATATTTACTTAAATTTATATTTCCATTTCTTCGCTCTGGTGTCGAGGTTAAGCGCGGCGTTGAGTTCTGCCACTCAACACACAATGCCTCCAGAATTCGGCAGAAAGTGGGGAACGGAGTGTCTTAACACTAGGTTCCCTCTGCCTACCCCGCTGTGTGCGGGATATATCGTGAAGCTAATTTTTTTTTTTTAATTACTTTTTAATAAAACTAATCAGTAATTTTGTATAATAATAAACATGAATATAATAAAGATTATATACATACATTTACATTATACAATCATAAACACGGATTTGGCTTATGTGATATACTACTATCCATTACTCACTATTCAACATATTATAGTATTTAGGAAGCTTCAAATTCTCTTGCAAAACACTTATATAATATTGCAACTTTACGACAATTTAATTACTTTAATTTTGTATTTCAATAATTTAATAATTATTAATTATATCGATAACATAAATATATAGAAACCTTATTCCTCCATTTATCCAATTCCAACTTAAGTGCTTTCTCGTTCTTAACGGCGGCCTGCACTTTCCGTTCGACCTCCTCCATTTCCTTATTAATTTGTCGTATACGTTTTTCAGCCGCTGAGAGATCACTTTTACTGTTTGCGAGTCGTCGTTTCCTATCCTCTACTGATATTTCTTGTAATGCTTGCACTAATTCGTCTTTGCGTCTGATTTAAAGAAAAAAATATATTAAAACACGGTCACTTTTGGATATTATTTTATTTTTATTTCATTCTCCTGTAAGCCTTCTCTTTTGACATGTTTGACATAGGGACCATCAAAAAAAAATAAAGTTGCTGCTGAACACTAGGTTTTGTGTCTAAAAAGTTAAATTATTATTATTTAACTTTTTAGACACAAAATCAGTGTGCCGTGTTGAGTGGTGGATTTCAACGCTGCTAGTAACACCAGACTAGAGAATATAATCAATTGTGTATGTATGTGAGGCCAATCCTAGAGCAGGGGCACAAAGTGTATTTGTAAAATCGACTTTTTGTGGGTTCGATAGGAAATCTTAACACTACTTACAGCTATACATACAGATACAGCCTGTATGTAACTCTTTCTAATAATTTAATTTCATATCATGTGGGATTTTAATATATTTAGTTTAGCCCAAAATAATTCAAATAAAAGGAAATAACGCCCTAAGGGATACAATGTGAATTAAAAAAAAACTAAATAGAAAAATAATCACCTTATAAGATTATTAGTCAATAAATTCTCTAATTTATTCTTAGTAGCTTCCAAATTCATTCTCTGGCTGAAAGCTTCCTTATTCTCTTGCGTGAGGCGTCTAATGGCGTCGTTTAGTTCATCTACTTTACCTTGATCAGCTGTTGATAGTTGCTCCATTAACTCCTGTTGGATTAAAATAGAGTTGTTACAATATAACATACCTGGACTTTTTAAAGGATATAGTTATATAAGTATCACACAAGTCTAGTTTTAAATAATATTACATATGTAAAAAGAATAATAATACATAATTGTATATTTCACACCAAGTTCATTTTATACGACGTCATATAAAGACGAAAAATTTGAAACTTTTATAAGAATTTTACAATAGGCGCGGGTTTGAGTCCTATTAATAAGTTTTTATTTAAAATATAATGTAATATTTTCAACCTCATTAAATAATATACCTGGTGTAGTTCCGATTCCAATCCCTCTTTAGTAGCCTGCATTGCTTCCAAACTGGATCGACATTGAGCTAACGATCTTTCTTTGGGCCCTCTAAATCTTTCGATGGACGCTAGTTCTTCTTTCATTAGACGTATGTCTGCTTTTACCTTGTCGAATATGTCTCTAAGAGTAAAGATGAAATTATTATTAGATATTAATTTAAAAATAGTATAACGAATAATGAGTCCGTCATAACGAAGCGTCTGACTGTAAACGTGACGGTTGCGGGTTCGATTCCCAATCGGGGAAAGAATTATTTTCATTTCAGACAACGCACAGCATTAAGTTTCGGAACTATATTCGCCACAATATGTAATGTCATGAAAATAAGGCGATGCATAGATAACGGAATGTCTTGACTAGTTTCCCAGTTTTCCTCTGCCTACTATATCATGTGTAAGATACAGTGTGAAACTAAAAAATATATTATTGTTTATACTCACTTAGCCTTCCCTTGTTTAGTTTCAGTCCTTTGCATTTCCGATACAATTGTATTAATACTAGTTTCAGTTTTATTCAATTCTTGTCTCAAAGTGTTCAACTCTTCGTCCAATGTTGTTATTTGTTCCATTAGTTCAGATCTAGTTTTTTGCATTTCTAGACGAGACCTCGATTGGTTGAAATATCCACCTGTCAGTGATCCTTTTGATGATACCTATAAGTAAATAATAATAATAATATAATCGTATAAATTTTTGATTGATTGTCAAATGTAAAAGAAAATAATTTAGAAAGATAACACTTAAATTACTAAATTAATATAATTAATTTATGCAAAGTTAAATTCAAAAAGTGAAATAAAGTAAACTTTCCAAACCTTTGACATATTTTTTATAAATCGAAAATAAAACTTTGTGAGTCTTACATGTCGAATTTAGAGTTTATTGTTCGTTTTTTTTGTTTATTACAATTATTTCAAAATATTTTTTTAACGTTTTCTAAATAAATATTTTAACTTTATTTGAGAATTATTAAATTAAATACAGGAAAAATCTTGTCCCTCACAAGATATTGAAATTGGAGTGGCGGAACTTAACGTCGCGCTAATTTTAGTGTGATAATAATATATCATAAATACCTGATCACCCTCCAATGTGACACAATCTAAATGAAACTGTTTCCCCAATTCCGTAGCACACTCTAGATTTCTGCATATAAGAGTTTTCCCAAATATATATTTCATTGCTTTAGCGTATTTCGGGTCATACTTTAGTTTTTGCACCATAGCTATGGCATTCTGAAATAATCATTGAAATGAATATGTAATTTTGGTAAAATATAAATTAAAAACAAACAAGAACTCTGAGCAAAAGTTGTCATGTTATTATTTAATATTAAAATAACTTTTTGCTTGTGTTTTCTTATAATGTAAATTAAATTTTATTAATAAAAAATAAAATCAATAAAGTCATTGCTAGTCTTGAAAATTATTTTCGTAAATTGTTTAACATGTTTAGAAGCAAGCAAATTGGACACAAAGTTAAGAAAACAACACTTTCCGCCGAATTTACGGGACATAACGTAACTTAACGCCTCGCTGTCTTAATCTAGAACGAGTGGTAATCGTACCACAACCGTCAGATTTACAGTCACACACTGTGCCACTGTAATATTTTTATTTATACATAAAAACATGTAACTATCAATCATCATTATTAATAATGTATTTCATTTATTATTTTAAAT
The DNA here is from genome assembly GCA_021202915.1 of Heliconius himera. Classification (NCBI taxonomy): domain Eukaryota; kingdom Metazoa; phylum Arthropoda; class Insecta; order Lepidoptera; family Nymphalidae; genus Heliconius; species Heliconius himera. The sequence goes on from JAJHJA010000121.1 coordinate 273,964, forward strand.
CATTATTTGATATAACTAAACAAGCTTTTCATATAAATAATAAAAAAGAAACAATAAACATATATACTTTGTACACTTACATTGTCATTAGGATACACCATATCTCTAACTTGGAGTCGGTTCAGAGGCATGAAGGTCACTTCTCCTGGAAGACTTTGTCTATTCATTTCCTTTAATATTTTAGTACCAACCGTGTCTGATTCTACAATATGGTGGAATAAACGATTGCCGGCTGTCACCTTAAATTTTATATAAAAATGTTGATAACGATGACAATTAGCTATATTATTATTTGTTTTGGTCAGAGCGCCTGGTCGGTTTCCAGGAGGCGCGGGTTCGAATCCCGCTACGTTCAAATTTTCATACGTTTTCTAAATAAGTATTTTTCTTTCCTAAGTGTGGAATAACACTTAAAAAATATTAAAAATTATTATTTGTTTACTATAAATATAGCTTTTAGTTTATTTTACGGTCTAACGTATCAATTTTCAGTATATAGTAATTTTAAATGACAATGACAATGTAGTATTTTTTCTGTAGGATGGGCAGAGAGAACATAATGTAAAGAAAATGTTCTACCCAAACGATCAAGACATTTTGGGGGATACAACGACGCACTTTGTCACGTTTGCCATAGTGGGGATCGAATCCACAACTACCGAATAAATTAACAAAATCCATCACAGACAAAACATAAAAAAAAAAAAAAATAATAATATACCTCAACAGCAGTATAAATAGTTTTGTCACATGTAAAGTTCTCAATAACCGGTCCGTAGTATTGAGTGGCTATTTTGGCCCATTCTCCCCCACGCTCTTGGAATGTCTCTAGTACTTTACGTACACTGTCACGACCGTTGAGAATTGGCTGCAAAATTTTATTTAATTATTATATCTTATTTTTTTACAATATAATATAGAATACAGATGAAATTATGTGTAGCAGGTTATAATACTTTTATCTGAATGTTTAAGTATTTTTTTGAAATGATCTTTAAGGATCCCAATTGCAAATAGTTTAACTATAACCATATGGTTTTACAGTACAGTACAGTAGTTAGTAGTTTTAAATTGTTATAAAATTTTTATGAGTTGAAAAAAAAAAATATGTTAATATTAAGAGCTATAAACTGAACATTATACCAAAGGAGAAATATTTAACCTCCAGAACTCGGCGGAAAGTGGGGAACGGAGTGTTTTAACACTAGGTTCCCTCTGCCTACCCCGCTATGTGCGGGGTACAGCGAGATGCTGATTTTTTTTTGAAAAATATATATAGTCTACCTTTCCTGCCATGGAGCGCAATGCTTGGTCAGCTTTAGCTAAATCTTCCTTTAACGAAGACAAGTTTTGAGTCAAAGTTGTTTCTTTACGCCATAGTTCACTGAAATGTAATATATTTTTTAGATTTACTCCTTGCATCACTTTCTACCCGTATTCAAGATATTCCATATTAAGAGGAGGAACTCAACGCCGTACTTTAATCAAAGCGTGGTAATTAAAAAATCATTCCATCGAGCTAATAATTTTATTACTAAAAAAACATCGAATTAATTGCGTTGAATTAATTTAATTTTACATTTTCTCGCAAAGCATACGTCCAATTTACATGTTCTAAAAGCCAAAGCTTATCTTCATAAAATTTCCTTGATGATGGAATAACTTTTGTTCGTAAGTTTCAATGTTTTTATCAAATAAAAATCGTTGAAATTATAATTTCCAAATAATGGTGACAAGTGCTTAGATGATTTGAATGAGACCCAAGTTCCAGTTCAGGTATGTTTAATAATTTTAAAATATAATTCTAAAAATTATACAATTTTTATTTGCTTTTTTTACATACAAATAAAAGTTTAACAAACCATAAGAAATATAAAAAAAACAATTTACTTACTTCCTAGCACTCTGCTCTTGATCCTTCCGTTTCTTACATTCATAATATTGTTTGTTATGTTCGTCGATGGCCACCCTTTGCCTTTCCATTTCTTTCGTCATTTCTTCTATACGTTTCTCTAGTTCCGTCAGCTTGACGGCGTCACGTCGTAGGTCTTCGCGTAGCTTACCCTCGTGGTCTTTTTTGTCTTTTATTTGTTTGCTCAACGATCTGTTGACATATAAAAATATATTATGAGTTACACTGATTAAATGTTGTAGTTTTTAGTTCGATCTCTTTTGATAGATTTTTTTTAAACATAGGTACTTTTTGTTCTGATTTGACAAGTAATTCAGTAAATAATCAATTTTTTCTTTCCAATTATTCAATTACAATATATTTTTTTTAATTTTTCACTTTGTATAATCTAACACCAAAAACATCTATAATTTAAAAATAAATAAAAGATAATGATACTGATAAAAGATGATGAATTTATAGCGTCACGTTCATTTATAACTTATAATAAAATTTTATATAAATATCCCTACTTAAGTTCCTTCTCGATCCATCTATCTCTATCCTGTTTGGACGTAAACTGAGTCCCTCTGCCTTGTTTAGCGTATAACTCTTGTCGTTTTTGTTGGTTTAGGGCCAAAGCTCTCGTACATTCTTCTTCACGAGATTTCATTTCTTCATATTTGGGCTTTAGTTCCTCTAATTCTCGTTCTTTCTCTGATATTTGTTGTCTTAGTCGTTCTAGTTCGGCTTCAGCTCTTTCCTATTAATAATATATGATAATTTTAAGATTTTTTAATTACAATATGAACATTTATTACTGTAAAGAGATGAAGTACAAACCACATCATGTGTGATATTTTAATATGTTCTTTTAAATCTATTGTTAATATTATTATTAAATGCAGATATTTAAGAATATGAGAATATTTATCAGCACTTTACCAATGTAGCAAATGTCACATTTTCAATATTGGTAAATGCGAATATCAGCTACTGACCTTCTCGAATATAAATATATTTTTTTTTATAAGAATTTGATTGTATTTCTAATTCTGGTGAGAATTTAATAGTATAAATTTAACCGTAAACATTAATACTTTATTCAGTGTGTGATTACTAGAATAATAACTGGTACATCATAGAAAATAATTAATGAAGAGTACTTAAAGCTTTTTTTATATTCATATTCACATATTTTTGTTACTATGTAATATTTCACTTTATTAATAGTATAGTCACCTTATGTATTATAAAAACATCATTGTAAATAGCGTTGTATTTACTCACCTTAGATTTATTATCTCCATCGACATCATCAGTCAGATCTTTAATGGCCAATTCTAACTTGGTCTTTTCTCTTAGTAACTGCTGTTGTTCTGTAGACAATATATCTTTCTCTTCTCGAGCCGCAGCCACATCTTTACGAGCTTCTTTTAGTTTCCTAATAAATATTGTAATATATTAAATAAAATATATATTTACTATACATAATATTTTAACTATAGACTGTCGAGGCGCAGTGGGATAGTGTCCGCATGTAAACGCGACTGTTGTGGAATCGATTACTGTTGTCGAGTGTATAAATTATTTTCATTTACTCGTTCTAGAAAGAAGACAAACGCGGCGTTGAATACCTGACGGTATCAACACGCAACGTCTCGAAAATTGGGCAATAAGGAAGCAGTTAAAAATAAAAATTATTAAGTAAGAAATTTTCCAAACACATGTCATGATGACGATATATGCACTTTGTTTATGAATCTATTATGTTAGTTTATTTATATATTGTGTCATATTTATTATCGAATTACGTTTGCGGCAGTCAAGAGATTGAAAAAAAACCGAATAATTATTAATTATTTATTAATTTTAGATTATTACAATAATATCTTAAAGCTAAGGACTGCTTTAATCGAAGTGGGAATAAAGAGTGTTAAAAAATGTATTACAAATAATAAACTAAGAAAATTAAAACAATGGGGCATTGAAAGGCTAATACGGGGAAATCGCGGAGCGGTCGCCTGGGAATCTTCCATCAGTTTGATCCGTCAGCATATTCGTGGGATTAGGGTTCCGTAACTCCTCCACCCCTAGAGAGGCAACTATTTGAGAATGTTGAGTGAAAAAGTTGCCGGAGAACTTGCTTTCTCATTACTTTCTAGGTTATGTCCATTTTCCAAAATTTCTTTATTCTCTACAGTAGTTTTCTTATACTTTTTATATTGTAATAAAATGATGAGTGCACCTGCACTGAATAGTATTGCGTATATCGGTATGGTTGTATGATATACTGTAGTATCCTTTTCGTGTTCAATCTGTAGCGGTGATTGTATCATAATTTTATCGTTGAGTCTATGGAGTCCATGAATATTTATAGATGAGATATTAATAGTTGTATCAAGGTGAGCAATTTCATCGGATATCTTTATTAATTTTAAGGGCTGTCCTCTTACTTCGTTGTTGTCGTTGATTACCGTAAATTCTTCGGATATGATTTGGCATCCCAGGGGAATAGTTACAAGGTAGCTGCCTTTTAATGATGTAAATTCCTGCTTATTGCATGATATTTGTATCTTTTGATTTTCGGGGAACGATATAATGTAGTGCATATCGTCCAGTTTCTCCATTGATCCTCGTAGAAGATTGACTGTAGTTAAGTGACAAGATTCTTCTAAAATTTGGTTAATAATTAACTGGTGGATACAATCGGAATTTGTACGAATCTGATGATTGAGTTCTGTTTGACAGAGATACCAGCTGCTATGTTTCGGGCATTCGGCCTCTATGTACAAGAATGAATTCTCGTTAGTTGCAATGAAAGGAGAGGATGGGATGAGAGCCTGCGATTTTTTATTAGGTACTACAGCTAATCTATATAATAGAAAGTTATCTCTAGAAATAATAGGAAATCGGAATATAAAAACTATTTGCTTATTAGCATAATAAGAAGCTGGTTGAATTATATTATAATACTCTCTTATTTCTAAATCTAAAATACTATCTTTTCCGTAGATAGACTTAAGCTTGTCTATCATTGAACTTAATACATCTATACTAATCATGGAATGGTGCATGCTTGATGCATGTATAAAAGCTAAACTATTTTCTATTCTTAGTAATTCGTTCATTAAATCATTTATATTTTCACTTAATATTACTAATAATTGACCAAATTTGGCATATTTAATTAAAGTTAAACCATTATTCATTTTGTTAGAAAGTATTAACATTAAGGTACTATTAATTTTACTTTGATTTTCTACTAGTTGAGTCAAAACGCTATTATATTTAGTGATCCATTCTTTGCTTATACTTAATTGATTATTAATTTCATTTGTAATTTTGTCCTGGTTACTTTCTAATAATTTTATAGCCTCGTTATACCTTAAAGCATCAGTATAATCTAGGTTCCCTGTAATACTTTTTATAACTGTTCCGAGTCCATCAATGATTCCTCTTTTGGATCTAGTGGGTTGTAAAGATTTAATTTGATTTAATATCTCGTCTAATTTGTTAAGCAAGTAACTTATCTGAATTTCATATGCTGAATACATGCCGTTAGGTAATTGATTCTTATAATTGTGTAAATGATTCTGTAGACTATGTGTTTTGTCTTCTATGTCGTCAAGTTTTATGTATTGTAAGAATGTGTGGTAATGTGTCGCTATTTTCATTGGTCCAAGTTTGTAGGGAAGTATTCCAGGTCCGTCATCAAGACTCTCGAATTTAATGTCCTGAAGATGTACCAGGGGTAGCATCGTGAACACCAGGATCCTGTAACAAATTCGCTGCTTTAGGGATTCGTTTTAGTCGCGATTTTGCTATAGGGCCACGTTTCTTTTTAGTGTAAATATGTATAGGTAAATTGGCAAGGACAGTGTCTTGTGTATATCTTGGGGCTGTTTTTTGTCTTTCAGCTAATGGGTTTCTTACAAAAATCTGTTGATCGGGTGCATATTCTATCTCAGGTTCGCGTGTATTATTTCTATTCTCGATAAGGGTCGTTCGGTCACTAAGGGATGATTGGTTAACAATGTCGTATACTTTTTTCATTCGTTCTTTATGTGTCTGTAAGTATTGCTGTAATATTTGTTGAGTGAGGTCAATGTCAAGGAAGTCTCGGGGGTCAAAATGTCCGTTTAATAAGTCAAAAGGTCTACATCTTGTGAAACTGTGTATGGAACTATTGTAGGCTATTAAACCGTAGGGCATAAGATTGATAATGGGTTCGTCCTTATGTTGCAATTTTAAAAGTCGTAGATGTTCAAGGAGAGTAGAGTGAAATTTTTCAATGTTTCCGTTGCCATTAGGAGAATGGGCTAAGGTTCTATGGTGGTTGATTTTGTGAAGTCTCGTAAATTCGTTAAATAATTGATTGGCAAATTCTGTTCCGTTGTCGGTTATAATGGTCATAGGGACGCCATGGTGGGTGCAATATTGTAAAAGGGCTTGTAGTACACTAACAGCTGTTCCGTCACGTAAGTAATAAGCTTGTCCGTATTTGGTAAAGACGTCTATGAAAGTCATATATTTTATGTTCTGTATTGTCAGTAAGTCTATGTGAATAATTTCAAACGGTTTCGTCGCTGGAGGTACAATATTAAATTGAGGTCGGACTGGGTTTCGATCGTACTTGGCTTGTCCGCATATAGTACATTCTGTGATAAATTTAGTTATTTGATCCTTCATTTTTGGCCAAAAGTAAATTCGTGATAGTGATAAATAGGTTTCATTGATTCCTCGATGATTTGTCTTACCCTCGTGGTAATGACGAATAATTTCCTGCTGTCTAGTATATTCTTTAACGTTCTCTATTTCCGTTTTTGCTAAGACTAAATTCATTGAAGATGATTTAAATTTACTTTGTAAAATTGGAATTATGGTATACATATCTAAGATAGGATTAACTAATATAGCTGTCTTAATTTTAGAACAAATGTATTCTTTTACGGCGTTAATTAAATCTTCCTCTAAATTCGTTTTACTTAACTGGATGTTAATTCGAGTGTGTTTCTCAAAAGGCTTTGATACTGCAGGTTTTCTTTTTATACCGTCAACTATAGTAAAAATTACTTGTCTATGAAATTTATTAAGAGGTTCATCTGTAATCGGTATTTCTAAAATTGGGTTTTCGTGACTACTGTGTGCTGTTAACGTAGAGGAATTAGATTGATGAGAGGCCGTAATTGTTGAAGAGTTTGATTTTTCGGGAACCGATATCGTAGATGAATTTGACATCCTGCGTAAGGTATCGGATGGATTGCCTAACAACGAATTTAATTCATCGATTTCCTCTATTAATGATTTGGTTTCTTTAGCATGGATTTCTATTCTAGAGAGGGCGTCCGCGTTAGTATTATTTTTACCTTTTTTATATATTACTGTATAGTCAAATTCGCTTAAGCGTAAACGCCATCTCGTTAGACGTGAATTTGGTTCTTTTAAGTTTACCATCCATTGCAGTGGTTTATGATCCGTAATTATTTTAAATTTTCTACCGAATAAGTAAGGTCTAAAATATTTCGTAGCCCAGACTATAGCCAATAATTCTTTTTCTATTGTACTGTAATTTTGTTCACTATCGTTAAGGGTCCTAGAGGCATAACAAATTGGTTTATCAGCTCCTATGGGGCCTTGTGATAGAATAGCGCCTATGGCCACATTGGATGCATCAGTTGTGAGGTTAAATTCTCTATTAAAGTCGGGGTACTGAAGTATTGGGTCATTTGTTAAGACTGTTTTACATTTTTCAAAGCTAGATATGTATTCGTCATTTAAAATAATCTTTCTACCTTTTTTTAGACATTGTGTAAGCGGTTTTGTTAATTTTGCGAAGTCTGGTATAAATTTACGGTAATATCCAACTAAACCTAGGAATTGTTTTATTTCTTTTGGTGTCTTAGGTATGGGGTATTTTTCTATTGCAGCTATTTTGTCGGGGTTAGGTTTTACTCCGTCCGCGCTTATAATATGGCCTAAAAAAGCTGTCTCTCGTTTTAAGAATTCCGACTTATCCATTTGGATTTTAAAGTTGGATTCTCGAAGTCTCTGAAAAACTTTCCTTAAATTTACTATATGCTCCTGTAAGGATGTACTATAGACAATAATATCATCCATATAGACTAAACAAATAGAGTTTTGTAGGCCTTTCAGCACATCATCCATCACTCGCTGAAAGGTCGCCGGAGAATTTTTTAATCCCATGGGCATACGAAGGAATTCATAGTGTCCATGTTCTACATTAAATGCTGTTTTATGTATGTCCTGAGGATCTGTTTGTACCTGATAAAATCCGCTAGCCAAGTCTAAAGTCGTAAAATATTGGCATTTTCCTAATTTATCTAATACGTCGCTAATATTGGGGATTGGATATTTATCGTCTATTGTTTTTTCGTTTAATTTGCGAAAATCAACAACTATTCGCCATTTTCTTTTACCGGATGCGTCGACCTTTTTGGGCACAACCCAAATAGGTGAGCTCCACGCCGAGTTAGAGGGTCTTATTATTCCTTGTTCGAGCATTTTACCTATTTGTTCCTGTACTTCCTGTCTATGAACATATGGGTATCTATAACTTTTAGTGTGAACGGGGACTTCATCGGTGGTTTTAATCGAGTGTTTTATCCTATTTGTAAATGTAAGTGGCTCGCCTTCTAGATAAAATACGTCAGAGTACTGGCTACATAATAGTTCTAAGTTTTTACGTTCCTCAACGTTAAGATGCTCTGTACGAAGTCGCGTCAGCACATCTTTTACACGTTGCGATTGTTTAGTGCATGTGAAATTGATATTATTAATTTCCGCAAAGACGGCTCGGTCCATGGAAAATATTACGTCATTCCTACTGGGATTTTTAACTTCTACGATACCTCTATTATTCTTAACGGACGTAAGGCACTCACTAATTATGCAATTTGAAATTTTTTGTTCTTTTATGTACGCTTCACCATCGTGCATATTAATAGGAATTTTTAACAATTTTGATTGACCTGCCGGTATTATCTCTTCGTATAAATTTGCATTACGAGAGTCGTGTACATATATGGGGTTTGAAGCAGTTTTGGTAATAAGTGTTTTATTTTTATAATCTATTACTGCATCCCATTTGTCTAATAGGTCGGTTCCTATGAGTCCATCGAAAAAGTCGTGAAATTTATACACATAAAATGTTATATTACGCGGGTCATTAAATTCATTAAAGCTTGGTATGGTTATTGAATAATTACTTCTAGTTTTTGCATGAACATTACATACTTCGAACGGGTCGTAGTTTAAAGGAAAATTATTAAGATATTTTTCTACCACTGCTGGACTTAAAAATGATTGGTTAGCTCCCGTATCAATTAATAATTTTAATGGTGGCGATGATATTTGAATATATGGAAGGTGACGCTGTGTGTGTAAATTTATTTCTATTTTAAGGTGTCGGACTTGGAGATTTTCTGAAAATCCTGCTCATTGTCAGTAGGTGTAATCTCATTATTGCTTTCTATTTGTGACGTAGTGGGATTATCGGTATAATTTTGGGGATAGGTCTCATAGTTATAGTCATAATCATAGTCATAGGGGTATTCTATGTATTCGTTACTGTTATAATACGGTTCAAAGTCTGTGTAATAATCGTACGAATCGTAATCGTCTTCACAGTTATTAAAATTTATTTCTCTTGATTTAAAATAATTTCTTGGGGGAGGGTTACCGTATTTTAACCAATTATGTCCTGTAAGTGTAGGCTGTGTTGGTGGCAGTGGTCGAGACACAAAGTGACTCACACCGCTCATAGGTCTAGGAAATCTATTGACTTCATTAGGCTTCTGTGTTATACTATTTCGAGGCGGTAACTTAAACATGTGACTGTTAGGGTTGTAGTTCGGAGGTGGTGCACCGAACATTCTTTGTGTGTGTGTGGGTAGTCTAGGACGTTGGTGTTCATTATTAAATTTGAAAGGTTGTGTGTTAGGTCTATTTTGTATAGGTATACTTAGTGGAAAAGTGCGTGGTGCGAATGTGTGGGGAGTAGCGCTAGGTATAGAGGTTACAGTTTTATTAGATTTTGAAACCTCGTAGCGGCTGTGCATGTACATAGTATTAAGCTCTTCCTGTACATATTCGAGAGCTTTTTCTATAGTTGGTGGTCGCATACAACGAATGCGGGACCCTAATGGTTCTTTAAGACCACGAACATAGGCCTGCATAGTTACTTTTCTATATAAATCGCGCTTTGCTTCGATAGTGGTGGATAGTGTCTCATGTAGTGTAACGTAAGTCATTAACATGCTAAACAAATTTTGACAATGGTCATAAAATTCTTGAGGGCTTCTATTACCCTGTGTGGCTAAGGAGAGATCATTGTATAGGGCGGTTTCATCCCTTTGGTCGGAAAAGTTATTAATTAAAAGTGTTTTAATACCTAGCCAACTATCGGGTATTCCATTTGAATTTATTTTGCTTGCTGCTGTGCCTGTTATTTTGTTTAAAATTCCATTTAAGAGGCATACATTAGAAAATTCACTACCAGGTAATTCACTAAGATATTGGATCGCTAAATGGTCACAAATTTGTATAAATCGAGTTAAGATATTTGGGTTTCCGTCGAACTCAGGGACAAGGCGGAGGGCCTTAAATATGGTGTCCGGATCGTGAGACATGTTAACTAAATTAATTAAATTAGAATGACTACAATCTAAATTTAAATTTTTTATTTCTTCCAAATTAATATTTCTTATTCTATCTATACCTAACCGACGGGCCTGCCTAGATAGAGGCTCTCGGGTCCTAGATGTTTTAGGATGGAAAATTTTGGTAGCTTATGAATAGGCTTAGGTCTAGAAAGGAGCAACACGAGAACAATTCTTATGTACTCACATAAACTGCATTATCTGGTCTCTTCTCAGTTGAATCGATTGCTGGATTCCACTCCCGGCTGCCACAGGTCCGTAGATTCTGGATTCTCGAATGGTGCTCGATAGCCACCCGGGCGGCACGCGACGCGATGATAATTATCGAGTAATTAATATAAACCGATCGCGAACCGGCCCGCGAAAATCCTACCGACTGCGCCAATTACGTTTGCGGCAGTCAAGAGATTGAAAAAAAACCGAATAATTATTAATTATTTATTAATTTTAGATTATTACAATAATATCTTAAAGCTAAGGACTGCTTTAATCGAAGTGGGAATAAAGAGTGTTAAAAAATGTATTACAAATAATAAACTAAGAAAATTAAAACAATGGGGCATTGAAAGGCTAATACGGGGAAATCGCGGAGCGGTCGCCTGGGAATCTTCCATCAGTTTGATCCGTCAGCATATTCGTGGGATTAGGGTTCCGTAACTATCGTTAATTGTCATTTCTACATAAATAACAATATTTTACTTTATATTATAGAGAAAAAACCAATAAGACTTGAAAAAATATTTCATTTAAGACCATTGTTTTAAAATATGGTTAATATTTTAATGTAAATAAGATGTCGGTCACTATCTTTTGAGGAAATATTTATATTTAAATTATTACTTCCATTCATTACATTTGACAATGATTTAAAATTGACGTCATATATTAAGACGAGGGTTGACGAAGTATGACATTGTGTGACAAAGGAATAATGTGGAAGGGGAGAAGGTCGCGTTTACAGTCGCATGCTTGTGCCCCTGCGCCATCCTTTTATCTAATATATAGTCGAAAAAATAGTAAAAAAAATAAGGATAAAAATTGAAATCAGAATAAAAATAAAAAACTCGGAAACAGACTTTAAAAGGTTGTCTCTGTCTACTTTGTTTAATATGGAAAATAAAATATATTTTTTTCACCTATTAGATTCCCTCACGTGGTCCTGAGCCTCGCGTACCATATCTGCATAGTGCTGTTGTTCTTTGCCACTGTTCGCCCTCATTTTTTCTAACTATAAAAATATATTACAAATATAAATTAGAAAATTTTCAAATATTTTGTTTTAAAAAAAATGTTTCTAAAAAATAAATCGATACATAAACAGACACAGCAAGTCACTATCATTTAATATTAAATTGGCAAAAAGTAATTATTAACAGTATTTGTTAAGGCGCCAGTTGTGGCGCAGGGGCACAATATGTGACTGAAAACGCTACCGGGTGTGCCACTCAACACGCAATGCCTCCAGAATTCAGTGGAATATGGGGAATGAGGTGTCTTTACAGTAGGTTCCCTCTGCCTACCTTGCTGTGTGCGGGATATAGCAAAACGCTAAAAAAACGCAATTACTATTGATATTTATTATGTTCTCTTATTATTTTATATTCGGAGGGTGCTAGATTGTTGGATATTTAAATTTATTGAATTTCTGTTTTAGTGAGATTGCACTGTACAGTCGTGGCCACTCTTAAATTATGTATATGTATATGGCTGCACAGATTTGATTTTAGGACTTTTCTTATTTTCTTTCCGATTTCAGGACAAAGTGCAATTATTCAGAAATCCTAACTTTCAGGGCGTCCACGACTAGCCGACCGTACTGTAATGGGAAAAATTAAAATAAATGAACTTACATCCTCTAATTTACGTTTATTCTCTCTATGTTCAGTATCATGAATAATAAATTCTAATACACGTCTCGCGCGATCCCATTTCTGATACTCTTTTAGTTCTTCTTTCTCCTCTTCTAATGTTTTAAGTCTTTCTTCAATTGTTTGTAGAAAATCATTGATTTTCTCCACCTAGAATAAATTCATTAATCATTAATTTATATTTTTGTGTCATATTGTAAATTAATATTAATAATTATATATTATACACTAACTATTCCTGCGATTTCGTCTGTTTTTTTTTTTTTTTTCGACTGGACTTAATGCTGTTGACCTGGAATGGTCTTGACAGCGTCACCGGGCTGGGAGGGGCGAGTGTAGCTCGCCCCTGAAGATAAAAATTACGAGCTTTGATGGACGCTCGTGAAGTGTTGGCGATCGCAGGGGAATGCCCCGCGTACGCTAATCATGGGGGGTTTCGTCCGTTGGGCCCCGCCGCGCCGAGGCGCGGGCGTGCCGTTAGATATGACTGGCCTCGCCGCCTCTTGCGGCGGCGGATAGTGGGACGTGGAACTGAGGAGTGAATCCTCCACAAGAGACTGCGATTTCGTCTGTGTGGGAAAGTAAATTGATATAATTATTATTTATGAAACGATTGAAATAAAGCAAACACTAAATGTTAAGGGAATAATAGGACCTAATGATACATGGATTTTCCATGTATGACTGAAAAAGGGATGGCTTTCAACCACTCGTTTGAAACCCCATTCAAGGGAATATATTATTTACATTTTTTTGGTAAGACTCATACAACATACAATGTCTCTCTATTATAGCATATAGCAGAAAATAGAGAGGAACGTCCTTCAGCCTACCTTGCTATATACAGGAAAAGCGTGAAACTGAAAAAAATATAGTATTAATCTCACCTTGCCAACAGTTTCTTTCAATATCGTAACCGATTCCTCGCGTCTCTCATCATATACTCTTGTACCGGCCACTTCTCTTAGTAACTTCAATCTGTGAGAATCAGGAGCCACCGCCATTTGGTTAATCTGTGAGAGTAAAAGTCTGTCTATCAAGACCATTTTAAGATCGAGTGAAAGTATCAGGCTGAAATTAACATAAAGTACCGAAATCTACGCTTGGAGCACAGAAATAATTAAACTTCTAAGGAAATCTAACTAAACTAAATAGATCTTAATTTATCACATAATCGTAAAACCTAGAATGGTATGGAAAAGGTCTAGAATTATGAAATTTGACGAAAACTCAAAGTATACATGAAAACGAAAATACCTGACAATATAGGTATGTGACAGCATAAAACCTTTACAAACTTACAATTTTAATTATTTTCACAAAATTAGTATATACGCGTGCAAAATTAATTTTGTCAACTGTTTTAAGTTAATAATAGGTGAATGAATTAAGTACGAAACTTCGTTCCGCGATTTCAACTCGCACTTGACCAGTTTTTTGTTTTTCTTGACAGAAAGTCAATGTTATGTAGAATAATAATTCTTATCCTATATTCTTAGAAACCCAACCAGACCAATTAATTTTATTATTCTAATGTAAATAAAAAAAGGATAAAGCCTGAAACTTTCTTAACAGTACTTTGTTTTGCAAAATCTTACAGATTATTAAGATTAAAAAATATAAATAATATACATAATGAATTTTAAGTGTTCTTATAAAATGACATTTCACACAAATTCTACCTGGTAAAATTGCAATCATCAAGAATCTTGACATTACAAATATAAATATATTAATTTAATTATCTTACACATTCAAAGTAATGTTATATTATTAAAAAATATATATTTTATTAAAGTCCTTCTAGTACAGTAACAGCATCTGACTGTGAATGCAATAGCTGTGGGTTCAATATCCACTGCAGTTGTGAATTATTGTCTTTTCCTCACTTTGGCAACAAGACAAAGTGCGGCATTGAACTCCGACAGTCAACTCATAATGTCTCCAAATTTGGGGTATGAAATGTTTTAAAATTAGGTTCCCTTTGCGTACAACGGCAAAACAACATGAAACTGAAACATAAATTTACTCACCTTTCCCTGTTTCACAATGTAGTAAGGATTTGAATTGGATAGGCCTGCACTCTCCAATAGATTAAGTACCTCAGACCGTGGCACAACTTTCTTGTTAAGAAAGAATTGATCCTTCTTAGATCCAATGACTCGCCGCAAGAATATCTCATCTTTTTCAATCTATAGATATATAAATAGTATGTCTGAGATTATTGTGATGCAGTAGAGTGAAAATTGATTGTAAGTGAGATGGTTGGGGGTTCAATACCCACTTGGGGGAAAGATTATTTTTATTTTTTTTTCATTTCCTTAACTTAATGCCACACTCTGGCAAGACAATGTGTGGCATTAAGTTCTGCCAATCCAAAATAAGTGTCTTAAATGTTGACTTAAAACGTAAAACAGTATCTTGACACTAGGTTCTTTTGTAAAAAAAATCAAATCTTCACGCTTCACACTGTAACCCGAACAGAGCAGTGTAGGCAGAGGGAACCTAGTGTTAAGACATTCCATTCTCCTTTTTCCGTCGAATTCTAGAGGCATTGCATGTTGAGTGGTCGAACTTAACGCTGCCCTTTGCCTTGACACCAGAGCAAAGAAACAAAAAATATAAATTTAAATAAATATTTCATTTCTTCAAGTGGGGATTGAACCCACAACAAGTCACGTTTACAGTCACACATAGTGCTCCTTTACCTTTACCTTTTTAAAAATCCTATATCTTTAAATTGTCAAGACACTTTTCAATGAGATCTATTCTATAATGGTTGTAGATGCAACCTTCTCTCAGGGTAATCACTTATTATTTTTATCGCAAGTGCCGCCTTTCAGCACTTCTTAAATTTTGGCAGAAAATATAAAATATAGTGTCTTATGTATGGAATTTTTTAGAAGAAAGGCATACATGAAACTAAAATAAAATATCTATCTTAAATACTTGCCGGAATTCTGTTGTCAGAATTGTCAAATATAATTTCCACAAATGCAGATATCACCCTAGGTCCAGTTCCTTCATGAAGTAGCGCCAAACGCTGCTCCGGTCGGAGGTGTGAAAATTCATCGCTCAACACAAACTGAATTGCTGTAATGAAACAATGTAATTTAAACAAAGGATCAGAAATGGGTACAATATAAGCTTTTGCTTAAAAAATATTTAATATTTTTAAATATGTTTAGAATAGATAATAATATTCGCTAAAAACGATCAACTGGATGTTCTGTGCTATGATGTTTAGAACTATAGTATTTCTACTTACCATGAAAGAAATTACTTTTTCCAGATCCATTGCGTCCTACTACGACATTGTGACGTTTATCAAAGGGTTCTACCACAATTTGCTCACGATAACTCTTAAATCCCTGAATAATCACCTAAAACCAAAACAACACACTTGTCACATATACAGGTCACTGTATAATACTAAGTTTATTTAAGATAAAAAAAAGTCACGCATAACTTATTAAAAATGTAAATGATGGATCTATCGGGTACCTGTTTTATATGCATTTTAGTGCCTTGAAACAAAAATGAAATAACTTATAAATTTAAGGGAAGCATTCGCCGCCATTTCTTGTTTGACATATGAATAGAAACATCAAGCCATAACATACCACAGATTACGATTGATAGCACTTATGTAGCCCAGATTATAAAGGTTAAATATATAATATTAAAGTCACTCAAAAAATTTTTATTGAAAAATAAAAATTACATGGTTTATTTTTTAATATCAAATAATTTACCACCAGTTTACTAAAGTTAACGCCGCAGACTTAAGAAGAACCGGCGCAAGAAGCTCAGTGGGATTTTTTAAAATCAATTTCACGCTGTATTCCGCACACAGCAGGGTAAGCAGAGGAAATATAATGATAAGACACTTTGTTCCTCACTTTCTGCCGATTTTTTTAAGGCATTACGTGTTGAGTGGCGGAACTCAACGCCGGGCTTTTGCCTTGGTGCCAGAGCGAAGAATTGAAAATATTGAGAAATATTAATTCATTCCCTCGAGTGGGGATCGAACCCACAACCGTCGCGTTTCAGTCAGACCCTTGTACCCTTGGGTCACGATGGCCTCTATTTTTCTTATATATCTAAAATGTTAATTTTTTAAATAAATTTTATATAAATACATATTAAATTAGAGGCCAGTCGTGGCGCAGCGGCACGAGGTGTGACTGTAAAACCGACTGGTTGTGGGTTCGATCCCCACGCGGGGAGATGAAATATGTACTTAAATTTATATTTCCATTTCGTTCTCCAGAATTCGGCAGAAAGTGGGGAACGGAATGTCTTAATACTAGGTTCCCTCTGCCTACCCTACAGTGTGCGGGATACAGCGTGAAGCTGATTTATTTATATTTACATATTTAATTATTTATGACAATGATACCTATGAAACAGACGAGCGAGATATTATTCCCAATTGTTATTAAATTTTATTATTTTTATAATATAATAAATTTGGTAATAACCTTTAACATACAAAAGTCTTTTTATTAATTTTTTTGAATAGTGATATAGAAAATTCTCTGACATTTTCTTGGATCTTTTTGTAAAAGCGTATACATTGTCCCATTAAAGAATTACGGATTTGATGCGATTGAGTAGCAGGTGGGCTAAATTTAAGTCTATTTCTAGTATTAATATTATTGAGATGCAACTGTCTCCTCACATCTTCTTGTAACTGTCTTTCATTTTCCAAAAAAAGAGAGATCTATATATAACTTAAGAGCTAAGAGCTTGAGATTTTCTGTAAGTTATTTTTAAAGATGTAGGTATTATTATAATTGCTGAACAATTTGATCGCGACTGCTAAGGAAGGGTTATATACTATAACATTCTGTTTGTCCGACAACATATACAGTTTTATGATAAAAATAGTGATAGAAATACGATCAGAACGAGAAATAAAGATAAGCTTGTTCGCCTCCAAAAGTTAATAAATCTTTTATGGGTCTGAGTATAAGTGTAAATAATAAAATTCCCAATGTGTTCTAAGTTTGTCATTACAATAATTTATATTATCTATAAAAATACTAACGAGTAAAGTTGTTCAAGAATATTTACAGGAAAAAGATGTTTGGAATTAATGTTTATTGAATGTCATGCAGGATAGCTGCCAGTTTATGTAATAATTAAATTATACCATTGACATTAAAAACAGTAATTGTTGAGTTTCTTACCGGCTCTTCTTAGCAGAACTGCCTTCCGAAACGGTCGTAACTTTTTTTATACGTTCAGTCTATGTCAGTTAATAAATAAAATTTAAAAAAATATTTTATTGTCAAGCAATATAGGATCATAGTTGGTACAATAGAATTCATTAAGAACTATGTTAGTAAAACGAAATACAAACAAAAATAAAATACAATACAACATGCCTGACGCACTACAGTGAAAAGGGAGCCTCAACAGCGCCCTGAAGGCATTATTATATTGAACTCTCAGAATATGGGCTGCTCTTTGGGTACAACTAGCCCAAAGGCCGCTAGTGTAAATAATGGCGATAAGCTTTAAATAGTACAACCTTAATAGTAATGAACAACCTGCAAAGCTTCGAGCCAGCATATTGGTCCTTACAGCCAATGCCCTGCGCTCTCTTTTTTTATCGTCTTTTAAATTTTCAGTCCAAATGTGTCCCAGATATTTTAAATCATTTAACTACTCCTTACAAGTTTTCCCCTGAGTTGTACAGGAAGGACACATGTTAGGATTGTATATTAGGCCATGCTGCATAGCATATCCTTTACAGATTGATATCAACTTTCTAACTCCGCATATCGAGGGATTCACCGACATGTCCCCTGCATAATTTCATATGGCTCAGACAAGACATTTGACTATTTTACAAAATTTCTTTGATTATCGTACCAGATGACAATATATATTTTTTAATAATATCAATCCTTCCTGTTCTGTGTCATATTTTTAACTTCTCCCTACCCTATAACGAATTTTCTGATATTTGTGCGCCATGCCATTGTAATCCTTATCGCTAAAGCATCTAAACCAGCCTCTTTCTCTAACTATCGTCCTATTTTTATCTAAGGTTCTTGGGCATAATACATGAAGAATTATATATATTCCTGCACAATAATAGCATCTTTTCCCTTTTTCAATCTGGTTTCTTTTAATAAAGTCTGTGACGATATTAGATGCAGTTTCGACATCCAGCAAATGACCTTATTTGTTCTATTAGATGTTTCGAACGCTTTTTACATGTTAGAATTCGATATTTTATCACCAATTTTAAAATCTATTAATTTCTCCGCGAAAGTTACTGAATGGCTTTCCTCTTATCTTCATGGACGCACATAAAGCTTGACGGAAAGCATTTATCCCAATGTCATATCAACGCCGGCGTCCCGCAAGGTGGTGTGCTCTCTCCTTTACTCTTTTCCATTTTCATTAAAACTCTCACTCCACATATATAGTCATCTTACCATCTTTACGCCAACGACTTGCAAATATACACAGCTGCAGCTGTAAGCCTCAGGTGCAATTAGTAAAATTAATTCCGAATTACAAACAATTAGCAACTGGACGTTTGAGCTATGTATCAATCTTAACAAGTCTCAGGTGTGTATATTTGGTAACTAGTTCTCAAATCTAAGCAACAATTTAAATAACGTTGTTATCTCCTCTTAGTTTTATATGATAATGTTTCTTTGGAGATTAGTGACAGTGTTAAGAATCTGCGAGTCAGGGTGGATAGTGCATTTTGACGGTCGCCTCACGTCTCTGGGCTTAGTCGTAAGACTTTCTGTACTATAGATAGATTGAAAAGGTGGAAGAAACTCTTTCTCGTAATGATCAAAATATCTTTGGGACACGCTCTCCTTCTACCTAATTTATTCTATGCTGATTCGTGCTTCTTAGATCTGGAGCTCAAGAACTACCGCGTATACCTACAAAACACGAACACCTACAAAATCTTATAATAACGTTTATTTTTAAGAAAACATGACCAAGAAGACCAACAAGGTGTCGCAGTACTGTATCTAACTTAAATGGTTGTCAATATAACAAAGGCGTCATTTCCATGCCTTAATTTTAGGCGTCGTCTTAAGGATTTCTATCTCAAATTAAACGGATAATATCATAATACGTATACATTTGTATCTATATCTGTATGTTTGTATATATATTACTACCTATTATGAAAAATAGAACAGGTGATGCGGTGGTTATAGCTGTTATAGCTGTTCATCAGATGTTCCCGTTCTTTAATTTTTATGTGTCAATAGAAAATGCTTATCACACTTAACAACTTTGTTATGGACGTATTTAATTATTTCTTTAGTTTATCTGAACCCATACGGTTCTGCATCAGTTGTCGAAGTCTTCAAAATAAAATACAGCCTAAATTCTGCCGAGACCTAATATATATACAATAAAAAAAGTTTAATTCAACTCGGTCCAGTAGTTCAGAAGATGTGCGTGTACAGGCATACATGTTCTATTAGTTACTTTAAGCAATGTATTGGGTATATTGTTTTTTCGTAAATATCTTCAACATAGACACATTTTTTTACTGTTTTATTACAGTACAAATAAGAGCTTATTACAGTTACAATGTTTATACGGTTTGCTCATAATAATTATTATAAGTAAAAAAAAATAACTAAACCATCTTAACATTGTAGAAAATAAATATTAATGACCCTTCATAACATTAAATCCTGTACGCGCCCGATTACTCTCCTACTCGCCCCACTACTCGCCTTATTACTTGCCCATTTTTTTTTTAAATTAACTCGTGTCCCGATCCAACGACAATAAAATAGTATATACAGGGTGGGCCAGAAAGCGAATTTAAAATCAACCTTGTCCGTCAGCAGCACGCGCATAGTGAGCAGTTGTAAACGAAATGCTTAGTAGAAAACTGGTATCGCATCGATGGGACATTCCGTGGCCTCTTCGGAGCTCAGACCTCATGCCTCATTTTTTTCTCTGGGGATACCTGACGAGTCATGATATATGCCTTATACGCCAGTAAGCCAACCACAATTGACCAGCTCAAAAACAACATTCATGAGGAGATGGCCGCGATTCCACGAGCAATGTGTTGGCGAGTTTTCACGAATTTGAGGTCTCGACTCGACGGGTATGTACTCTATGTACGTAAAAATGGCTCGCATCTCAGTGATTTTATTGTTATTTACATTGAATTGTGAAGTATGCTGCGTTGAGTTCTAGGTACGTTAGCTTCACGCTGTATCCCGCACACAGCAGGGTAGGCAGAGGGAACCTAGTGTTAAGACACTCCGTTCCCCACTTTCTGCCAAATTTAGGAGGTATTGCTTGTTGAGTGGCGGAACTCAACGCCGCTCTTTGCCTCGACACCAGAGCGAAGAAATGGAAATATAAACTTCTATATTAACTTCTAATTCTAGGCACGTGTATTTTCAAAATATAGTCTCTATAAAAGAAATCATGCTCATGATTCTTGGAATTATTTATACATTTTTTTTGCATACTTATGCAGGTATACCTACGAGTTAACAGTAGATAGTCTATAATTATGACGTCGTTTATAAATTTTACATACTACACAGGACGTCACAAGCTAAAGTACCATCCACACCATCTGGATATGTGGCCCTCCACTACTGTGCTGTTTAGTAGGAATTTCCTTTCACGCGCCTACCTAGTGTTTCCAAGTCGATACGACAAAGGTACCTTCAAAAAGTGCATCTATCTCCAACTTAAAGGCAAGCAACGCACATATTGCTCCTCTGATGTTGCACGGGGTCGTGGGCGACGGTGATCACTTACCATCAGGTGACTTGTACTCTTGTTTGCCTTGTCTTTTCCATAAAAAAGTATTATTCGTGTCATAAAACTACAAATTCTTCTAGATAATAAATCAATTTACACCTTTAACGTAATTTTATATGTTAAATAGGTATATTTGGACATTCGCACTAAAAGCGTGTTTCACTTACATATGTAAACAGCATGTTACGGAGAAAAATATGCGGAAAATATGGCAAATACGGACAATGAGATTAATATCATTTAGCACTCACTATGTTTTTTATAATGGGAGCATGTCTTTAAAATTGGTAAAACAAATGTAGGCTTAAATTTGATGAATGAACACTTTGAAATAATTTTAGAACAGGTACTTGTAAAATTATCTGGATCGAAGAAATTAATAATTGTATGTGGTGATTTTAATATTAATTTACTAGATAATTCCACCACTAGTATCAGATTCAGGTCATTACTAAATTCATATAACCTAGATAATCTATTTCTAGAGTCAACAAGAATCACTCATTGTACCGCTACTTGCATTGATAATATTTTTACAAACTCTGTGCCATGTAAAAAATCAATAATTAACATGTTAAGCTCAGATCATTGCGGACAGTTGGCTTCCTTTCACTTTAGTAAAAATATAATTAATAAAAATAAAAAAAATGTTTGTATACCGATGACAACTGGTCGTATAGAAAAATTTAGAAGTAATATAATAGCAAAACTTAAATACTTAAAATATAAAAATAAATCCAATTTATTATATGGGAAATTTTTCAATATTATTAAAAACTTTATAGTGAGAAAACATATAACCATAGGGAATCATTTATTAATTATGTTAGGGTCTATTCTAAATTGTTTAAAAAAGCATGTGCCATGGCAAAATCTTTACACATTAAAAATAAAATTAAAAATTCTTTTGATAAAATTAAAATGACATGGGACATAATAAATTGTGAAACTGGAAAAGCTAAAAATCATAACTTTGAATTTAAATTAAAAATTGACAATGGTTTAACCAGCTCAGACCAAGAAGTTGCATGTGTATTTGAAAAATTCTTTGCTGATATTCCAGTTTCAACAACCGATAAACTTATATCCTCCACAACCGTTGCTGTATCATTACTTAAGGAGAGCGTACACAAATGTAATGTAGACTTTAAATTTGAACCAGTCAATTCAAGAGACATAATTAAGACATTTAAGTCCCTAGATATCAAGAAAACGTCGGATCTATGGGGTATTTCTGTCAAATTGATTAGTCATATAATAGACGCTGTTGCTCCTCACCTCGCAACTATATTTAATAATTGTATAGAGTATGGTGTGTTTCCTGACCTAATGAAATTTAGTAAAGTCATACCTATATTTAAATCGGATAGTACATCTGATCCCAATAATTTTCGACCTGTTTCTATACTACCCTCGTTCAGTAAGATTTTTGAAAAAAATATTCTAAATCAAATATTACTGCATTTTGATTCACACAATCTCATGCACGATAAACAGTATGGTTTTACTAAAGGTCGTTCAACTACAGATACTGGTATAGGCCTTATAAAGAATATATATGAGGCTTGGGAGGGATCGCAGGATGCTCTTGGCATGTTTTGTGATTTGTCTAAAGCCTTTGATTGTGTACAGCATTCAACATTGGTCATGAAGCTACACTACTACGGCATAAGAGGACGTGCACTCAATCTTCTGACCTCTTATTTAGCTGACAGAGTTCAGAGGATTGATGTGAATGGCAAGAAATCTCCTGGTTCGGTAATCAGCATGGGGGTCCGACAAGGGTCTAATCTTGGTCCTTTTCTCTTTTTAATAAATATAAATGATTTACCGTAACTAGTTGAAAAGAACCATGAGATAGTATAGTTTGCTGATGACACCTCATTGATTTTCAAAATAAAAAGACGACAAATCGTATATGACGATGTAAACAATGCTCTCTCGAAAGTAGTACATTGGTTCAGTGTTAATAACTTACTATTGAATAGTAAAAAAACTAAATGTATTATTTTTAGAACACCTAACACGAAAGTTGTAAAAGCCGATGTACTCTTGAATGGTGAACCCGTAGATCCTGTCGATTCTACGGTATTTCTCGGTATCACCATAGACTCCAAATTACAGTGGGGACCCCATATTGATGGATTGGCGAATAGACTTAGCTCTGCAGCTTTCGCGGTCAAAAAAATTAGATCACTAACTGACGTAGAAACGGCTCGACTTGTTTACTTCAGTTACTTCCATAGTATTATGTCCTATGGGATTTTACTTTGGGGTAATGCAGCCGGTATTCAACCGATATTTGTCCTGCAGAAGCGAGCTATTCGTGCAATCTATAACTTAGGCCCTAAAGACTCCTTAAGGCAAAAGTTTAAAGAAATTAATATATTGACAGTTGCATCTCAATATATTTTTGAAAATGTTATGTATGTTAAGAAAAACATTAATAATTTTACCAAAATTGGTGATTCTCATAATATTAACACTAGAAATAAGCATAATCTTGGTGCACCTGTAACTCGGTTGCATCGAATTCGTAATTCTTTTATGGGACAATGTGTACGCTTTTACAATAGGATCCCAGAAAACGTCAGAGAATTGTCTATATCACGATTTAAAAAAATTGTGAAAAGACGTTTGTGTGTTAAAGGTTATTACCAAATTAATGATGTTGTGAATGATAACACGCCTTGGGAATGAAATGCTCGCCCCAGCCTGTTTCAAAGGTATCATTTAAAAAAAATAGGTCCCGCTGAGTTTCTTGCGCCGGTTCTTCTCAGGTCTGAGGCATTAACTTTAGTGAACTGGTGGTAAATTATTTGACGTTCAAAAAATGAAGCATGTAACTTCTTATTTTGAATAAAATTATTTGAATTTGAATTTGAATTATTAAAATAAGTAAAATAATATTTTTCAGTGTAGGTACTTGAGTATAATATAAAAAATATTATCTCTAAATAGACCTGGATTTCAGACGGAGATACGAGTAAGTAATACTAAACAGATCGAGTCTAGCATGATTTCGAGCTTTTCGAGTTTACATGCTAATTTATTTTACATTTTATTTATCAGTAATTAAATAGCAAAGCAAACATATAACAGGCGCTAGTATTTTTTAAAATTTTAATAGATTACTAGAATATATTACTATTTTTCTCTGAATGCTTATAATTAAAAGCACAATAATTACTTACGCCCAATATTAATAATCTATCTCCAACGTCAATCTTCGATTGAAATATTTTTAAGAGTCTGAATTTTAAATTTTATAAAAATCGGTGCCGATTTAAATTTTTTTCATATAAACTTTTAACCCCTATTTCATCCCTTTAGGGTTAAAAATTTTCAAAATCCCTTCTTAGTGGATATCCAGATTATATAAATAAACATCTGTCTGTGGCTGTGTGGCTGTGTGTGCGTCTTACTTTAGTCAGTCAGGAACATGTCCTTTTATATATATAGATGTTGAATATTTTTTTTTTTATTTAATATTTTTTTATTAAATAATTAGAAGGCATAAAGTAAATTAGAGATTTCTTTTTGAATGGCTATTATTTTATGGTTATGAAACATAATATGTTTATTTAAGTTGGTGCTCTATGTCTACCCAATCTCGCGATTCCGCTAATGTTCATACTTAAATTGTAACAAATTCTTAACTCAGTTTTGTAAAATATAGGCTTTTTTATTTTCTGCCTATCCTGTATTAATAAGAAAATTAATTGATATAGAATATAAATATTAGTTAGTAATAAAAATATCCACCGGTATGACGTAAATATTTTGTAGTTTTGCACTTTTACCTATATGACGACTAGCAATTGCAGAAAGTGAGAGCCAATTAACTAACAGACGAATAGACGAACAGACGGACAGAGTAACGAGTGTTTGTGCACATTCATTCACCAGCACCCTTGTGATGCTCAAGTCCTTTTAAAGCTTTTAGGATCTCGTCTTTACTTAAAGAGACCAGTGACAATCCGTAATAGAAAAAGATATGTTATTCACAGAAACATCGTGTGATACCAAAGCATAACCAAAGCCTGAGCCTCAATAAAAAAATATTTACTTGCTTTTGCGTCGGATTTGCATAAAGATTTTTATTCTCAGGTGTTAGATACACAAATACACAAATAGGTTTCTTTTCGCCACTGAAATCTAAGTGACTAGAATTTAATTTATCATTTTTGTTGTCTTTGTTAAACCTCACAGAGTTAGCCAAAATATTATCTCTGATACGAGCACTACTAAATTGACCAATATAGAGCGAGGACGGGAGCCATTGGAATCTTGTGTGGCTATTCTTGAAGCGTAATGGATATCACCCTCATTGACTGTGCATTGATTGTATGTCCGAGTTGTTGAACAACCATCAAAAGGTCTTCATTTTTATTTTCAGAAACGAATTGTATCTCAATATTAATGTTAGAACGGCTAAGTTAATCCATCTGACGGAGTCGGGCTGAAAGGTGTTGATTTGATAAACGAAGTTGTTCAATTAAATTCTGTTGACGTGAGACGGTCTGTTTTTGCATTTCCTATTCTTTAAATATTGTATCAAACTGTTCATTAAGGTAAGAAAGAAAATACTCGAATGACGTAAGTTGAGTCTTTATGTCTTGAAAATGCTTTTGAAAGCTGTTCTGTCTTAATGTGCGAGATACAATGTAACAAAAGCGTGGAGTGTTCTCCGCTTTTTTTATATTATTCAAATATAATTGGATTTTTCGTTTTTTTTTTGCATTATTTATATAATTTAAAAGTATATTATACATTTTAGGACATATTCCAAATTCTATTTAGCGTTTCTACACAACATAAATAAACGGTTCCTATTATGAAATCGCTTTATTTATAGTAAATTACTTTCATATTCATATGACATATTCCTTTGAACTTTAATTAAGCATTGTCCGGACAACGACTTTAGCCTTGAATGAGTAGGTACATGTGGTCTGACAATTCACTATACCTTTCCATGAATAGTTATTTGTTAAATAAAATTGTCAACAAATAGACTTCTATCTGGACAGTTTATAAAAACCAGCACTAAAAAAGAACTAGTTTGCCAAGCCTATACAAGTTTAATGCGAAAATAAACGACCAGCAATTAAGGGCATATATGTATAAGAACATTTAAATATTGTTCTAATTATTAATTATTATTTTATCTTTATTGAAATTCTTATATGATTACGAGTACCTACTTGCGTTTCCGCCAGGTTCGAAAACAATGGATGATCAAGATGGTGATGGAAAGCAATGTATTTTTTTTTAATTGTAATAAAAAATAATAAGCGTCTATTTACATTATAAATATTTTTCTGGGATGGATTTTAAATAACAAACTTCACTTTATTTTGACATAGACATTTTGAAAAAAAATGTTTAGGTTCGTATTTATAAGTCTCAAGTCTGAGATCAATCTTGAGATGCCCTTTCCATTGATAGATATACAGATTATGAATCAAAACGGCATCTTAAGATCCATTTCAGATCTGACAACAGTTTACAAATATGGGCCTTTGTGATCCTTTTAATATTACCAATGACTACTGGTAAGTTTAGGTAGGTTTATATATCTAATCTAATCTAACTTCACGCTAGACCCCTAGCGGGATAGTCAGAGAGAACGGAGCGCCAAACGCTACGGTTACTACATATTATATCTGAATTGTATTTAATTACTTGTTTGTTACGTTATATTACGGTTGCTTGATGAGTATTACAGCATCTAATAAGGATTGTTTTAATAATTGTTCTGGGTATTCTTTATATTTATATTTCTGCTTCACGTTGCATCCCGTGCACATGAGAGTAGGCAGAGGGAACCTAATGTTAATACACTCTGATTTCCACTTTCTGCTGATTTTTTTCGAGGCATTGCGCGTTGTGTTGCGGAACTTAACGATGCACTTCGCTTTGTTACCATATATATGGTTTGGTTTCTCTGCCTGCCTACACTGTTATATGCGGGATACAGCGTGAAGTCAGAAAAAGAAAAAAACACCTTATCCAAAAATCTATTTAATATTATATATATGTAATATTCCAAATTATTTTATTCACAGAAATATTAGAAAACTTTAATAAAGATAATAAATAAGTAAAATCAAATTAAATTAAATTAGCTTCACGCTGTATCCCGCACACAGCAGGGCACACAGAGGGAACCTAGTGTTAAGATACTCCGTTCCCCAATTTCTGCCGAATTCTGGAGGCATTGCATGTTGAGTGGCAGAACTCAACGCCGCGCTTAACCTCGACACCAGAGCGAAGAAATGGAAATATAAATTTAAGTAAATATTTCATCTCCTCGAGTGGGGATCGAACCCACAACCAGTCGGTTTTGCAGTCCACCTCGTGCCGCTGCGCCACGACTGGCACAATAAATAAGTAAGTAACAAAAAAAATAAACAAATATGGAAACAATCACCTAATTACTTTTTTATTAGATCGATAACATTGTAAAAGTCGGTTGTTAATGTCGAAATTTGAATACACGACCTGATCTTATGCGGCTACTCAAACTTTTAGTGATATAAGAATGGAATTTGGAGTCGATAAATGTGCGAGCATACATGTAGTGCGGGGAAGTGTGATAAGACCCGTATATAATATATTATATGTATTTCAGATTCTGTTTCCTTCAGAACCCTTGGTGAAGGTGAGCCTTGTAAATATATTGGAATGTCTGAAGTATTGGGTATTGATATATGGAACTTAAAGCACTTGGTGAAGAAGCGTTTCTTTGGTCGCCTAAAAAAATGCTTCATTTGGCAGCCTTTTATCTGGTGGCAACAATGTATGTGGTTTTAACAATTGGGTTATACCGCTGTTAGCCTATACTTTTCGTAAAATGGACATAGACTGAGATAGACTCTGTAGATCGCCATATTTGGCGATTGGCGTAAATTGTTGACAATTCACCGAATGTACCCGTTCGTCTGTAATAAGACTGTATATCTCGTGTAAGTGTGGAGGAGCTTTGAATGTTCAGAACCTCCATAACCACGAGTCTTGGAGAATATTTTCTCAAGATTGACGTGGATATGCAGAAGGATGTGGTAACAGTTAATAAAGGCCTTACTCCTCTTACCTTGGGCAAGGAGAACTGACGTAGCCTGTAGTACTTACTACTTCTGATCGCATGACTGTGTGCACGTGGACGTGGCACATGGATACTGCTTCCCCTTTATCTTGGTTACAGTTTGAGGATCTTTACGGAGATTCTGAAGGTTTTGTCTGCAATAATGGACGAAGTTAACAAGACACGGAACTACCACGACATCTGTCGGGCGTGCCATCGACTTACGAAGTCTCTCAGCAATATTGTCGCTGGTTGTTCTCACTTTGCTAACTAGGTGTATTATCTATATAACTAACAAATAGGTGTATTATCTTGGCTACTTGATTGTGTCTATGTAAATATTCACCGTTTTCATTTTGAAGAGCAATTTGCTGGTGAGCAACTTGCTCTTCAAAATGAGCTTGTGCTTGTGAATGCTCTTGTGGAGGAAAGGAGGTGCCTTTTTATAGGTACGTAGTACGTACGGTGGTAAACCCACGTCTGTTCTGAAAATAGCCGCGCTTTGCATTAGTGGGATCGGTCTATTATTACTGACAGGTATATTGTTGCCAATAGACCTGGAATAGTATCAATAGACCAATTGGCGCGCGGCGCAGTGATTGTAAACGTTACTATCCCACATAATGACAATCTCGTGAAGGCCGATAAAGAAAAATTATCTAAATAGTTGGATTTAGCCTATAAGATTGCCGCCATTAAGGATGTCAATGCAATTATCATTGTGCCGATAATGGTTTCAGTTAACGGTTTAATAACGACCAGCCTCGACTAACATTAATATGTTATCGCTTAGCTGTTGGATCAAGAACCAGATGCAGAAGGCAGTTTTACTTGAAACGGCGCGTATTGTGAGGAGGTTTCTCTCTCTGGAGCCTTAGCCACCGATGGCTTGGACCCTTGTCCCACCCTCGGAAGAGTGTTTTTTTATATTTTTAAAGTATTTTTTAATAATTTAAATTTAAAAATATAAAATTTGTTTCTGTTATGTAATAAAAGTATAAAATGTTTAATATTATTAGTTAGCGTTCATTAGTCCTGTTAATATATTTTAGAATGCAGTACTAAAAGTGGTTTTTACGCGGGTGTAACGTGCTGAGCCTGAGAGCTGCCAATAATCAAATCCTTTTCGCCCTCTTCGATGAATTGACGAATACTATATAATATCGTTCGCTCGGAATTTAGTTCGAAGATATAATGTTATTTACAATCAGTTGTATTACAGCATCCGTATAGTTAGTATCGACCATTGACTTAAATAAATATAGGTGTATTTTTTGTATAGTGTAAATTAAATTACTTTCAAACATGACCGCAACCGATACTACTAACAGTGTTCGCACCGATGTGTTCACGGAATTCGAAAAGTTTGGCAAATTTCAGTTGTTTCAATACATTTTAATATGTTTACCACTTATTATGGTGTCAATGATTCATGTTAATTACATTTTTGTGGCTGAAGATGTAGATCACAGGTGAATATTAAACATTATTTTTATAAATTTATCAAATATATTCCTTACGAATCGTTTTTATTTTATCGGGTAAAAAGAAGTAAAGCAGTTCTTAACAAAAATGACGCGCTCTGTTTTTCTGGAAAATACTTATATTTTGAATATTCTTCCGAATTAGACTATAATCAACTACCATCAGTCATTATTTTCAATTAGGCACGTCCCAACTGTGTTATGATTGCGTAGATGTTTTTTTAGTATTCATGATGGTAATTACCTGCAATATTGCACGTTTCGGTCATGATAAAATCCATGTCTCAGAACAAAAAGTATTAAAATTCAAAGATTTGAAGATTTGGGAAGTTTTATATAAAAAATAAGTAGGCATTACAAAAAATACTTTTGTACAGATTGCAATTATTGTAAAGAACAATTAAATACCGTGCCTTCTTTTCTTGACAGAAATATATGATGTTAATGTACTTTTTTAGTAATGATAAATTCAAAATGCCTATATATTAATTATTTAATAGGTACATAGTACTTAGATTTTCTTATATGCACGTACTAACTGACGTACCTAATAATTTGTTGCTAATCGTACAGTTAGCGAGGACTTTATTTTTAAAAGTTCTTTAGAATTTAGTTACAACTTTTTTTTACTGGCTCTACTTTTACTGATCACTTGCACAAATGAAAAACTCTGTATAGACCTCGCAAGATTATTACAGATTCGATTTGTTAAATATACATATAGAACAGAAAATATTATTATTATTTTCATAAATTATGTCAATTATTAATAATATTATTAATTCTTTTATAATTTAAAATTGTGTTATTAATTTGCTTTGTGATAGTGACAAAAGCTTTTCATCAGTAAGGACTATCTTCATTTCTTATCATGTGAAGCAATTTTCTAAGAACACGAAATTAAATTGTCCTTATACTTAATCCTGGCTAGCACCAGAATGTGAATTTAAAAAAAAATACATTGGTCAACATTATTAAATATATTTATTAAAATGAGGTTGTTGCATCGTTTGGTCGTTGGTAAAAATGTTCTTCTCAATAGGTACTTCACATAAATGAGGTATGCTCTTAATTATATATATTTAGTATAATTTTTGTATTTCTGACATTACAAATGATGACTGGATATTGAATTTATTTTAATAAAATATTTATGTACTTAAAAACAACTTGTCTTCTTTAATTGAAAAGCAATCGCAAAAAGATACAGCAAAAAATGAATATTGGCGCCCTGTTCGTCGCTCTCCAAAGAGCTACATTTATAGACTTTTAACCTTTAAGTCAATTATTATTACTTGCAATCTTAGAGACTGGATGCCGTCACTTAGGTACATACTATATAGTATATACATCATAGTTGAATATCTGGATTGTAAACTAGAAGCCTATTAAAATGTTAAAAAATTTTGATAACTTAATTTACATATTATATTATAGTTTAGGACTTTACAAAGTGATTATCCTTATTCATCCTTTTATATATTTATCGTTTTATATTTTTATGTTTTAACAACAACTTAAAGCCGACTTAGCCACGATATTAAAGAAAGGAAAAACAATACAACAAATCACAGATTCCTATAAGATCTGTTATTATTATTATTATTATAAATATATGTAGCTATCATTAAAGAAATATCTAAATTGCTTATAAAACAATAACATATGGATTTTACTGACGTTACAAAAATTTTTCGAATTCTTTTTCCTGTATTCCTTATTAAAAATCATCTCATACGTTATACTTTGTGCTTATTGAGTAAGTATAGTACATGTACGCCTTACGGTTAATTAAAACAAGACTAGAATATAAATGAATACCAGAGGATATGTATTTTTATATATGTATATATTTTTGTTATCACGAAACACTAGTTATATCGTGTTCGAAGATGTGTAGAATGATTATGAAATAATATAATAGTTTCCAACGGTTTTATAATAATTATAAAAATAAATGGTTTTTTTTTATATTTTACGCAATTTTTGTAATAAAATATTATTATAAACAAACAACAAAATCATATAAAAAATAGAATAATCAAAAACCATTCATACCTAACTGACCTGAGCTTGGCTGAGTGATCGCGTAACATACATAAAAACATATTAGTTGAATTGATTACATCCTCTTTTGCCACTGTTAAAAATTAAATATAAATAAAATAAAATCTTATTAAAAATTACAAGTATGTAGAGTTGAATAACTTTTTTTATATGTGTTTATTTAAATTAAAACTTTAAATATAAAAGAAAACTAACACGCAGCTGCAACTGCTTGCATGAAATAAGATTCATAATCGTTTAGACACGTGCCTTTGGTTGCCGCTATTATATAATTAATTTTATATTAAATATCAATCGTTCTTGTTGTGATGTTGTAAATAATTAAATATATCTCAATTCTAATAAAATTATGCACCATTATAATTCAATCGGTTACGAGTAGCCTAAATTTAGAAATTTCTCGAAGATTCCATAGCAAAGCATATAAATATTTATATAATTTTATTATCATTGTCATTTCAAATGGGCATTAGTAGGTGAAGGGAGTCCCTACCTTTATATGTTTTGAATTCAAATATGAAGTAATATAAAGTTCGATATAGTAACTTTAATTTTATTAAGCTTTGGAAACGGAGAGTTTTGCTTATGTACTAGGTTTTCAACCATCCTTGATGTGCGGGATATAGCATTAGGCTGAAAAGAATAAGAGATAATCATAATAATAGTAATCATTTGTGCATTTTAAATATTGTTAGTATATAGTACTAGTATCCAGCTAATGGATTTTCCTCATATCAATAATTAATTATTTACAAAGGTACTTCTTACGTATAGAGGAAAACCCACGAAACTAGTTGTTTCCTTTTCAGGAAGCTCAAGCTAAACTTTCTCATAACCATTTTACGACACCACCGCTATTTAGGAAGCTTAAAAAGTTATTTTATGTTTTAGTATGCAATTAGGTTCTACAGATAAAATTTTGAAATTGATATTAATGCAAGATTTTCTTGGTAAAAGTAGCTTTAAAATTGGCCAACTAACCTAAATTCTGACAAGTTTATAAAATATTTATAAGCTTTTAAAAAAGTTACATAATACAAGCCATCTAATGTTATATTTATAAGTACTGTTTATGTATAATATGTTGAGATAATTATTTAATGCCAATGCAATATGAATCGTTTTTAATCAAAGATTCAATAGACTGTTATAAGTAAACATGAAGAGGCATTTTATATTATAATGTTTAAGGAATAAAAACAATAAGTAACAACATTAACTTTACTTTACCTTTAAAGGTATTTACACTTGAAGATACGCAGTTGCTAATGTTAATTGTTTCTTTGTAATGTATTTAGTTTAATAGGAAACTGAATGCAACTTGAATCAAATAGACTTACATTTTAATTATATTTTGTACTAGCGGCCCGCCCACGGCTTCGCCCGCTTAAAATACATGATTATTGATTTAATAAGCAGAATTAATTGACAACTCTAATGATTTCTAATATTATTTTTTTATTACTTTAATTTGTAATATTCTAATATGTTTTTTTACAACATTATCGTAATTTCTATAAGAATTTTTGATTATTTCGAACTAAAAAATATGACCAATGTTGATATTTGATATTCATAAAATATACGTAAAGCTAATTATTTATATATGTATAAATTTTTGTAACATTACGTTATTTTTATCTAAAACATAGATAGTTTTTTAAAGCTCTGTTAAATGTGCTGTGCTGTGTGCTGTACTGCTTCAGAAACAACCTTAAATATAAAATTATTGATTTGTGTAATGATTTATAATATTATTTGTAAAATAACTGTAATGTTTGCATATTAACTCCTGTAGTTTTTAAATTAGTTACACATATTATTAGCTAAATGTACAATTGGTAGATATTACAGAGTACACGTAGAAAGGATGTTTTTAGGCATTTTTATATAGATTTATTTCAAATGAACGAACGAACCAAAAAATCTATCTATTTTTTTCTATATCTCTTTGAAGATCAAATCGTTCTTTATCTCTGTGTTGAATTAATTACGACTTCTTTCAAATGACGATAACTTTTTTTTAAATGAACCGATTTTGATGAACTAAACTTTAGTAGTTAAGTTGAGTTAAGACAAAGCAATTGGTGATAACGTACAATTTTCAAGTAAATCGGTTCAGTACTTTCAGAGAAAAATGCGGACAAAAATATGTCGACAGACAGACAGACAGCCAAGAAATTAAAAAAAAATCTTTTTGCTTTCTATTATTCTTTTTAAGTGTCCCTCTATCCATTTCAGTCAAAATTACTAAATGTACAGACAAAATATTTTTACTGTCTTATTATATATAGAGATGAGATAAATTAATTATGTTTATTTTAAGGCCAGTCGTGGCGCAGGGGTGCAAAGTGTGACTGTAAAATAGACTGTTGTGGTTTCGATCCCCACTCGTATAAATTAAATAATTATTTACATTTTTATTTTAATTTGTTCGCTCTGGTATATAGGCAAAGTGCGGCGTTGAGTTCCGCAACTCAACACAACAACAACATTTTGATTTTATATTTTGTATAGTTATAAAATGAAATGTGGCTAAGTGAGTAGTAGTTGTGTATTTTTGTTGTCATGTAGTAGTTGTGTATTTTTGTTATCATGCACTAGTATTTCTATTTTTTTTTATATGAGGAAAAGCCGAGTCAATTTCGTTTCTTCTTTAACTGCTTAGAGAACCATACAAGGCAGAATATAAATTTAATGTTGAATTTTGTTAACTTAATAGCCTTATTTAAAGTAATGCTTTATTCTGTCTTTGGAATGAGCTAGATAATTACATGAATTACTCAAATTCATATTTACATTTATCTTAGGCGGACAGGCTATTATTATTACGGAAAAGTAACAAATGCCCTATTTGTCACTTTTCCGTTCACCATGAAACCCAGTTAACGTGAGATCTGCGTAAACCCAAAACTGCTCTTTGTCCGACAACATCGAGTAATTAATAATAGTTAATAGCTACACAATACATACTATGTAATAGACTATATAACTCAAAATAATTAATCGTCATTTTTATAAGAATAAGGAAAAGTATTCTTAAAATTATTATTTAGATGGAAACTCACTTCTAAATGGTTTGTTTTGATACCTACTGTTAAATTACAAATTTCATATGATATATATGATCTACCATCAAGCCATCATCTACCTTAATTGCTACTTGATACTGATTAGGATTATTTAATTGATTAGGATTATTGATAAAACAATTAAAAAACATTTTTGTATGTCTTCCTAAAAAAACTAGTTGCGAATATCTTCAATATGATGTTGTTGTTACCTTATTTAATATTTATATTTTTATTTATGGACAATTTTCAATAAATTTAGATTGAGTTCAATGTGACTGTTTAATACATTCCACTTAAGCAATTGCTAAAACATTGTCCACGCTTCAGCATTTGTGCCTTTCAATTGTAAAATGTATCATGAAATAAATTTGTAATAATAATATACAGCTTCACGCTGTATCCCAGCAGGGTAGGCAGAGGGAACTCAGGTCTCAGTGTTAAGAAACTCCGTTCCCCATTTCATGTCGAATTCTGGTGGCATTGCGTGTTAGGCGGCGTAACTCAACGCCACGACACCAGAGCGAAGAAGTGAAAATATTAAATATTTCATTTCCTCAAGTGGGAATCGAATCCACAATCAGTCGCGTTCACAGTGACTTAGTGCCCAAGAGCCACGTCTGGCTTCAAAAATATATTTGTAATAATATTTTATCGAAAAAAAAAGAAACTGGCTGATATATAATTGTATCACGACATATAGGTAGGACATATAGGACTAAAATTAATAAATAAATTATCATTAATTTTTTTTCAGCCTTACGCTGTATCCTGCACACAGCAGGGTAGGCAGAGCGAACCTAGCGTTAAGACACTCCGTTCCCCACTTTCCGCCGAATTCTAGAGGTATTGCATGCTCAGTGGCGGAACACAACGCCGCGCTTTGCCGCGACACCAGAGCGAAGAAATGAAAATATGTAAATAAATACTTCACTTCCTCGAGTGGGGATCGAATCCACAATCAGTCGATTTTACAGTCACACTTTGTGCCTCTGTGCCACGACTCGCCTCAAATTATCATAAAATTTCGTTTAACAAATCATGTTGAATTACATCTAAGAATAAAATGAAAACATAATCTTATTTATTTTTTTAACATTATAACATGATTTATTTCAGATGTCTGGTTCCAGAATGTGAAGACGTAAATCCAAGTGTGGAAATACCAGTTTGGTGGCCGAAAGACGTCGATGCTAAATGTTTAAAGCCAGTTGTAGATAAGCGCAAATATGCTTTGTCAAACCAAACATGCTCGAACAATACGTTTCTTGAAGTATTGGAAGAATGCCATGAATGGGTCTATGAAAATAACAATTCTATCGTCGCCGAGGTAAGTTGTGGTTGGGGTTAACGTGGGGTTACGATGGTTTTGATATTCTTTGTAATGTAGAGATTTTGGCATTTATCTATTGAATCGCTTTTTGTTAAAGTTTTGTTGTTATACAATACAATTAAGTGTATTTTTAATTAAAATTGTAATAAAATTAAAAAGCTTTTGAGTTACGAGGGCTGCAGTTGTAGGGTTAAGAAAATACGATTTTTATATATAAACTTACTAGCGGACCCGGACGCGGCTTCGCCCGCTTGATCTGTACGAATGCTTATTAAATATATTTAGGAAATTGTTTTCAGTTTTTAATAGGATTGGTAAGAAAATATAAGCCTAAATGATCATATAATCCGAAATAGAATAATAAGTAGAAAAAAATCTTATTATTAGAAAAAATATGTAACTAATTTAATCTTCTTGTAAATAATGTAACTAATTTAAATTAACAAAAATAATAAGTAAACGTAACCAAAGTAAAATATTAATAAAAAGAAATTAAACAAAACTAGCTCTCTTTATCAATATTATCAAAGTAAAATAACATTTAAAAGTATTAAAATTAAATAACCACACGCACTTGTAAAAACATAGCACGACTATGTTTTTGCAAGTGTATGTGGTTATTTACATAATAATCAAATACAATAAAAAATATTTTAAATTTTTTTCTGTCAGTTTTTTATTTCTCCGAACTAATGTCCAGAACAACTGAACTGATTTTTATTGGACTTTCAGTGGTTGATTTCACTGATTTACCCGGGAAAAATCTTTTAAAACTTTTTCCTTGCGCGGGTACATAGATATTATATAAAATAACTAAACTCCTTTCTACATTAAATTCGATAATTGTTGCGAGCAATATCAAATCAAATACCAAAAAACTAAAACTACGTTTTATTAAGTGTATAACAACGGTATAGATAACCTAACTGAAATAACCGACCATTCTTTCCTTTATACCTAAATAATATTATGCCGATGCCGCGCAGGGCCGAAACTTACACCACACCAAGAAATTAATAAAAAACTAACTAATCTACTACTCGAATAAGCGAAGAACCAAAGAAAAAATACAAATTAATAATAAACAGAAAATAACCACATACAAATAAACAGTAGATCGAAAAAATATAAAAATTTACAAAATCGTCAACGTTGTCTGCTCGTACTGTGGCTCAACCTCCAGAGATAAACATACATCATTGTGGACTTTTAAATAGATTTTTTAAAAGACAATATTTTTGTAAAAGATAGTTTTTATATGTCTCATAATGTTGCGTCAGCGCACGCCATGTAAGTGTTCAGGAAGCTTACTTGTGCGACCTTTTCTTAAAACGACATAATTTCTTGTGCCTAGCAACGATTGGTATTAATATGGCGGAATAAATTACATGTCAAATTGAAACGTATTTTAATATATATCGAGAATATTACAAATATGAGAAAAAAAAGTATCCTATGTTCAACCGAAGACCCTCAAGTATCTCTATATGAGTATTTTATCACAATTGAATTAGCGGTTTGGCCCTGATTGCGTAAAAGACAGACAGACAGAGTTAGTTTCGAATTTATAATATAGGTATGGTTATTAATAAAATGTTAAATTAAAATACAAATTAAATCTAAAACTAAACTATATCTAGGACTACTGTTTAAACCTGAATTAATCTAACTTAATCTTAACTATTCCACGATGGAATAATAAGTGTGGGAAAAGAAGAAATTCCTTTCCCACCGTCGCCGTTCACCCGATCTCTCTCTTGTCAGCATTTTGTGGCGCTATCAGTCGGACATATTATAATATTAAATACGTTTTCCACCTGTGACACCAATGCTATATAACATTTGTGTAAATAGTCATAATGATATTTTAAACAATGAAAAATATTAATGCAAATATAGAAGAAGATTGCTTTTATAATCATTAAGAAAATACGATTTTTATATATAAACTTATATTAATACACTTGACATTATGGGAGAATGCTTTAGTGTTTTTATTTAAATTTTTCGGAACAATTTTTTTGTTAGTAAAATTACGATTTCCAAGAGGGTTTAAAACGCACTGAGTTTAAATTTTTATACGTTTCTATAAAAATAATTTAATAGACATATAAATATTATCTATATGTAACTTCCGCATATTAACCTCAGTAAGCAACATTGTGTTTCAGTGTCAAATTTATCATCAATTATATTATCGTCATTAACATCAATTATATAACGTCATTGTTTATAGTTTTCTTGTAAAAGCTTGTTCTGAAGCAGAATTTATTATCAAGTGCAATTATTATCAACATTTACATCGTTTTACCGCTTCATTAGCGTATCAATTAAATTCTAACTTAAAACTATAGTTTTGGCTTTCTTATGATTATGTAATACACAACAACATACAGGATGTTTTTTGTTGTCTTGAAAATTATACGCTTCTTATTATTTCCATATTCATTATGTTTGCGATTGAATGGCGATAAGATATTTGAACAGGAAAACGCACAAAATAATATATTGCAATATTTTTCAATCTGTTTGCAGTATTTTTTGTAAAATTCCAATATAAGGAAATGTGTATAATAAATACAAGAAAACATCTTTTTACTCAACGGTCTCTAACTAACTCGGTATCTATTTTACTGTATGGCTGACGTGTCGTGGCCGCCTTGAAGTAAGAGCTTTCTGAAATTTTGCGTATTGAACACTCGAGAGGAAAATAATGAAAAGTACAAAAAAACACTAAAATCAGTTCTGTACAGACGTCTGCAGCTAACTTTAGTACCGTCAACCGTACCGTACCAGTTTACCTAACCTACAGTCAATATGCACTTAGTTCCATTCTCGATTAACATAACGTTTCTATCGAGTTTACTATGGTTGTTTATAACGTAGAGGCTTCACCTTTATTTTATAAGATAAAGTTTTACAAAAATGTAAACAGTCAACTTATAGAAAATTTATATGTTTTTTATTCTATGGTTGTATAGGGAAGGCAAGGACGGCCAGTGATTTAAATATTATGTACATCGTCCGCTTATTGAAGGCAACTTAATTATCACAGCCGTTATATATATACATATTACATAATCGATTTAATCTACAGTTATTGTTCGTCTTCTATTTAATACATATTATTTAATCAAGTACATAAAATTAATCGATTAATGTCAAGTTTCTGTTTCTAAAGTAAATGTTAACGATTAACGTATGTACGTACGTATTGCATAGAAAATAAATTTATTTTAGACAAGAACGCATTCAAATGTAAAATTAAAAAGCTTATCAGAGCATTTTGAATAAGACGACGTTTTGTGTTATTTTTAAATGATTTTTTTTATTTATTTTTAAATAAAAGAGGCCTTCTCTTTTAATCATTCATATAAAAATGTTAGATAAGGTGCTGGGTACTCCAAGGGTATATATCAAGGTATCCTTAGTTAAGGCTAAAACTTTTATGATTTGTATATCATAGGCTTTTGTATTGGGTATGCTGTATAGATTTATGTATTAAAATTATTCCGGATTATACTCCGTACTATGTATATTCAAAATAACTAATTATCTTGATAAATTCATCAAATGTCACCCATTATATTTTAAATTTATCGAATTAGTCCTTAACATACTTATATATCAGTTGAATTTAAATTGGCAATAACCTGAGAAACACGTTATAATCGTTTTTCGTCAGGCCAGCTAATTGCTTAGTGCTTTGACCTGGTGCCAACGTATAATTTAAATTCACAGGTATTCATCTTCTATACTTATAAAATCGTACCGAATCTGTATTTCTACATAGAAGATATATGAGAAAAAAATATTGGGCACCTTTAATAATGTAGTAGGACCCAAAAAAAAAAAAAATAACAATTTTAAAATGTTATTCTACATTTAGGAAAGAAAAAATACTTATTTAGAAAACGTATAAAAATTTGAACGTAGCGGGACTCGAATCCGCGCCTCGTATCGTCGTTTATACGTTTGCTACAACTTATTTATGTGGTGTTGTTATTCTCTCTTGCCAGACGATAATTCTTAGTAATTATCTTTGGGTAGCGGTAATTTGTAAAAATCTCCTAACAGAGATGCTAACTATCATTAAACATAGAACAATAAAATATAAAACTACTTTTTGCTATGTAATCATAATAAATGTAATAAAGTACCAATATTTTGCAGCTCAACTTAGGTTGTGAATCATGGAAGTCGACGCTTGTTGGAAGCTTACATAACGCAGGAATGATCGTGTCTATGATGGTAACTGGATGGATAGCCGACAAGTACGTATATAGGATATACTGTAGATAGTTCTAAAATAAGATCAAAATAAATCAGCTTCACGCTGTATCCCGCACACAGCAGGGTAGGCAGAGGGAACCTGGTGTTAAGACACTCCGTTCCCCACTTTCTGCCGGATTCTGTATATGATTCATAACCAGTCGGTTTTACAGTCACACTTTGTGCTACTGCGCCACGACTGGCCTCTAGATAGTTCTAGCTACAACTTAATAGTTACAATAAATGTTGGAAATAAATTCAATTACTAATAAGGTTTGAGCTATTGTTACTTTAATTCGCTATCAATGAATATGTAATTTTCAAATTTGATTTAATTTTCATTTTATCGGGAAGTTTATGTAATTATGAAAAAATATGTAGGTAAATTGAAATGACTATAAAATTGATAAATTGAAATACTTTATGAATTAGCGAAATAGCGATCGTGAGGCGTAGCCTTTCAAAGGAATTACAGTTTTGATATCCACTTTCGTTTTTCCACTTTCCACGAAATTAAAGGGAAATTCGGGTAGACTGGCGGTACTTAACGCCGCATTTTAACTTGTTACCAGAATGAGGAGATAATATTAAATAATTCATTGCCCCGATTGGGAATCAACACAACCGTCGCGTTTACAGTTAGACGCTACTGCGGCCTCATTTTTGTTTAATATTAGGTAATATTGATTTTCACTATTTTTTTTACAGAATTGGAAGAAAACCTACAATTATTATTTGTTCTATCGGTGGAGCAGTGGGACTTATTAAAATTTTTATAACGAATTTCTATGTATATCTTGGAATTGAATTTTTAGAATCCGTATTAGCTTCCGGACTATATACAGTTGCTGTGGTACTGTGTACGTAAACGATTAAAAATATTTTTATATTTACATTTTAAGTACTCTATTATACCACTTATAATGATATTTTTTAAAATTACAGTAATTGAAGTTGGTGGAGACTCAAAACGGGTATTAGCAGGAGTTATATTTTCGTACGCCGTGTATATTGGAGAAGTTATGTTTGCATTTATAGCTATGGGACTTAAATATTGGAAACTTTTAATTATAGTAGTGTACAGCCCAATGATTTTATTTATCTTCTACGTAATGATTTTAAGAGAAAGTACTAGATGGCAAATGATTCGTGGAAAGTCGTCTGAGGCTAAGGAAAGCCTAAAATTGGCAGCAAAAATGAACAAATTAAATATTACCTCTAAAGAATTATCAGATAAAAGCGATGAGGACTTAAGAACTGAATTTAATGTAGTGGTTCAGAAAGAAAAAGAGAAAATGAAGGACATTATAGCTTCCAAAGAAATAATGCTACGTTTGTCTGTTACTTCTTTTTGTTTCTTTACATCGAGTTTCGTGTATTATGGCTTAGCAGTTCACGCAGTATTGCTACCTGGAAACAAGTATACGAATTTTGTTCTTTCCTCCCTTACATCTTTTCCTGGAGACTTTTTAGCATTTTTCATGTTTAAGAAATTTGGAAGAAAGATATCTCTGCAATATGCTTACGTTTGTTCAGCTATATTTCTTATAGCACAAACGTATTGTCCAGATTGTAAGTTTTACAAATATACCTATAGCTCTAAAAATGTTTTTATTAGACTCAAAATAATATAGATAGAAATGTAGGATAAGAATATATTATTAATAACATTTAATTTGTTTATTTCTATTTGTCTTCTTTGTAGTCTTTTTATTGAGACTTCACTAAGTTAATGAACGTTTAAAAATAATATAAATAACATAACAAGGCCAAGAAGCTAGTCACGATTATGAAGAATGGTTTTATAAACTGCTACTGCTATATTGTTTGTTATGAGAAGAATTATGTATATATTCATACTTATTTTGTATCATTTTTTGTTAAAATGATATATTTTTTATATTGATGATTTATCTTTATCTCTGTAGCTAATGCAAAAAAATATAATTTTATTTACAAGATACTCAATAAAGACTGGTTTATATGTTAATAAATATCGAAATATAAATATAATTTTCCTAACTAAGCATCGAATTCATAACCAAAGCGTTTAGTGTGAAACTTAAAAATTGCGCATCCACGACATCACTTGTGTGTTAATTTAACATTCAGATAATATTTTGCAGCTTTAACCTGGGTGAAAATAGCACTATTTTTACTCGGCAAATTGGGAGTAGCATTTTGTTTCACTGGTATATACACATACAGTTTAGAACTATTTCCAACCAGTGTAAGAGGAACTCTTATTGGATGTGGCAACACTGCGGCCAGAGTTGGTAGTATGCTGGCACCACTTACTCCATTATTGGTAATTAATTATAGAAAATATTTTTTAACAACCGACTGCTTACTGTATTTAAGTTTTGAAAATATGAATATGTTTAGAAATAAATTTCACTAACGGTACCGATATTACAACGTATTATAACGTTTTTTTTTAAATTATATATTAATTTGGTATTTTATGATGTTATTATTCGTGGACCTCAAATTTCAAAATGTGTCTTTCTTTTTCAGGCGACTGAGTTACATGCGCTGCCATCTTTATTATTTTCCTCGACGGCTGTGATCGCAGCTTTTCTTTTAACTTTTACACCAGAAACAAAAACGTTGCCAATGTTTGATACGATAGCTCAAATTGAATTGCACAAATCTAAAATTATGACACGCTTGTAAACAAATTGATAAGGATTAGGATCGCTGATTAGCTACGCTAAAACCCACTCCATGTGCTTGTCCATTTTCTCAATTTTATGTAAAGATGTGGGATTATCTGATGTTAAGAGTCAAGTAACTGTATATATAAATTAGTATACTCCTTTTTTAACGAAAGTTTTAGATAAAAAAATTAGCTTGCTAAAAACTTACTTTGTATATATAAATATTTTTAGAATATTATATAATTTTAATATTAGGTTAATGAAGTAAGCTTTTTTAAAGAAATATTTAATACTAATTAAACAATATTTATAAATAAAAATTTGTTAAGTAAACGTCTTCTTAATTTATTCCCTTCCCGTAAATCTCTACAATCTACAAAATCTGATCCTCAATTATTAGCACTAAAATGATATCGAAATAGTTTATTTATAAGAAATGATCTTATATAATTAATTTGAAAAGCTTCCAGTGAAATTACATTAACTTTTCCATGATTCGAAATAATTTCTGAACGAAATAATATAGAAAATATTCAATCTTTTTAAATTTGATTTCAACAACTGTCACTGTCATATTAATAGTTTGGCATTTGGCAGCTTTGGTCAACTACATTTTCCAAATTATCACTAATATCCTAACCTAGAAAATATTATTCGGTAAAATTTTAGTTTTACTAAAAGAATAGTAAAAATATTCATAAATTAACATGGACGGCTTTGAAATAAGGATTACTAATAGCAAAAAGGTAAAACATGACATAATAATATTATTGTTATGATATTTTGTCGGCGTGATAAAAAAGTATTTCCTTAATTTAATAATTTTCTAGGGAAAAGGGCTTTATGCAACGAAGGATTACAATGAAGGTGATATTATTTTGGAAGAAGAACCATTAGTTTCCTGTCAGTTTGCGTGGAATGCAGCGTGCAGATATTTGGCATGTGATCATTGCATGAGGTAAGGTTTTTTGTGTTAATTAAATTTATATATCGCCGTCGTGCCGTGCATTAGTAAAAATTTTGATTAATACAAGAATCAAATATATTTGAATTTACTGCATATGTTTTGCTGTATTTTAATGTTGTTTTTCAGGCCTTTAGAGACTCCAGAACAAAATGTGCGACGTCTTTCCGCCAAGCCAGATATTGTATTACCCCACTCCAATTGCTTTGAAACAGATTTATTAAATATAACAAGTTGTAATCAATGTGGAATTCTCTAC
This sequence comes from Heliconius himera, assembly GCA_021202915.1. Taxonomy (NCBI): domain Eukaryota; kingdom Metazoa; phylum Arthropoda; class Insecta; order Lepidoptera; family Nymphalidae; genus Heliconius; species Heliconius himera. Next base: position 318,397 of record JAJHJA010000121.1, read on the forward strand.
TGTTCTGAAGACTGCAAAGAAAATTCATATTCTATCTATCATAGAAGCTTATGCTATATACAGAATGAAACACAGCATCCTATCAATGTTCTTATTGAAACTTGGAAGTAAGTAAAAAATTTATATTATAAAAAAAAAACAATTGTAGTTTTTACATTTTTTTTGCTTAAATTATTTTCACTTGTTTTCTTTTTAATGGGCATAAAAGTTTTCTATTAAACATGTTTTTAAGCATTTTTTGATGCTGATTAAAAATATATAGTATACAAATACCAAACACTCTATACTCATTATCCATTTTTTTTGTAATATAAGACAAAAATGTTGAATGACTTTATTACATCCATTATTTAATAAAAACATCAACCAATGTTACCTAGATTAATAACAAGATTAATTATAAGTACCTTTTTATGAATGGTTCTTTGTGTGTCAAAGTTATTACCCATTACATGGCAGCTTTCTTGTTCTGCTAAGATGAAGCATTACATTGATTTTCTCCACTCAAGATTTGTACTGTTTTTATGTCAGATATAACTAATGAACATTAGTTGGAGAAAAGCATCAAACATTAGTAAGAGAAAATTGACATTGTGCTTCATCTAACATATTTTGATCTTTCACAGATTATGATATATCTTATTTATTCAAGGTATTGTTTAATAATAACACCTAATATCTTTACAGACAAATACATTATCCACCAGAAACAACAAACATAATGTTACTAGTTCGTATATTAGCATATATTCAACAGCATTCTGATCCATCAGCAGCTGCAGCAACTATTAAACAATTTTGTCACAGAACTGTAAATGAGGATGCAGAACTGGCACATAAACTCCTAGGTGAAGAATTTAGTAGCCAAATAAATACTTTGAGGGAAATGACTGCTAATGTCATAAATGGGGAATATATACAAGAGGTTAGTAGATTGTAAAGCTTTTTGTGTTGTTTTATTATATTGTTAGCTTAGAGTGTAAACTTGGTAAATCTGTTTTTCAATTTTTTCATTATGTTCCTTTTTATTGCATTTGAAAGTGTAAGGAAAAACAAAATTGACCATTATTTCCTATAGTACAAAATACAAATCAACTGTCAAAATTTTGAAAACTTTCTAATAACACATAATTATGTGCTCATATTTATTACACTCACTCACAATCATAAAAATGTTTTTTGCCCCTTCTGTTAATTTGCATGATTAGCAGGGTTACCCTAGAGAATTAGAATCCTACTATATAATATGCCCAGTCTCCATATTTAGAAAGATTAAAGTTCAGTTAAACCCAATTTTATACATTGTCTTACCTGACTAGGAAAATAAAATAATTAAAAAACCATTATTGATACTATAAGTCACTGCCCCACTGGCATTATTATGTACAATAAAAAATATAAGAAATATATATTTTCTTTTATTTTTATAGATTTTATATATGAGGCATTCCATGTGAAGCTGTCAATATTTTGATAGTACAGTGTTTAGTTTAGGAGTTATGGGAACTTGAAGTTGTGAGTGATGGGTGGACATGTACTCTTTCAAATCTCTTTATTCAGTATTAATAAGTGACAAATAAATAATTGAAGTAGTGGAATAGATTCCTCATTAAATGAGTTTTTAATGGTATTTTAGTAAAATTATATTACTTTTCATAAATCAGCTTCATACAAACAGCACGGAAGGCAGAGGGAACCTAGTCTTAAGATAGTCCATTCCCCACTTTCTGTCGAATTCTGAAGGCATTGCGTATTGAGTGGCAGAACTCAATGCCGGGCTTTGTCTTGACACCAGAGCAAACAAATGGAAATATAAATTTTAAATATAATATAATAATAAAGATAAAGTGTAAATATTAAAAAAAAACATTATACATCACTAATAATTTAAACTTAAAAAAAATTATATTATCTGTATACATAATTTCAGTTTCTAACTCCAGAAGGATTTTGCTCTTTAATGGCATTAGTTGGTACTAACGGACAAGGTATTGGTACAAGTCCGTTAGCTCTATGGGTCAATTCTGTTTCTCAATTAACAATGTCTGATGATGAGAGGCAACAACTTGATGTGTTTATTGATAAATTGTATCAATATGTTGAGGAAGGTTAGCTATGATTATTTATTGTTTTGTAAAATATAAAAAACTAATATAAAAACTGCATTCTACTATTATTTACTAAAATTTTGCTTAGCAATGTGTTGATTTGAAGGCTTATGTTTGTTGATATGAAAACTTAATTAAAGCTCAGTATATTCATTTTATTATTATTATTGCATGCTACAGATGTATCATCTTCCATATCTTTTCTTAGCTATTATATGTATATATTACATATACCATTTGTTTTCTTTACATACTACTTAAAATAAGAAAGGGAACTATAAATGAAACACAAAGGTTATATAACGTTATATTTTATTTATAGTTATATACTTTTCTTTAATTTCTTTCTATAACATATAAATAAAATATTAAACATATTTTAATATACTCTACAGAATCAGGTCAATTTTTGAACACTGAAGGATCCGGATTATTCCAATTGCAAAGTGCATGCAATCATAGTTGTGCCCCCAACGCCGAATCAACATTTCCATATGGAAACCATAAAATACAGTTAAAAGCATTGAAAGCTATACAACCTGGGGAAGAAATATTTATAAGTTATATAGACGAGTGTACTTTGCAAAGGTCCAGACATTCTCGGCAAAAGGTAAGATAAATAGATAAATAGCCTAATTGTGGAAACAATTTTTATGTTTTTTGTACATGTATACAATGTATGAAGTCAAACAAGCTGTACTGAGTTACCTCAACGCTCATATTGAGCCTGACTAGAGTCCACTCAGTCACCTTGTACTTATCTTAGCACGAATTTATACAGGTCTTTTTCAGGTAACTATATCCTCCCTCCTATATCCTTCCTCTACACAAGTTTGCTTAAAATATATATTTTTATACCATGAATATTATAGACAAACTTACACATCTATATAATGTCTCGAAAACTGAGGAACACAGTGCTTTAATGCAAAATTCAATCGTGAAAGTGCTATTTAGACATAAAAAGAGATAAAAAGTCAAATTAAGTAAAAACATGAAATTTTCCAGGAACTAGCTGAAAACTACTTATTCATATGCAACTGTGAGCGTTGTATATCCCAAAGCTCGGAGCCAGACTGTACCAGCGAGGAAGAGATGAGTGAAGATGAAATTGATGCAGATGACTGATGTTCCAACTTTCTTGCCCTGTGCTTACTGGGCATATGAGACAATGACTTGTAATGATGCAAGAATGTGTGGTGTTTACAAGGATGTGCAAATTGTGCAAGAATATGTCATGCTTTCAAGAATGTGCTAATTTAGTAAATGTATAATTGAAATTTGTTAGAAAATATAGTATATGTAATATTTTATTTATTTATGTCAAAGCTATGTATTAATAATACATATGTATTGTATATTTTTTTAAAGTTTAAGGACTATATTAAATTTTAACTTAACTAATGTGTGACAGTGACATTGTAATAAAAACATTTAAGCTAATCTATTCTAGCTTCACGCTGTATCCAACTGCTGTAACGACTTATTTGCTAATACATCCAGCTAATACATTTGACAAAATGTTTTTATATTTTGTCTCTTTTTAGTTTACTAGACATTGAACTAATTCTTAAACTTACTTACTTAGTAGTTGAAAAATACTTGTGTATACACATTGTGTTGTTATTTGTGTGATCTGAATAACTATATTTTACTTCTAAGTTCATGTATACATGTATACTTAAAGTAAATGATATTCTTATGATATAATATATGAAATTAAATAAAAAAAGTCAATGTAAGTGACTTGGAATGTTCAATAGCTGATGCAATACAATAGAGAAAAAAAAAGTATAAATATAAAATACTGTTACATATTGCAAAATTTTTAACTTAACTTTACGCCAAACTACTTACTACAGTCGAGTTAATTTGTCCAATAAGAAATTATAATTTGATAAAAATATTATTAAGATTAGCATATTGATACTTAATTAATAATAATTTGGACATATTATAATATTATATTTTTATTATTAATTAATATTTTTTGGATAGTGGCGAATCCATCGATCTGAGACATCAATTGGCAAGTACAGCGTAAGAGTTATATGCTCGAAAGGAAGTGTTCATACTGCGTACAGTACGGACGACGAGTAGTGACCGTCCTGAAGTTAGGCTTTCTGAAGGCGCTATCCTTTGGAAAAGTAATCATGGAAAGTAAGAAAAATCTTAAAATCAAATCTGCGCAACCATCTAAAGCTAACTTAAAGCCTTCTCGTTATGGTAAAGTCGATGCATACCTTTTGACACCCTTAGTTGACTACATCGGTATTTGACCCGAGCTATTACATCGCTTTGTGGGAGCCCATCTAGTGGGGGAGGAGACAGTCAATTTGAAACTATTATAACTATTATGTTAGTCTTCTTTAATAGCATAGTTCTCAATCCATCCACACGCCATCCCACAATTTAGTTTTGCATATTTTCGTACTATCCTGTAACCAATTCTGGGCAATTGCCTGCGGTTACTCAGGCCGTAAGTGTTGAAGCCTAGGCTTTCAAAATTCCGAGTTCCTTTGAACTTGATGAAAGAGAGACACAATAAATAATAACACTTATATTATAAATAAAATACATATATGATGTAAGTATACTATGGCCAATGGTGGCCTATGTACTACAAGTGATTTCTTACAAGCGACCTTTTAGATACAGATGACTATTATAAGGAAAGTGAGATAGGTGTAAAAGAATATGTTATATAATTAATGTTACTATGATCACAAACAAAAATATAAACATTTTATTTTCAAAAAATATAATGTTTCGGCCCAGTGCTAAATTCGGTAGACAGGTATCAACGAATTTGGAAAAATGCCTAAATTGTAATGAGGCCTAATATATTATTGATAATTATGAAATATAAATAAACCTTATAATTAATTTATATATAAATAATTATAATAAAAAATATTTATAGCAATAGTTAGAATGTATTATTATTATACATATAATTATTAAAGTAAGTGATTATTTTGTATTCATAAAATAAAGAAGGAAATTATGTTAACCTAATGTAATACCAGTTTTTACCTGCGGCTTTGCCCGCGTGGGATTTCTTGATATAGTGGCAGTTATGTAATTTACCCTTGCTTGATAACTGCATTATCCGGCACAATTATAATTATTTAATATGAAGCTGTAGTTCCTGAGTTTAGCCTATTTATCCAACAAACACTTAAATTTTATGAAATTTTGTATAAATCTCTATCTATACAATAATTAATTGTCATTGGACAATTTTAAATTGTTTTAAATTATTTTTTCATATTTAGAATGAAAAAATAAATAACAAAAATAAGATTAATTATTAATTAATATCCATAATTCTATGTTACATTTGTAATGTAAAATGTAGAAGGTAGATTGAGCAGAAGATTGTCTATCGTCCAATATTAATAACCTATCTCCAACGTCAATCTTCGATTGTTCCATACATCTATCCAATCTCTAGATTGGATAGATGTGTGTCTTTTAGGCTAGTATAAATGAATAATCATTGTTGTTTTATCTTATAAAGGTTACTTGTCTTTACTTGGTTGTGGAATTCATTTACTTTCCATAACAATTGTATTTATAATTAGAAATCTATCGTATATCATATCGCATTATGATATTATCTACGCCTAATTAATAAATATTTAAGAAATTGAAAAAATATTTTAAATTATAATAATCTGTATAAAATATTTAAGTATATGTAAGTTACATTTTGTTAGATTTTTGATTTATTTCTAAACTAGACTATTGAGCATGGTTTGATAGCGAATATATGGATCGGTTTCTAAGTATAGATGCTCTCATTAAGAAAATTATAGTTTTCGATTGTTCAGCATGTAATCAGCAATCGTTAAAATAATAAGTTGGTGCAAAAAATCAAATAAAAATGAAGCCGTATAGCTCGTATTCTAATTATGAGATGAGAGCTGGGTCATCTTCGTATATTAGCCAATATATCATTAGGTCTGAGTGACCTCTGTAAAGAGACTTCGCAGCCTGCATGTGATCTTAGCTGGATATTTCATTATTTCGTAATTAATTATTGAGAATTTAATTAATAACAATAAATATTTTTAATATCAATGACAGCAGATTAGTTTTTCGGTTTCGGTCAACCAACTACAACAATTTATGCGCTTGGTGACTGCTACTACGACGACGACCTACTTATTAGCTGGCTTCTATCTTACATACTGATTATCAGTATATGTATTGAGAAAAAATGAGTAGTATTATTTTAAGTCATTTGTATTTTATTGTTATAGTGTTTCAGAATTTAAAATAATTGTAGATTTTTCTATTAATGAATGCCCGTTATTGTTTGTACATAAGTACCATGTATAATTGATTGAGTCGTTTATGTTTGAGCATTTAAATTATTAATAAAAAGGAGGTTGCTTAGAATGTAAGATTTAAATTTATATTTTATCATTTAGGTAAAAAATAAAAAGGTAAGAAAAAATATTTACCATTGTAGCATAAAACTTCTCATCATCTCAATTATTTTAATTTAGAAGTTTGTTGTTACATAGAATTAAAAAGATAGCTAGATGTGCTCAATAAATAAATAGGTGTATGTAACGATATCATTTAAACATTAAATATGTTTGTGTAAGCTAAATAAAATAAAAAGATTTAAAATATTTTTTTCTTTACAAAAGAAATAAAAAAAAATTAACATTATATTTTAGACAGTTTGTGGTCAATTATTTTAAAAACGCTATTAAAAACAGGGCACTTCAATAAGAGCTCGCTATTTTTGGTGATTTATTGCTCGATCGCAATGTAAAGTTTTCAATTGGGTTCGTACGATATCTTTGCCAAAATTATAAATTATAAGAGTCAAGATATTTTTATTAAGCGAAAGGATAAAATGTAGGTGTATGTATATAGGTAGTTATAGAAGTAGTATATTTGATATTATTTTTCCGTAATCGAAGTCGGTGACTCATTCTTACTTTCTGCATTTATATATCCACCTGTATGTATAATGCGTTATATTTAATACTAGCGGCTCGCCCACGGCTTCGCCCGCTTAAAATACATGATTATTGATTTAATAAGCAGAATTGATTGACAACTATAATGACTTCTAATATGATTTTTTTACGACATTATCGTCAAAGAATTTTTGATTATTTTAAATAAAAAAATACGACCATTGTTGATATTTAATATTTATAAAATATACATAAAGCTAATTATTTATTACACGTATATATTTTTGTAACTTTATGTTCTTTTTACCTATATAATATACTTTGTTAAATGTGCTGATGTCGGTGTATAATTTAATTTACTCATTCAGAAACGGCCTTAAATGTTGAATTATTGATTTGAAGGATTCATAATATTCTTTGTAAACTAACCGTAATAATTGCATATTAACTCCTGTACAGTTTTTAAATTAGTTACATATATTATATGAACGAACCAACCAAAAAATATCTTTGTATTTACTTGATATTTCTTTCAAGATCGTTCTTTATCTCTGTGTTGAATGAATTACGACTTCTTTCAAATGACGATAACTTTTTTTTAATGAACCGATTTTGATGAACTAAACTTTAGTATTTAAATTGAGTTAAAACAAAGCAATTGGTGATATTTTCAAGTAAATCGGTTCAGTACTTTCAGAGAAAAATGCGGACAAAAATATGTCGACAGACAGACAGACAGACCAACAGACAGACAGACAAGAAATTAAAAAAAAATCTTTTTGCTTTCTATTATTTTTTTTAAGTGTCCCTCTATCCATTTCAGTCAAAATTACTAAATGTACAGACAAAATATTTTTACTGTCTTATTATATATAGAGATTATGACTGATATCTAATAATTTTTCAGCTATATATTAGCTTCAAAATTGGCCTTTTGTTCGTTTTAATGGCAATTTTAAATTTAACAAATATATATAATTTAAATTTATAATTTAAATAAAAATATATATAATATAAAATAAAAAAAATATTAAATACATAAATAGGTATTTAATAAAATTTTAATTTTGTATGTTAGACTATAGAGTTTTGTTGATTTTTTTTGATGAGTGCCAATTTGTCGTAAGATATCGAGCATATTTTATAAGTATTTCGATATAACTAATTTCATAAATATAATAAATAGTAAATATATATATGCCTATATAGCAGCCAGTTAGTTTTATTACTTATCCGTGAATTTTGTGGTAAATAGCAATATATTTTTTTAATGGAAAAACGACTCGACCATACCTGTTGGGTTTACTCTGTACCTAAGGCAGTTAAATCTTCACAATCTATATCTCGGAAATTGTTACTAACTTATTAAAAAAATAAAGCATTTCTAAAAGATTTCTCATAGTGAGCGGAAAGCGGGACCATGCCTGTCCCGTTCGGAACATCTGATTATTAGCTATAAAATCGGGACGTCTGACGACGCTGCTATATAGGTTGCTTCTATCTACTTATTATGTACGTATTATGTAATATTATGTTTCTTTGATTGATCTGTTACGTGTTAGTAATTGTGAAGTTTTTATTAATTTTATTGATATTACATTAGTTATTAAATTAGTTATTTCTCAATAAATTTCTTATTATATAATAAATGTATTTTAATTAATTTATAGTCTGTAAAGTCCATAGTAAACCATATAATATTACTTTAATCCTCATTTTCATTCCTTTGGTTTTTGATCTCAACGCTGTTTCTTATTATAGCGAAAGATTTTTTTTTATTGATAATGTCTACCTATATATTAAATATTAACTTGACCTCACTACCGTCGTAACCGGACAGTTAATGTGCAGTAACACCACAACTTATTGTTACAATTGGGGTATAGCTAAGTATTTATGCAAGCGGCGTTGAGTTCTGCTACTCAACACGCAAGGCTTCCAGAATTCCGCAGAAAGTGGGGAACGGAGTGTCTTAACACTAGGTTCCCTCTGCCTACCCTGCTGTGTGCGGGATACAGTTTGAAGCTGATTTATTTATTTTTTAATCATTTCTCGAGTAGAGATCGAACTTACAACCGTCACATTTAAAGTCAGGCGCCATCTCATTACTCAAGGTAAGTAAAATTTTGATTGTTTCACTTGAATTCAAAAATAATAATTAAAGTATAAATTAAATTTTCTCCATTTTACATATATGCAAGTTGCGTAGAATTTATGCGAAAGTAAACATTATTATAACGAGCATCGTAATACAAACAAACGGTCGAAATTGTTTGTGATACGCAGTACGCACGCTGTATACAGCCGTCGTGAATATGGACAATATTTCTGAATAATAATAATTATTTTCATGGCAATGCAAAAAATATTACTGAAATCGTTTTAAGAGAACAAAATCGAATATGAAATATAATAATATTGCCTGTTTTACATAATACAAAATAATAATATTAAAGTATATACATACATAAATGTCGCACTGTCTTTATTTAGAAAGTTTAACGTGATTTGATAATTTTCAAAATTTGTTTGTGAACAACAAAGAAGCGGTTGGAGGGCTGCGCAACGTCAAAAAGTGAAAATTTGCGAGGGTAAATTGAATTGTGAAAACAAACAGTGTTACGGTGAACGTCCAAAAGCACTTTAACGTTATTATACGCAGGACATCAAGTCACATAAAATTCTTTATTCATTTTACTTTTGCGGCCTCACGGCCCGGAATTCCTGCGATGTCTTTCTTTGATCTGGCAAAGAAAATACGATGGACGAAAATGCACTTGAACTGTCTTCATAAAAGGGGAAAAATATAATTTATTCACGAGATAATTTTCTGCTCCCCTGTAAGGAGACGTTTGAAGTGGGGTAGGCACGAATGACTGTTTGTACTGTGTACTGCTTCACTACTCTAATAGCGACTGTGACCTGTCTTGCTTCGCTACTTATATTCTTTTCAAAGCTCTTACTGTCTGAATTCAAATAATTTGTATGCAGCGCTAGTAAATTTTTATAACAACGCTTCAGGAGACAAAACATAATTGAATATTTTTAAAAGTTAGAGCGAGGAAAATATAAAATTGTTTAGTTTCTTTATTTTATTTGTATGTCTTTTTAGTTTGCCTTGAAACTATTCGTTTGTTGAAAAATTAATAATCATAAATTTGCCTAATTTAATATTATAATTTAACATTTAAAGAGTTTATATATTGTACAGTGCACATAAGCGGTACAATTGTAGGCATGTTTGTAATCTAATACATTATGTAAGTATATCTTTGATCATATCCCCGTCATACGCCGAAACAAGAGAACCCTCTAAATACTAGATAACAGATGCGATTATAATACACTGTCACAGATCCTTATTCTGCCCTTCAGCTATCTAAGATCCCTTCTGTTTTATTAGGAAGAAACGAAATGTCTTCCATTGAGTTATTTTATAATGTTAACTCTAATTTAAATGATTTTGAAAACGTATACTTATGTAACAAAATTGTTAGATTTGAACATTAGGTAACATTTGACCCCGCGCATATTTTTTTGAAATATTCTTTGAAATTTCAATGAAATATTTAATATTTTCATTTCCTCGCTCTGTTAAGGAGGCAACAAAAAAGTGAAAATTAGGGAACAGAGTGTTTCAATAGTTCAGCACTACAAGCAGAAAAACGGACCTAATCATGCCAGGAATGATATGGAAAGGGGAGAAACTCACGCACCCTGACCATCAACGAATCTCAGGGACTTACATATGAGTTTGTAGTAATCAAACCAAACTAAGGCCATCAAAATCGCCCTACATGACAGCATATCACATGCAATCGTCGCCTTAACAAGGCATACAAAAGGATGCATCTACTACACTGACGCCGAAGAAGACGCAATCGGCAGGTTCATTCTGGAAGACCATTCAAGATAGCAAGATATTAACGTCCACCTCACATGTTAAAAAGAAAAAAAAAAATTTTAATAATCAATTAAGTACAAAAGTCTGTGGCGCATACCAACTGAATTATAAAAAAAAACCCTCCCTTCCTTCTGGTTCCCTGATTCTCGCTGCCTAGGATAGGCTATGTGCGGGATAAAGCGTGAAGGTAAAAAAATGGGCATGTATTCGTAAATTTTACGTTAATTGGTCATTATATGCTACAAAACCAATTCTCGTTACACAATGTATCTCTATATATTTATAAAAAAGAACCCAACAACATTTAATCCACTTCCCTTTAATTTCGGGATACGCTACCACGCTCGAGTAGTCGAATGTGCTAATAACGACCAGATATGGACTTCAGTACATCTGAGGGCCAGATTTAAATTAAAATCGTCCCCTTTCTTTGAAGAAATGCCGGCTGGGGTATTTAATTGTGATCCATTCGAAATATTGGCTTTAGAGCGGGTTGCGAATAATTGCCAAATTTTATACTCAAATGCCTTTTGTCATTTGTTATTGAGTTAGCCAAGCGCCTTTCAGTCGAAACGGAAAATTACTCCCACTAATGAAAAAATTCTATTCGTTAGAACCTCGCGGTTTTTGAAGTTATTGTGAAATATTCGCGTACAATTTCGTTATCTATAGATTATTTGAAAGGGATTAATCGTCTTTTGTTAGCGTTAATTAATTGCCTCAAAACTTTGCTTTTGCTTGAGTTTAGGTAGAGTAAAAAGTGTGTTAAGACACTCCGTTCCCCATTACCCGCCGAATTTTAAAATTCAAATTCTGGTGGTATTGCGTGTTGAGTGGCGGGACTGAACGCCACGCTTTGCCTCGACAGCAGAGCAAAAAAATGAAAATATAAATATAAAATATAAATAAATATTTCATTCCCTCGAGTGGGGATCGAACCCACAATCAGAAGCGTTTACAGTCACACCCTTGTGCCCCTGCGCCACAACTGACCTCAGTAGCTAAGGCTTATTAATATCGATTTTGTGTGGGAGAGTTTTTAAATAACTAGCCACCACGGCCTGACCGGCTGTTATCGTTGAAAAGATAAATAAATAAAATGAATTGGTGGAAAACTTCAATAGATAATCTGTTAAACAAAAAGCTTACCGCAGTGCGTGTTATTTAAACTGTCTATGGGAATTTATAATTTGGATTGAAAATTGAAAAAATATACATAACAAATATTTATCTTTGTATATTAAAAATGAAAAATGTTTTGTTAAATTAAATTAACATTGTGAAAGATTAAGATCTTTGACCTAAAGAAATAGGCTTAGTTTTAATGGATTATAATTTTTGTAATACTTTTGGGATTACTTAAATACAAAGAGAATATTGGACACATTAAAAGTAAAGTAAATTTTAAATTTATTAAGAACCGTATAAAAAATTCTATAGTTAATATTTTCTAATATATATTTTAAAATATGAATATAAAGATACTATATTTATATTCATATTTTAAAATTAAAAAAATGTAATTCTTGGCCCATGAGGGGATCGAACCCGCGACCTTCGCGTTATTAGCACGACGCTCTAACCAACTGAGCTAATGGGCCTTGTGACTAATAGTGTTAATATAAGACTTATTTTAGAATAATATAATTTATCTCACAAATTATATTATTGCTCTGATGATATTGGACGACCATATAATAATGTTTATCACAAAATATTATACGTTATATGTAGTTTTAGCATCATAGATAAATAATATTTAACGATTCATTTAAAGACAAAAAGAGACAAAAAGATGGTAGATTTTGCTATTTTTTTTATTTTAGATTTATTTGAGGTGCGTTAAAGATTACAGAATATAATATTTAATAGGTCAAATCAACAATGATAATAGTTTTTTTGGAACTACCAGCTGTTTTATTAGAAATTTTGTCAGAATGATTTCAATTTTCTAATTTGGCTGTCAGCGTAGCCCAGTTTTGGCTAGAATAAATTATTTTTAAAGTGTATTCCACACTAAGGATCTAAAAATATACAAAAAATGTATAAAAATTTAGGTATGTGTGATTCAAACCTGCGTCTCTTGGAAACCGATCAGGACCGTTTGGACCGTTACCAAAAGAAGCGTTTCATTATTTTTACGTTTTCCAAATAAGCCACTTTTTATAACTTAAAAAAAATATATTGAAAATATAAGTTTGTAATAATTTCTGCTCTACTTTCAGTCTTATTTACTTACTCTTTGATATATTTTCCTTTCAAAATGTTAAGTCCACTATCTAATTCTATTCGAAGCGAAGACCAAATTGTAGCGAGTAAGTTTAGCAGTGAAGTCATCCCACGTTCGCAGCTTCCGACGTAAGCTGATCATGTCAGCTCCCGTTCCAATTTGCTTATTCATTCCGTCAGTCCCTTCGTAACGGCCGCTGTATCACATCCGATATATTGGCAGGGTTTGTTTTAGATGCTATGTAGATTGTGTTTGGGTTTAAGCTTGCCTCTTACCGTATAATGTGATGAAGTGAATTTTATTAAATCATTAATTTAATGATGCAACGGTTGTGGGTTTGATTCCCACTCGGTTGAATGACTTATTTTCATTTCCTCGCTCTGCTCCAGTAACGTGATTTGTTGCGGTGTTGAGTTTCGCCATTTAACACTGAACATTTCGAAAATACGGAGATAAATTGGGAACGGAGTGTGTTAACACTAACACTATGTCTATGCTTATACTGCTATATGCGGGAAACAGCGAAATGCCATAATAAAAATAAACGGAAAAAATTTAAGATGTTCAAATTTTTTGTGTGCCTAATAACAATTACTAGATACTTATTACTCGAATATGGTATCTTTAACAAATTTCCTAATTAAAAAAATATTTTTTATCATACTTTTTCACACAAAATCTTTTCAACCGCGTCACGGCGATCGTCAAAAGACAAACACAGCTAGATGTATTTGCGTGTATAACAAAGTTTATTTGTTCGAATATCAATATTATTTCATAGTGAACTGTGTGCTTGTTTTGCATTGGAAAATAGGATGATGTCCAATTTACTTTGGCACTGTTGTTGATTTTAGTGATTGATTCGTAGAACTACAATTTAAAAGCTGTATAAAGTTTCCTTTTGCATTTGTATTTATAGGTACAACATTCAGTCGTAAATATATTATTATTTGATGCTGCTTCTTTTTTTTGTATTATCTGTCGTTTTGATTTTCTTTTTTTTTCAAACACTTTCTAGGGTAGGTATTTGAATAGGTATGTTATTTGTGATAAATCACTTTATTGTCGCACCTTAACGCCGTATTTTGTTGAGCTAGCCCATGGACACGTTTGTCTTATTCGTGTTTTTTCTCAAGAGAGATTTGAACCCACAATTCACAACTATGATAACGCATTTGTATTTCACATGTACTTACATTAATTTATTTTCTTTTCACATCGGCAACACTTAGTACCTGCCTTTGACCTAATCGGTGTCTAATCAAGGCCGACTTTGAAGGTCTTGCTAAGATTCAATGTTATCTGTTTAGCAACGTTAATAATATTTAATTAGACACACACAAGAGGCCAGTCGTGGCGCAGCGGCACGAGGTGTGACTGTAAATCTGACTGGTTGTGGGTTCGATCCCCACTCGAGGAGCTGAAATATTTACTTAAATTTATATTTCCATTCCTTTGCTCTGGTGTCGAGGTTAATCGCGGCGTTGAGTTCTGCCACTCAACACGCAATGCCTCCAAAATCTCGGCAGAAAGTGGGTAACGGAGTGTCTTAACATGAGGTTCCCTCTGCCTGCTGTATGCGGGATACAGCGTGAAGCTGATTAATTTTTATTGATTACACACAAAATAGATTTTGTTCTTTCAAATATATCAAATGTTCTGTCGCTTAAATAGAACGTTGCTATGAGTCCACAATGGACAAATAAAAATAAGCGTATGAAAAATGATTGAAAATAGAAAAAAAAATATTATTTAATTTAAGTAACGTATGAAAAGTGAGCAAAGATAGGAAAAAGTAATATCATTAAATATTTATTTAATTTACAGCAACAGTGTTGCCATATAGCGTACACGTAAAAGAATGTTTTACTGTAATCACTGGACCCAGAAAACTATTTCCGAAAAAGGCTCATAGTAAATTGGAAAGCCTCGTGCTCGTATAGCGTTTCCGCGCAGCACCGAGGAAATAAAAACAGGGAAATGAAAATAGGTTAAGCGGACCCTCGGGGTAGGAATGACTTGAAGATGGGTTTTTGTATCAACTAAGCAAGTATTGTTCATAAAATTTCAGGTTGCATCGTTTGAGTGTTTTTTGGATCATTTTATACTTTGGTTTTGTATTTTTTTTTTAACTTTATTGCAATGGTAGACTTTACGTGTTTAAAAGCGGTAGATAGTTTCAAATGGGCATATTTCATTAGTACATGGTTTAATATGGTTGTATAAGCAATCGATTTTATAAGACGTGTTATAATTTTGTTTAATAAAATATCTAAATGATTACCTCTACGATTATCTGTTTTAATAATTGTATATTATAGAAGTAAAGTTTATTAGAGAAATTAAATGGAAATACCTTATTGTACTTTAATATTTCCGATATTTTTAATTATGTCAATTTTGCGGTTATAGGTATTAGAAATTAAAATTATTAACTTCAATATATTTTTCACAGACTTACGTATTATTTTAAAAATGTATAAATATATCGTTCAGAGCGTCCATTGCAGCACGTAGCTGGCAACCTGTCCCACTTTGTTTGGGCGATAACGTAAGCTCGAATCAAACATGGCTGAGTAATTACGTCGGGTAAAGTTAAGGTGTTAGCTAATTGGGGAGGCGCGGTGGCGCGTCACTAAATGACTCTGATTTCGAGTAATCCTACCCGCCTCTTTTACTGGAAAAGTAGGCGAAAGCTTAAGACACATGCCAGTTTTATAAAAGCAAAATATATTGAGGTCAGTCATGGTACTGGGGCACAAAGTATGATTATAAACGCGACTGGTTGTGGATTCTATCTTCACACGAGGAAAATTAAATATTTATTTAAATTTATTATTGCATTACTTCGCTCTGGTGTTGAGGCAAAGAGCGCCCACTCACCACTTAAAGAATTGCAATATTCCTCCAGAATTCGTTGAAAATGAGTGAACGGAGTGACTTAATACAAGGTTCCATCTGCATACCCTGCTGTATGCGGAATTTTTTAAAATTTTATAAATTTAATTTATTGACGATTGTAGGCAATTTAATTTGTTTATTAAGATTAATAAGTTATTTAAAAATAAATATTAAGGTTAGGTAAGGTTATTGTGTAGTGCAATTCACACTCTGAGAAATGAATTTAACACTATGGCAAAAATTAATGGACCATTGAGCTCCGCTAATGTTTTCAATTTTGGCGAAAAGTTACCTATAAAAAACACTAGGTTTCCTTTGCCTTTCCCGCTATGCGTAAAAAAGTGGAGCTGCTTTTTTATCACAAAAATAAAAATAATATTTATAACCATACCTTTTTTATTTGCCTAAACATGACACAATGTCAAATAAAATATGCTCTACCATTCAAATGCTGCGACATTGACCCAGTGCTGCACAAAAAGATTTAATCACTTAACCTTATAAGGAAACATAAGTATGTATATTGAATAAACTAAGTGTTGGGATAAAAATGAATTGCTATTTATGCCTCATAATCCAGGATTTGGAGGGTTAAGTCGGCCGTTCTTTGGTCGTCATCAATCTTACTCACCCGCATAATCGTTGAGAACCTTAGGATTAGGGCGACCTACGTTTTTAAACTGGGTTTGTTGGTGTGTGTGCCCAAGTTCCCTTTCGGTCTTGTGGTTGGCCTTGATTCGGTTTTGGAGCTTGCACAAGATTAATCAAGGACCGTCAAGACGTAAATGTTTAATTTTGTCTGTAAAGTCTTAGATGTTGATTTATTGTGTTGGTAATCTTATTTCGTTTTTTTCTTATTAAAATAATTCTTAAGATAAAAATAATAATAAATTAATAAAAAAAAAATAGATTAATTTGTCGTATAAAATATATTAAATTCTTATTTAAATACATCCTTAATATCCAATTTCTAAGACCAAAAATTATTATAATAAAATGTAACATTTAAAATACAATTAAGTAAAAAGATGCAATTGCTTCAAATTCTAAAACAATGTTAAATTATTTCGAAGAATTAAACTTTAACGTATTTTGTACTCGGGCTGTTTGAGTTTTCAATTCACTTTAGTATTATCTATTTGAGAGGTTCAACTTGATAAATTTCAGTAGTTAAACGCTAAATTATATTATAAACTAGTAACTTATATCTGTTTCAAATGAAGTAGTAGAAGTCTTGATATTATTAAAAATACATATAAATAACATTAAAAAATAGTTTAAATAAAAAAGTTGGCAATAATATTACTAGTGCCCAAGAAAATTGTCTTTTTCTACTTCATATAGCTTTTTTTCCGTGTTGTTTCCGTCAAATTATTTGAAACTTCGTTTTAACTATGCTCGTATATATGACAATGAATAGGCATGACAGACTGTATAATATTGGATATGCATAAATATTGGCTTTTGGTTTAGTAGTTCAATTGTTTATCTTAACAAATAAAAAAGTTATCGATTTTTGATCTGATACAGACCTCGATTGCCCATAGTGCGCAGGGCCACAAAGTGTGACTATAAAACCAACTGGTTGTGGGTTCGAATCCCACTCGAGGTGATGAAATATTTATATAAATTTATATTTCCATTTCTTCGCTCTGGTGTCGAGGACAAGCGCGGCGTTGAGTTCTGCCCCTCAAGTGGGGAACGGAGTGTCTTAACACTAGGTTCCCTCTGCCTACCCTGCAGTGTGCGGGATACAGCGTGAAGCGTTATTAGGTATATATCATCGTGGCTCAGTAGCACAGCGCCTGACTATATACGCGATGTGGTTACGATGTCTCCTTTTAGAATTAATTTCTAATAAGTACCGCTCTGATAAGACAAAATTTTGTGTTGAGTTCTTCCATTAAATATGCAAATTGTCGAAAATCGGACAGTAAATAAGGAACTAAAGAATATTATAAGAAGTAAGAACTTAAGTATTACTTTTATAGGCTGTTTTATATCTTACTGTAGTCAAAATGGTATTCGCTACGAATGGGTAAGAATTCGCTACGAAATATTTTATAATCCAGTTGACAAAAGATAATTTAATATTAAAAGCCTAAAGATATTCACAAAAAATAAATCACTGAAGATATTCAAATTTCTCTTTAAATTCACAAAAAAAAAACAACTTACTAATCTAATATACTTATTTAGAAAACGTATAAAAATTTGAACGCAGCGGGACTCGAACCCGCGCCTCCTGGAAACCGACCAGGCACTCTGACCACTAAGCCATGCGTTCAAGCCTGGTCGGTTTCCAGGAGGCGCGGGTTCGAGTCCCGCTGCGTTCAAAAATTTTTATACGTTTTCTAAATAAGTATTTTTCCTTCCTAAGTGTGGAATAACACTTTAAAAATGTTTAAAAAACTTACTAATCTATTTACAGTAAAATATAACATTTAGATAACCCAAGCATACGTTTATACATATGTAGTATGTAAAAGGGTACTGTATCTAAGATAAAGGTTTCGTCTTTCAAACGCCATATCAATCTAATTTCCGTAACGGAACCAAAGACGTGCCGAGGAATGTGCTAATAACAAGCTCAAGCCCTACAAAGATGAAGTCGGAGGGCGAATTTTAATTAAATGCGTCCACGACATTAATGAGATGAAAGTGAGCGGGCTCTTTATCGTGATTTGTTTGTCCCTTATAAAGGGGGGAGGGAGGGGGGGTACGGATGCCTATGAATTTGTAATGCGTTCGTTCCAATTAGTATAATGGAATTTAATGGGATTTATGGTGTTTGAATAAGTTGTACATGTTTTAAGAAGATAATTTTAGAAACGATGTTTGTCGTTTGTCTTGAAGAATTTGTGCTAGTCTTATACTGATTAAAGGAATGCCCATCTCTATGTGAGGGGATTTAAATTTAGATTTTGTTTTATATAGATTGTAATTATAATAATATAAATTTGTTTCTGGTTTGTACTTGGAGTTCAATATTTATCATTTTTTTGTA
This sequence comes from Heliconius himera, assembly GCA_021202915.1. Lineage (NCBI taxonomy): Eukaryota > Metazoa > Arthropoda > Insecta > Lepidoptera > Nymphalidae > Heliconius > Heliconius himera. The sequence goes on from JAJHJA010000121.1 coordinate 337,490, forward strand.
ATAATTAATAAGTACCTATATATTTTTTACTATAAAACCATATACCATTAAATATATCACAAAATGTATTTATTAGCAATATATTTGAAGTTTCTCACAAGTAAAATGTTATAACATTGTTATCAACTCATTAGAAGTTTCTTAATTTCGTCGTGAACTTTAAAGTTAGACGACTTCTCGAGTCACCTCCTTTAAACTTTTTACTTTACACATTAAAGAAATACTATTTCTAGATAGTTTCTAGTTGTATATGTTTTTTAAACTTTTTAAAATTTTATACAATTGTAAGGGAAAATTTTGCTATTCATTTGTCGCCTATAACGTGCTGAGTGACCAAAACTTAGTATCGCGTTTTGTCTTATCAGATAAAAGAAAAATAGTTGTTAAATATCAGTTAGACGGGTCCAATTTGCGTTAAAATGGGGTATCTCATTAGGTCATGACCTACTCCCCATAAGGAGTTTGATTAAGGTTAATGAACTGATAAACATTAAAAATCTTGTCAGTTGGTTTTTTTAATTTTAAGAAAAAATACAAAATTTAAACCAACGAGGATTCAAGTCCCACTACGTTCAGAGTTTAATACGTTTAATAAAAATACATTTTCAATCCACAGTGTTTAATACATTTTCAATCTACAGTGTTTAATACATTTTCAATCCACAGTGTATTCAACACTATGGATTAAAAAATATTTTTGAAAAACCTGTATCAATTTCAGGACTTATAAAAGTTGACCATTTTTGTATGATCATTTCATACTATAATGAAGAGTTCGTAATAGTTTTTAATATATTATATCAATATAAATATCCATTTTTCGAATTTGTACTGTAAGTTCTCACTTCGTGCCCAATTTCATACTTGTAGGTCGACGAGAAGTACTGTATGGATTTTAATAACGCGGCGATTTTTGCACGAAATACAGTAAAAACTACACATGTTTACTCATAAATGCTCGTATCTTTTGATTACGTTGACTTACAAGCTTATATCTTTTGTCCTCCAAGGGACCTAGATATTTGATTTCAGCTTGATACCTACGCGATTTTGCAACAAAGTGAACCTATAAGGTTTCCGTTGTTTTCTCTTCAGATACTAAAAATATTAAAATTCTTAAAAGTTACTATATCACCCAATATCACATACACTAAAAAATCATAAGAAAATCTAGTTATTTTTATATTATAGTACTAGTACTATAATGTGAAAATTGAACTTACATGAAAACCATTCTAACATTTTTAACTAAATATACTATATACTATTTTAAAATAAAATTAACCCATAAAATATTATTAAGGCCAATCGTGGCGCAGTGACACAAAGTGTGACTGTAAGACCGACTGGTAGTGGGTTCGATCCCCACTCGAGGAGATGAAATATTTACTTAAATTTATATTTCCATTTCTACGCTCTGGTGTCAAGGCAAAGCGCGGCGTTGAGTCCTGCCACTCAACATGCAATGTCTTCAGAATTCAGCAGTAAGTGGGGAACGGAGTGTCTTAACACTAGGTTCTCTCTGCCTACCCTGCTGTATGCGGGATACAGCGTGAAGCTGATATTATTTTTTATAAAATATTATCTGGATACCACTAAAACAGGCAGAACTTGATTTTTATTGGTACAGTAAACAGGTAGATTAACAAAAAAACGTAGATTTTTCCTGATATGATACTTGTCACGTATTCCAAAGAAGATGTTTCACATAATACTGTCTTATCTAATATTAATCTCATCTTTGCTCCTACTTACACTGAAACCATGTTAAAGGTGTATAATAAATTAAGTTCGACGGAGCTGTTATGATTCCATGTTGGATGCTGAGCGCGATAATCCCAGCAATATAACACATGCTAATCTGGTCTGTCCGTGTGTATTATGTTAATAGTCTTATTATCAGTGGGCTTATTGGATTAATATTATGTATATCATTAATTTATGTCACCAGGTGTTAGTTGGGAGTTACGGTTATAATGTATCTACTGCATGTTTGCGTTGACCTTGGTTGGATGAGATCTGGAGAAATATTTTTAAAGTATATATTTATTTATGGAATTTGTAAATAAAAAACATTTATGAACTTAAGTATACATATATTTTATGCACTTAGTGGAGCAGAAAGGACTTAGTTTTATGGTAATCGGTTTCGCCCTTTGAGATGTTTTGTAGTGTCCATATTCATCTCATTATAGGACTACATAATAGGATTTAACCTTGTCCCGCACCGGGACAAGGTTAAATCCTATTATGTAATACAGTTACATGTTTAAAATTCAACGAGCAAAGTATATATCGTAAAAATATTCAACTTAACGTGAGTAGCACTCTCAAAGTTGTAGCCCTACGAATTCCCAACAGAGTTTCGATGACATGAAAAAACACGGTTAAAAGTATACTAAATTATTACAAGATATTACAAGACCTTGTAGTTTACGTACCAACCTAACAACTATGAATATTGTAGCTGCTTCTTGTTATCCCATTTCAAGACCTCGAAGATCCAAGCATCCGTGCGGGAAAATTGAATATCTTGTAGCCCTGAGGTTAGTTCAAGCAATTACAGCTTCTAACGTGTTTTGCATAAAGGTCACTATCAAATAATTGATTTAGCTGTTCGAGGTTGTAAAGTCCTTACGTCTTGATGCATAAGGATGAAATATCTCTAGTGTAAGAGGTTTCGTGGCTTGTCAATTTGTAGGCACGTCGGTGTTATAAGTTCTACAGGTTTTGATCGTGTATGCACGCGATAAGTGCTTTAGGGGCTCATAATTCGACGACAGTTTGCTGAGCTAATGTATATTATTTGTGTGAAAAACACTTGCTAAATTAATAATGGATATAACATTTATATTATTACTAGCGGCTTCGTCTGTTTAAGCTAATTGTTGTATATTATAACAAAATTCTTAAATTTTCATTAAAATAGTGACGGGCGAACCAACAGATCAGACACAAAATGCAGCTTTTATATTTGTTTTATTCACTTTTGCTACACGCGATCCAATTCTATATAATTATTATATTTTACAACTAATTCTAAGAACGACTTTTCTGTACGGTATTTTAGAATGTAATGAACACGAGTGCTGTTTCGTTTGTCCTTTTGTTTGAAGTCCACCGCAAGAGGCTATCTGTAATTAGAAACAAATCAAATGACGTCCTCTTAATTACAATGACACCTGAATATAAAGGGAATATTTAGAAATAATTCTATAAATAATATACGCTAACAATAGATTCAGTAGTTCGGTTCAGAGTCATGTCGCATTTTGATCACCCAAGACTTATCGTAGCTACCGTTGCTAGTATAGTAGTAATTAAATTGAAATCTTCATACACCTTATCTTATTGTATGTTATTAAAATCCCACTCTCACACAACGCCATATGTGAGAAAAAATCAACAATCCTAAAGGCCTTTGTATAAAGCGGTCAGCAGTTCACTTGTTATAATACCATTTTGGCTGTATTTTAGTTTTTTTAGCTTCACGCTGTATCCCGCACCCAGAAGGGTAGGCAAAGGGAACCTAATGTTAAGACACTCCGTTCCATGAACTCAACGCCGCGCTTAACCTCGACACTAGAGCGAAGAAATGGAAATATAAATTTAAGTAAATATTTCATCTCCTCGAGTGGGGATCGAACCCACAACCAGTCGGTTTTACAGTCACACTTCGTGCCGCTACGCCACGACTGGCCTCTGTAAAGTAATATCTAATGGGATATAAAGATTTCTTTACATCCTGTCTATTCAAAAGACCAATATTATACTCTTAAAGTATGAATATTAAACATATCAACATTTCTCGCAAAGAAATTTCATTTTATAATACATATTAAAAATACTGCAACGGTGGTACGTAGACGTCCTGGGTATAAAAATAGATGTCATATTATATAAAATATATAAGAAATTTAAGTCAAGGTAAACTAGTTTTACGTAATATTCACAGTGTACTGAAAAAAATCTGCCAAATTTGCATTAGTTGAGTTTTGCACGACCTCGTTTATGTAAATTTAATATTTATTATACGAGTATACTGAATAGTTTATAGATATAATTTACTTACAATATTTTGTAGAATAATATTTGTTAAAATTTACAAAAATGATCATGAAAAAATATACTATCGTGTGGTGCCTGGGGGACTGGGTGATTTTACTTCCTTTGTCTATCCTGCTATATGCGGGATACAGCGTGAACTAAGAAAAAAAAATCTAAATATAGATCTAAATGAAGGTTGCTTTATTTGCTTCTAAACAATTTAGATGTATGTGAAATTAAGTGAGTTTCAGATTTTTTTTTCAATAATAAAATCTGAAACTCAATCACTTAAAAGATAGGTAGGAATATCTCGGCGTTTTCAATTTGGCCTGGATTTATCGTTATATACATATATGAATTTTAGTTCTATATAAGCGTCGTTCTAACACTATTATATAATAAATTTTAGCTATATTATATATTTACAAAAATATTATATCTAACTATTAAATGTCCATAGTACTTAATTTTATGTCCCATAACGTTTACAGCCAAGCTATCGTTTGTTCTAATGATAATAACCATAATCGCGTAATGCCCGTTACATAAAGTGTCATTCCTTTATACGTATACACTATACAATATACTATTTTAATAGAGGTCACTATCCAATGTCCATTTACATAATATGCTCAGCATATTAAAATGTCGGTAATTGATACGATATGCCGAAATGTGACCTATTTTTTTTTTTATGTAAAAATTTTTGGTGAGAGACCACACTTGTCATGAAATATTTAAGTGTCAATTTTTTTTATTGCTTAGATAAAAAATTTAGAGAATATGTGTATGTTACTATTTGCATATTTTAAGTCTTAGCAAATCAAGTAAGTTAGTAAGTTTTTGGGCAATTTTCCCAGAGAAAAATGAAAAATATGAATGAAATGTAAATTGATGTTGATTGCATGGTGAGAAAATTGACACAGAGTGGAATGGTGTTGAAAATTTACATTTTATATACAATCTTATATTTTTAGGTAAAGCATAATCTCTCATACACATATATGACAAATTATACATGTAATTTATTTGATTTTATAATATAATGTAGATATAAAGTCCATTACTTTATTTATAGAAAAGTACCGTGATTTATTTTCTAAGATTTTTAATTTCTTTTTTAGTTTGTAATAGACGTCACTTTATTAAAATATTTCAAAAGATTTCGTAGTATTAAATTATAAGTAAAGCAATCTATATATTTAGAAAATCAGCAAGCTGTCAAAAGTTATGAGCGTAATCAAGCACAGTTACTGTTTTATAGGCTTAATTTTTTTCTTTAGCTCTTTCTTCCGGCCATAAAGAATGCAAATTGGCAATTCAATTTCTACCGAGACTTGAAATATGCATCGGGCTTGAAATTGCAGCATTTAGAGGCATATTTTATACTATAATGTTTGTAATATTCTGTCAATTACGTTTATTTATATTCACGGTTTCATAAAGCTCTCCCCTACTGTATGAAACATGAATACAGAGTTCTGCTTTACGACTAACAAAATTGATTTCGTCATTTTTTATGCCACTTTTAACATGTTTAAGAATATCAAAGAGTGTTGATTTTTTTTTCAAATTAAAATGTTTTGATGTAGTCGAATTTATTCAATTAAATAAATATTAATAAATAAAGTAACTTTGATCTATAATTTTTACGTTTGTTTATATGTATTACGTGATTGTTGATGAAAATATATAACTATGAATATTGTGCCGTGTTTGAGGCCGTCGTGGCGCAGGGTCAAAAGCGTGTGAGTGTAAACGCGAGGGTTGTGGATTGGATTCCCGTTCAGGAGAATGAAATATTTTATTTTTTCCTTTTCTTGCTCTATGTACTTTACTTTTAAATATATCCAAGTGCAAGGCATCACTCGCTTGATCTAATATAACATGCAAGACATGGGCGTTCGGAACGGTTCTATCGGTTTTTCATTAAACTCATTTAGTTATGTATATTTTATCCCCAAGCCAAGAAAATTATAGGAACTTATTATCTAACGTTTTAGTTAAAGTAATAAGTTTGAAGTCGAAACAAGTTCATGAACACGAAGCACCGGATGTGGTAAGAACGCCTAAGGCGGACCGGTACAGTAGTTCGGATAAGCAGTCGTTTGGTTAATCGATAATTGACATTTTCTTTATACATATATAGTATAAAACAAAATTATATATATCTCTATATACTTTATATAATTTTTAACTTGTCAACGCAGTGAAAACTGCATTAAAATAATTTGCGTTGTTTAAAAGACACACGTGTGCATTTCTGGAAAACAATTTTGTTTTATACTATATATGTATAAAGAAAATGTTGAAATAAATGCTTTCAAATTATTTAGATTTTACTCATTCGTTATTATGTAATTGCTGCACTTTATTTATTAATATTTATTTGTTTATTAATATTAAATGAATAAATTCGACTATATCAAAAGATTTCAAGAAGTGGACATAAATATTGAACTAATATAATAATACTTGTGGTTAAGTAAAGAAACTCATAACTGTATTACGTAACAAAATTTAACGAGTCCTTAAAGAAATAAAACATATTTTAAAATTAAAATTTCATAAATTTTAACCTTTTTAGCATTTCATAAATTTTAGGCCATTACCTTATTGAAAAAATCATCACGTGAAGCGTTTGATATTTGTACTATACTTACTCGTAACTTATTATCATATTTTAGGGCTCCGTACTTCAAGAGATAAAAACAAAACCTTTATAGAAACATTTTTTTGGTCTTCCGTCTGTCACGATCATTTATCTCGAGATCACGTGAAGGTATTAAATATCTAAATTGGCTGAAATTTATATTAATTATTTAGGTGTATGAGCACTTGAAGCACACAAAAAATCAAGCCTCTAAATGAACTCACTCAAAGATATGATTTTGCTGCATTTTGTATGAAATTCGCCGCTTAATCAAACCTATTGTGTATTTTCCGTGGGCTACAGTTGTAACATTTGATATAAGGCGAAAATTTACTGTATTTTACTGTATTTTATTAAAAACTTATATCTGTAGTTCATTTGAAGTAGAAAGAGAGTACGGAAACCTCATTGGGCGAGTCCAGCTCGCACTTAACCGATTTTTACTTTAAACTTAGATTATTTCGCTAACCGCTTATGACTTTGACTTTTACAACGGTTTCTTAAACAAAAACAAACAATTCAATTGGCCAGTAAAATTAAGTACCTGGCATAAAGTATCTCATTTTAATACCGAGTTTCTTAAGTAGCTTCGACACGGAATGTAGCGTGACATTGCAGATGGCACGCCTTATTAAGCTCTATAAATACAATATTGCTGGTGACAAATCTCACTTTGTTATCCCTTAAAGATTATCTATAGTAGATTAGGTTTCTTTTTAATCGCTCCCTTTTTAGGTATAAATAAAACTTCGAAAAACACTGAAATAGTTCGTGGAGTGAATAATATCGCCGCGTGAAAAATTTTGGTACATGTGGAAATTTTGGATTTTTACCAACTATTTTTTCACTTTACCTCCAAAATATATTCGAAACATAATCAATTAGGTCTGAACTCATAACCACTGCATGCTACTGCACAATTTACCACTGTTCTGTTGGTATTAATTATTAGTACGTTGTATTATTAAATCGATTCGTTTCGCCAGTACTTATCGTGTACCAGATATTATCCATTGAAGCGTATGCAATACTCTGATGAATGATCGACGTTTGATATTTGCAGTCAAATCATCCGTCCAATGCAGTGCGTGATCGTGCATGTCGAGTTACAATCGAATATCTACATATATGTATGTATAAACATATTTTGTTTTATTATTATTATTTTAAAAAAATTCATACATTTCGATTTTTGTAGTCCTTCTTGTCTTTCTTCGTGTCAATGCTTGGAAAATACAGATTATATTTCTTTTTATCGTTTGTTGAGAAAACCTAGCGATATATCACTAATTTCCTAATTTTGCATAATCACCTAGTCATTAAAAAATATCACTATTTATTATAATATTTATTTGTTTTCGTAATTCATAGACTAAAAGCAACATAAGAAACAGTAAATTTACCAAAATGATACAAATAACGTGGGATGAGTTATTGCTATAGATTCGTGTGTCAGAAATCGTAGCAACTACTTCCAAAATTCATCTCATTTAAATACCAAGTGATAAAAGTGTGGCTATGCAAAAGCAGGAGGATTTGGATACATAATCTCAATTATAAAATTTATATATTTTTTTAGACTGTTGCCTCAAAATTAAGTGGAAACATGATCAAATATTATGAGAAGAAAATTTATAATTAATAAGAAATATTTTTAACCTTGTTTCCAATCATTTCACTTGTGCCACTCTTCCTGCTGCTTATTTCGTAGAACAGTCTGATGTCTACATCACGTTGGTGATACTTTAAAATATTTATTCTTTAATTTTATTAAATGAAATTAAAAAATAATACGTATTTAAACTTTTTGAAAATCTTAAAAATTAAGAAACAAATTATAAAATGTATTTATCAATAAAAAAAAAATTAAAGCGTAATTTTCCGCCCTTACTAGCCCCAACCTAAGCCGAGCGGGGGCAGTTGACATTTGGAGCCTAAACACGGCACGACATGTGTCCGGCAAATGTTACCGGTTTGGACATGTTTCACACTTTATTTCCGTTGCAATGTATTTATAAAATGAATTACTAGTACGAGTATCAAATTTTTGTAGAAACGTGGACGTTATTTACTTATTTATATGTATTTTATTTTATTATAATGAATAAATAACAATGAGTGCTAAATTCGGTAAAAGTTACTTACTTAACTTACTTGCTTAGATATGAATATTTTAATATTGTCAGGTAGCACTGGCTCGAAAGCCATGGCATAGTAAATAAATTTTTAAAAAGTCATTGGATTTCAATCATTAGCTACAACAGTTAAAAAAAATCACTAAAATAAAAAAAAAATAAAACTACTTTAACTTAATATTGTTAAATTCATGTTCCAAGCAGCTGGTACAATTAAAATAACTGACCTGAACACAACATTGTTCGACTAAACGAATTTCAGAAAGCAGTCTTTTATTCTTTTTCAAAAACTAGAGTATAACTTTAATTTCAACAAAAGCAGAAAAAATGGCCGAGGTTAAAAATAAAAAGAAATCAAAATTAAAACAACAAAAAACAAATAATTAGTTGGAAAGTTGTAGAAATTGTTACTCTTAATGATAAACAAAAGACAAAGTTTTGCAAGGCTTACTAATTAGGTCGAAGTACATTGTTTGGTCTTTTTTACCTGAAAATTACGTAATTTGTACTAGGAAATTCCCATTTTGAACCAAAAGACCATTGTACAATCATTGCATTTTGTAAAAGTTTTTAGCAATTAAATTGGATGGGTCTTTAAAGTTCGATTCTATCAGGTGAACTCGTGCTACGTGATTAATTGTTTGTCTTGGAGCTGTTAGGATGTATTTTTTAAATTATTATTTTTTGCAATTGAATGTAAGTTCATAGTAAGAGTATGTACGCTTAAAAATGTTGCTAAATATTTCCATGATTTTATTGATTTTAAAATATATCTAAAATATTGAAAACAGCAAGATAATTTCCTACTTCGGCGTCGAACTGTTAACGCAATGGCTATGGATTCGGTTTCCGCTCTGGCAAAGTTGAGTTAAATTACGTTAAGTTCAGCCACTCAATACGAAAGTGAAGATCAGAGTGCCTTGGCACTAGATTCCCCCAGTCTTGAGTCTACCTCTGCTGTATCCCGCGCATGCTTATACACTTTAAGATGTTTGTTGAGTTCGATTCACACTCGGAGTATTGAAATATTTTCATGTCCTTCACCACTCAACAGGATTGTTCATACTATAGTACAAGCCACGGTTCGTCCTCGGTCCTACAAGAGTGAGTTAAAATATTTTTAAACATTTTTAAAGTATTATTCCATACTTAGGAAAGAAAAATACTTATTTAGAAAACGTAAAAAAAATTTGAACGTAGCGGGACTCGAACCCGCGCCTCCTGGAAACCAACCATTTTTATACGTTTTTTAAATAAGTATTTTTCTTTCCTAAGCGTGGAATAACACTTAGTATTCTCTCTTGCCAAACGACAATTCTTAGTAATTATTTTTGGGTAGCGGAAATTTGTAAAAATCTCCCTACAGAGATACTAACAACATAAATAAGTTGTAACAAGTGTATAAAAATTTCGACGTAGCTTGGCGAGAACGTAAGGCTTAGTGGTCAGAGCGCCTGGTCGGTCTCCAGGAGGCGCAGGTTCGAGCCCCGCTACGTTCAATTTTTTATACGTTTTCTAAATAAGTAGTGTGTTAAAAATATTCTTATATGAGAAACAATAGGATCATTAATTCTAACGTTCCGGACAAATTCCGGTTCAATCACGCATATAAAAATATTTCTCATTCAAGAATTTGACATGAGAAGAGAAAGAACCGTGACCAGCACTGTAATGTGAATCCTTCTTTAAATTGGCCAGAGAGTGAGTCACACTACTTCTCTGTGTCTACCTTGATATGCGAATAAAACGTAAATCCAAAAAAAGTTAGTAATAAATAGACAAGCACAAAAACTATACCTATCTTTGTTTTACAAGTATTTTATGCAATATGATCAAATCTATTGGGAAAATATTTTAAAAAGTTTATGTTCAATGAAAAGAATATAATGTAAAGAAATATTATTTACATATGAACTCGTGAGTTGTATACAACAAATAAAATGAATATTTTCATTATATACTTTTACATATCCTCATTCTTATCTAACTACACAAGTATCTTCAACGTATTCATATCAATGACGTTTGAATAAAAGACACATATTCTTTTATTTTAAAAAATCCAGCTTATATTATACTAGTGTCCTTATCGCGGCTTCGCTCGCGAAATCACGATGGCGTTCGTGTTTTTATATATGTATCTGTAGTGTATTTAATTTTGTTAAAGTTTTAGTACCTTGTGTAATAAGAATTTATGATAGTTTTAAAAATAAAAAAAAAATATAACTTAACTTCCCCACTTTCCTGAAGAAAGTATTAAAATCAAATAAGAATCAGTAATATGTCGAAAATGAATGAAAATTGTCACAAGCAGTCGACTTCGTCTATCCGTTGGAGTCGGTCATTCCGTAACCAAGTGCAGCTAGGTCATTTTGAATCAATGATTTTTCCGAAAATATTTTTTATAATGATCAGCTTCAACCCGCATCAAGTCAGACATCCGTTATATTGTCCTCCCATTATATATGTATTTTGTTATTTTTAAATTTTACTAAATATTTATCTTGATATAGATTAATACCAAATTATAGAGGTCTTTTTAATAAAAAAACAATAGCTCGATAAATTCAAATAAATTAAAACGGTAATTATGGCTCAATTTTCAAAGATTACCTCTCTTAATATTGCAGACTTTTCAAGAGTTTTCTAAAGGATAATGTTTTTGTACAACATTGTTTCTACGCATCTCATAAGGTTAAGCGTTCAGAAACTTCATTTTCGGCAACCTTTACGTAAAACGATGAAATTCTTGGAAAAAAAATGGGAGAAAAACATAGCTTATGGTTATCCGAAGACCCTCAATATAGAGGTATATATGAAATTTTACCACAATCGGTTTAGCGGTTGACTACAAAATATATAGATTTTCTGGAGATCCTACTCGAGAAATATATATTTTCTTCAGATTGTCATTTTTATTTTCGTAAAATGTTTTCAATATAATATCGATTCCAATAATTTAAAGAGTAAACTGCAGATATTAAAACAGTCGCGAATACGAAATTGTTTATCGAATAAGGATTAAGATAAAAGTATGGATAACATGGTCTGGTTATGGTTGGCATTTCTATGTAATATTAAAATGTAAAAAAGGTGCTGTATTGCCAAAATTACAATAGTGGGACATAATTATGGTATCGCGAGGTTTTTTGTAAATTTAGTAGAACTTTTTTTAATCTATATTTAACAGTTCTTGCAGCGTATGTAATGAAATATTTTTTTTCCCTTGAGTACTTTATTAAAGTTTTAATAAGGATCTCTAATTTTTTTAAGTATTAAATAAAGGTTATGTTACTTAGCGATAATGTAGCACTCTAATGGTAAAAGAATTTTTAAAATTGGTTAAGTGGTTTTTATATTTATTCGTTACAAACAGACGCACATACAAATCTTTTCTCTTTATAATATAGTAAAAATAACTTTAAATTTAAAACACATGGTTATGTAATAAAGGACTGTAAAAATGTAACTAAATATATTAGTTCTTTTGTTTCTAAGCCATTTCTTTACTTAATTGTTGTACTTAACGTGATTTTATTAAAGAAAAATATATGTTAATACAATTAAAAAATAATTATGATTATCACGAAAAGGAAACTAATATAAAACTCTTTTGTTGAGCCAATAAAAAAAATCTTTCATTTTGTTAAGCTTAAATATATTTTTTTTACATTTCATATAAAAAAGTACATCATAAACTTTAAATAGTTTTATTACTATAATAATGTTATTTCCACTCCTGAAGATTTGCTTTGGTTTTTCATTTTATCCTTGTGTAACATATACTTCTATGGTCCTGTACTGATATTTAGTTTAGTATGATATAACACCGCTAGTTCGTATATGTTTTACGAGCTTAAGTCTTACAAAGTAAGATAGAGTTCATTTCATACATGAGCAAATCTACTTATCTCTGCTATGTCTTTAACGGAATCCGTCTTAGGGCGTCATGAAAGGGATTCATTTATTTATTTTGGCCTCTAACATCCCTTTTATTCGTTCGGTTCTTTAAGTGGACATACTTGAGTGCTGTTTGGTCTTCAGATTTACCTCTGCTCTTTTTGACTCGTACCCCACTCAATCAGCTCCGCCATTTGTCTTCAACGATTTTGTTCCTAATTGATTGAAGAGTTTCCTGATTTTTCAATGGTGTAGTTTATTTTTCTAGAGAAAAGAATATTACCCTTATCCTTTTAGAAGCCACAGTCTTAATGATGAGCGAAATCTCTTCTGGTGGTTATTATGCTTATGCTTTTTATATTTTGCTTTTAATAAGATGAGAAACGAGGGCTCTTCAGCGAAAAAATATTTACTAGAAACCTATATTTAATATAAAATAATTTTATTCAGAATATAAATGTATTCTTAAATTGTTTTATACTTACTGTGTAATTGGGTTAAAGATAGCCCACTATTTTCATTGTTAGTTCATATTTGGTTACGTGATTCTTAAAAAAAAAAAGAATGAAGGTATAGCATTATTTATGATTACCTGCGACTCACTCACGGCTTCGCCCGCTAGAACTACTTATACAGTATTTTTAAACAGTTTTAAAGTGTTATTCCACACTTAGGAAAGAAAAATACTTATTTAGGAAACGTATAAAAATTTGAACGTAGAGGGACTCGAACTCGCGCCTTCTGGAAACCGACCTTGTCGGTTTCCAGGAGGAGAAGGAGGGTTCGAGTCCCGCTACGTTACTTACACAGTAATTTATTTGCTTATCTGAATAACTTAGAGATCAAATAACATTAACATTTTTAAGACGACATTAAAAGCTAAAGTTTCAGCCAATTCAATAGTATATTTTTTTTGTAGCAATTTTGTTTGTAAAATATTTGCAGGTCGACAAAATTGATAAACGAAATATTGATAAACCCCTTTATTTATGAACCGATTTAAATTAAACAAACACAGAAGGAACTGAAGGACAAATCAATAAACAGACAAAAAAAATAATATTTAAAACGTTTTGGGTTCTATTACAGTGATAAATTTCACCGATAATGGATTTTCTCATATATCTTCCATGTGCACTAGACGATCAGTTATATATAAAAAATTATATGTATAGATTAATTATTTTGGTGTGAGATACTATCGTTGTTAACTTTAACACGTTTGGAAAGACAGTATACTTACAATTTGAATGTTACATCACCGCTGGGGTAATTTTGTACACAAAATTATCTCCTCCATAAATATTTTTTTAATTTTATACACAATAATAAGCAAATTTGATATATTTTAAAAAGTACGGCGACAAAAGTTTCTTTTTTACTTTTGTATCGTTTGTATCCAGAGCTGCATCACGTCTCGTGGACACAGGACTTCACTTTACCCTTTTTTACCTTTTATAGTTTCAGCCATCCATGATCCCTCTGTTAACAATTTTTGTAGGGATATGTGGCGGATATTTCGACAGGAATAAGATTTTAAAGTCCTCCTAAAATGTACGATATATACACATATATATATGTATAAGGGTTACTATAAAATATATTTTTTGATTGATTTTTATTGAATAACACGGAGAAACGCCGCCGTAAACCATTGTGTTTACGGTTAGCAGATAAGACCCTTAACGCCCAATATGAATAATCTATCCAATCTAGAGATTGGACAGATATATGGAACAATCGAAGATTGACGTAGGAGATAGATTATTAATATTGGGCTAAGTCGGCTTCTAAAATATGCTTGCTTACAAAAAATCTCTAATCTAGTCACTACATGTGTGACATTAAAAGAGTGGTACAAATTTAGACAAAACGTTTATATAAATAAATATTGTTTGTTTTCTTATTACTTGTATTATCAGGGATTGGGGATAATCTAAAAAAAGAACAACCCACAATATATTGGTTTTGTTTCATAAAAATATATTTTTATCTATTGTCATTTACCTATAAAAGTTCTTAATGTTTGCCGTTCAATTTTCAACAAATCGATACCTGAAGCTTTCTCAACGATTGTGAAGCTTAGCATGCGGACCACGTTCGCAGTGTGTTACGCTCCTCCTGCGAAAAGGTACTCTATAATTTTATTTTCCGACCAAAACGTAGTTACCTCGATAGTGATACTTTTATAAAGATATTTTGTATCAACATTCTGTTTTTATCTCTGATCAAAGGTAAATTGAATTTATGATACGTAGCGTGGGTACAGACATTTCTATTATTTTTTTATGGGATTAATTCGTTTTGCTATTGTTTGAATAAATATTAAGCTGGATCAAAATAACATACATGAATATCGTTCTTATGTTTTGTGAATTATATCAACGTTAATAATATTCTTAACAATTTAGAATAAACATAGATAAATTGAATCTTT
Source organism: Heliconius himera (assembly GCA_021202915.1). NCBI lineage: Eukaryota > Metazoa > Arthropoda > Insecta > Lepidoptera > Nymphalidae > Heliconius > Heliconius himera. The sequence continues at coordinate 352,662 of JAJHJA010000121.1, forward strand.
GACTATTAGAAATTATAAAACATGCATGTATTTTGAAAATATTAAATTTATTTACATGTTGTACTCGTTTAAGGTAGTTACAGAATTAAGCAACTGCTTGAGCCAATAATTATTTATTTTACAGCAAATAAAAACAAAATAGACCGTAAATACAGTTCAAATATTACATTCTATATAGCACTGCGACAATACCGTAACAAAAGTTCCTGTCACGTCCCAGCTACGTCCCGCTTTTACGATGTTTGTTCGCTGTTCACTTCCATCTCAGTTTATGTAATTTCTACTTTTTTTTATTAAGTAAGAGATTTTTTTAGCTTCATCCTGTATTCCGCACGTAGCAATGTAGATAGGAACCTGGGAACCTAGTGTTAAAACACTCAGTTCCCTTTAGGACACTTCTGTTCCCCACAATCCTCTGAATTCTGAAGCGTTGCGTGTTGATTGGTAGAACTAAACGCTGCGCCTTGCCTCATTACTAGGGTGAAGAAATGAAAACATAAAATATTTAAATCCCTTGAGTGGGAATTGAATCTACAACATCGTTGTTTACATCGTTTACAGTCGCACGCTTGTTATCCAGCGGCACGAATTACCTTATTACAGTAGTAGAAACCTTCTAGTCTAACAAGGATTAAATATTAATTGCAATAGAGACAGTATCAAAAGTACTGGAAGAAGGTCACGTAAAAAGCATGAGGACTCCTCGGAGGGCATGTATGAAGAGGTTGATGACAGTGGACGAGGCGAAAGAGGTATGTAGAGACCGTAGCGTTTGGCGCTCTGTTCTCTCTGACCACCCCGCTAGGGATAAAGCGTGAAGCTAGCAATAGAGACAAATGATTAAGGACATTGGAGACAGCGCATTTCATTTTCCTTTTCTGGCATTTACCAGCTCAGATGTTAGGGAGCAGAAACAAATATAGTGCCAAAAAAATTCAATAATATTTATTATTATAGTTATTTCTTTTAGAGGTATGATAGGTAGGTATATCTTTATATTTTATGTTCCAGATAGATTATCGTGTCAACGTCATCATTATTAATATTGCAAATAAAAACTGCGTTTTCAAATTTATTACAACAATATTAGGTATGTACATACAACTATACAAAAATATTTTTAATATTCATAACATAAATGCGAACGTACCTTTTAAGCTTTTTAAAGTCTTATCTATCAGCTTGTAGGTATTAAATAATATTTTATACTAGGATAATTGAATTGAGCGCAAAATTTGCATATGAAATCAGAGCACTCGGACACGTTTAAATAATAAAATAAGGAAATCCATCAGTTACCTCTGGTAATTAATGAATTGCGGTTGCATCGTTTAAAATTAACAACTTGTGGATAGTAATAGGTTATATTTAAATAAAAAATGCATTAAATTCTATACAAAATCTAATCCCGACTTTTACCAAATTTCCAATATTATATTCCAATATTACTTTAGAATAATGATTATTAAAAAATATGAATTTATACTTATTATATTGCTAATTTTTTTCAGTTATACATTTTATCCCTATTATTTACCTTAGGTTAGTAGATATGGTGAAAAAAGTTGTGATAATACTCTGTATTCCACTAAATATAAATCAATAAATTACTTAGTACAAATCAGTACCGCGAGTGATCGAATATAATGTTTCTCCAAATGGGGATCGTACCCACATCTACTGTGCGCCATTATTGTTAGTTTCAACTTAACCGTGCTATCAATTTTATCTATAACAGTGGTGAATACGAAATAGTCGTCTGCCTATAATTAAAACTGAATTGCACTCCTTGAATTTAGGCAAACGGACATTTTTTGCACCTGAGACTCTTAAAGTTAAACTAAAGTTAGTTATAGTTTTTATAGCCTCTTAAAGATACAAAACTAGGAGCCGGCACACTCTGTGCCCTGGCGGGTGGAGCTGAGCAAACCTGTGCTGCGCAAAATTTTGCGAAATTTTGTGTTTTGTCCGCATGCGCTGGCCTAGGTGAGTCATAGTTCAGTCTGTCGCGTGAATTTGAAAACGTTCCACATCTTCACTCTATGATATACATTTTGACTATTTACTCAAAAACTACAATTATAATTATTACCAAACTACTTCGCTAAGCTTAAGATATCCCTGTCCGTTCCCCAATGCTCCCCATTGTTTCCCATTTTCCGCCCAATTTCAAAACATTGCATATAGAGTGGTGGATCCCAACGTCTCGCTTTGTCTTCTTACTAGAGCGAGTTAATTAATTCGTTATTAGACTATAATTATGCAAAAAAAATATTAAAATACATAAACTAATAAAATATAATTGTGGTATAATAACGATGTGTTAGACTGTGCACAGTTATTGGGAGTTCAAATCCCACTAGGCTTAAATTTATAGTGCGACGTTGCTTTTATCACCCGGTTTATATATTTCTAATCAACGGGAAATTGTGAATGGATAGACTTCTATAGGTATATTGACAAAGCATTAAGATGAGAAGTATTTATTACGTTGTTGCCTTACCCGCAAAACACGTAATATTAAACCAATTTAATATACATATAATAATGACGATATAAATAAATAAACATAATTTTAAAACCTCATTTATTATAGGTTAGCCGTTACATTTCTAACCACGCTCCCCACGTTTATATTTACGAATGTTGAATAATTTTGTACCATTTGTATAAAAATGTGGTTTCCACTGTATCAAGCCCATAATGCTGTTACAAAGCTCTCGTTTGCCAAATTTAGTGGGGCCCAGAAGACACATGGCTGCGGTCTGGTAATTTATGAGTTGTTTTTTGTGGGGTTAATGGCCTTTAATGGTATACTTATGTTACAATTACAATGACCTCTGCCGTCTATCTGTCTGTAATTTGTCAAGAGATCAATGCTCCGGAACCAAGTGCCAAAGCCGCACCAATTTCGCCATTGTTGACATCAATATCTCACGTTTACAAGGCAGTTTGGGGGTTTAGAAAACTTGAAATTGGTGGACGTTTTTCATATATGCATTTTGTGTATTTAATTTTTTTCTTATAATATTCCTGTATTTAGATATATACATTTGTACGTTGCTATAACAGGTCGTGGAAAGTAAACTAGTTTTAAAAAAATAGTAAACTCGGATTTAAAGAAAAATTGTATATACTCATGTAATCATGTTTGTCTTTATTATATAAAACGTCATATTTTTTCATACTTCTTCTCTTTATTGTGACATGTGTGCGGCATGCACAGTAAATTTAGAAAAAATAGTAGTAAATCACTTCGTTCCTGATTTCCTGTTTATCTCAGCCACATCTCAGCATATATTTCTTAATTGCGCCGCAACTATGTCTTGGACTCGCTTACGTTTTTCATTTCAGAAATAGACTTTTAAATAAACACATGTACACAATTCATATTTCACAAACAGTCGTAAACATTGAAAAATATTTAGGAAAATTGTCAGAATGGTGAATTTTATTACTTTTCTGTTGGCAGCACGCGTCGGTACGTGATGCAGTACTGCACCTGCTCTCGTATTTCGGTTGTCATTGCTGACTCTCTTATTGTATATTGTTATTTATGAACCAAATTATGCTGGTATTACATTTATGTAAAAGTGCTTCTATTTATTAAGTTATTATAATGATACTTACTTACTGTTGTAGTATATAACTTTAATATATACAATTTTATGTTTACACACAGTGTTTATTTCATTAAATGCTGTATAATTTTATATACGACATTTTTTCAATTTATTGTTAAGTCTCCATTCCCAATTTTCTGTCCAATTTTCGAGACATTGAGTATTGAGTGGTCTCACTTAACCGTATTTTACTCTACCAATAAATAATAACATTTTAAATATTAATTATAATAAATATAATTATAATCAATAAAATAAGAAAAATAATTGATCGAACTCAAACCATTGCCTCTACGGTCCGAAACAGCTCCACTGCGCCACAACGACTTTTTGAGCTGCATAATAGAATATAGGGCATACTATCTAAATACATATTAGAAGCAACGAGTGGCTTACATAACTTCCCTTGAGTCACTAGTTCAATACAAACTTGCTGCATCCTGAAAATTAATTATTTGTCCTGTAAATAAGGTAAGGTTTGGACATGGGACGAGGTGAATTATTTAAGAGCCCCAGGGAAATCACAAGTGCGAACTCGGATGCTGTGAAATTAGTGAGGTTAACTTAGATTCATGTAGATATGTATGGAATAGAGATGGTTGATACTGTTTGACAAATAGCCCTTTATAATATATGGACGTCAAATAGATCAATACTCTATTTATCAATTATGGGCTTTGTAGATTAGGTGTATAGATGGTAGATATTCTTGAATAATTAATGTTATTGATTTTCTTAATCTTTACATATTTTTCATAATTTGCACATTAAACAGAAATAAACAGTGAACAGTTTTTCCATTTTTCCGTCGTATTGGAGAAATTGAATGTTAATAGTAAAAATAAAATAAAATTTTATTTTTACTAAATTAAATTAGCTTCACGCTGTATCCCGCACACAGCAGGGTAGGCAGAGGGTACCTAGTGTTAAGACACTCCGTTCCCCACTTTCTGCCGAATTCTGGAGGCATTGCGTGTTGAGTGGCAGAACTCAACGCCGCGCTTAACCTCGAAACCAGAGCGAAGAAATGGAAATATAAATTTAAGTAAATATTTCATCTCCTCGAGTGGGAATCGAACCCACAACCAGTCAGTTTTGCAGTCACACTTCATGCCGCTGCGCCACGACTGGCCTCAGTAATTATTAACAAATCTATTATATCAAATTATATCAATTAAAACTTTGACATTTTTATAACTGTTAAAAGGAGACTGAAACTATTCCATACATTTTTGGGCCCAGAATGTAAAGATATGAAAATGGTATGATTTAATAGATTTAGGTACATCATTCCCTCCTTGAAATCTATATAAATTTTGGCAATCTGAGAGCTGAGTTATTAGAGATTTGATAAAAGTGAGGTTAAGTTCGCAGCACAATTTCTTGAATATCAACTTCTATAAAATATGTGATCACTGAGTTGTTTAAGCATTAATGTTTATTATTTATAAATAAAACACATTTTAATGAATATTTTATTCTTCTTAATAATACTCATAACATGAGCACAGCAGCCTACCATTCGTCTTCCTACAATACAATTGCAGTATTTCATAGCAATAGCTTCCCTTTCTCTACGAAAGCTGTCAACTAAAATGTAACAGAAATATATTTTCCTGCTTATATGTCGGGATTATATCACACCTCTAAGTAACCAGGTTGTGGTGGTTTTCATCGTCTAAAGGTAGTCGGACTAGGGTATTGCAGTGTCCATTGGCTATCCCACAATTCACACAGCGATTCATATCCATAGCGTGGCGGTCGTAAGATCCAAAAGATTTCAGAGTCCAGTGGGGAACCGAGGGTCGTACAAAGTAGTCAGAGTCAAAATCCGAGAAAAACAAAACAGTAGTCGTTGAAAATATCAAACAAACGGGAAAACATTCAAAATGTCGATGCGTTATGACACGAACGTAATGACAGAAGCAAATTTTTTTTTTTAATGTTTTTTATTTAATGGCCTGATTTTGCGATGACAAACAGATGCAAAAAATCATTAGACAAGGTGTGATTGTCAATCAGCTGTCACATCTCTGACTTAATATATGATTGATTTTAATCGATTAAGGATCTAAATCTTATTTTTTTCATTTTTCTCCACTTCCAGATTGTCAATTAATTTATTATTTGCTATTCTAAAAATAAAAAAAAAAATGTAATTTTTTAGATCACATCTCAATTCTTTACGTGACGGCCCAAAAGTTTCATTCTCCTTTAGGACTGTAAAATGTCGGGTACAGTTCTTGACTATTAATATTTTCACTTAACTATGTTATACAAGCATTGCATCACTTGATCATAGTATTATAATTAAAATAATAATTCATAAATTTTATTGTACTTTACTATATCAATATTACTAATTCAACAGTTATACAAGAAAAATTTTGTACCTTTCACGATAAATATAAATATTGTCAGTAAAAGATAAAAGTATTATCTTCGTTTACTTTTCGCTTAGCACTTTGATGGCTATACAAAATCCATTATGGGTCCGTAATTAAAAGCGATTTTTCAGGGACTGTTTAACAAAGCATGTCAGCAATTAATCAAGTACAAGGGTTGACCTTTTTTCTAAAGGGAACGTTTCGAAAGGGCCCCTAATTAGTCCAGCTTTTGCAATTATTAGTTAGGATTATAGACTTTAAATAACTCCCATGTTTTGCTTTATGACCAGTCAGACGGTTAAGTAAATTAGATTTTTTTTTGGGTTTTTGTTTTATCTTGTATTTCTATGGTATTTGTTTGTATTCTAGGAAAGCAAATAAATAAATAGGAAATTATTATCTTTCATATTTTGATCACTTATATACATAGATATATATCATACAATATATAAGTATGTTAACAACCACCTTTTGAAACGGCTTTGCGGGAGAGGTGGAGGTGCGGAGCGGGGCATAAGGGGACAGTCTGGAAAAAACCTTTTTAGGGGTGGATATTATGTGTTTTCTTATATGCTGCTATGGAACCTTACATAGGCTAGTCCGACTCGCTCTTGGCCGGTTTTTATAAAAAAACAAATCCCCAACATCTTGGCATTGTGTGAAAATTATGTCTTTCTTTTCAAATTCTTCCAAAAAAATATTTCACATTATGATACGAAACGAATATGTACGTATACTTTCAAGATAATGCGGCAAAGAGATGATACTCCCTCGAATACAATGCCAAAATATGAAAATAGCTGTTCCGTTGAAAGGAACGTGCTCAAAGTGAATTTATTTAGATTCATATTAAAAGAATTATAATACGGATATTCTCTATGTTAGCTTTTGTAATACAATTGGAGGGTCATTCGCAGTCAAGTTTCTGCGGTTTTATTATCATTGTAGTGGTATTAGTGGATAATATAATAAAATGAACAGTTTTTCTCATTATTTAAGTGTATGTATGTATATTTCGTTATTTTTACTTACTTACTTTTGTTCTACTATAGACTACTATAGACCATTATTTTATTTTATCGACTTATTGGTATGGTCCTAGGCTTGTAATTATTAAAACATATCTTCCTAACAGGTCTCCTTGAAATATATTACGAATGAAAGATAATAAGGCAAAAAGTTTTACATTTAAAGCCTCGCTTTGTCTTATCAAAAAATACAAACATTCCCCCCAAAAAGGAATCGAATCGACAACGATCGTGTGTATGTGATAAGTCAAATATTCTTAAACTATCTTGCAATAGAAATAAAAATACTTAATTTTGCGCATATCTAAAACCAATTATACCAGAAGCAGGCAAATCATATACGTGGCATTCACCTCAGGCAATTTTATTTTTGTTTTTCTCAGCAAAATATGTCTTGGAATTTTGAGATATTAAATGCTTCGGTATAACGTATGCGGCCCCTCCGCCTATTCCTACTGAAGGGGTCATTTGTATTCACGAGGGATGGTAGATGCATTTGTTGCCTGCATACCGTAGATTTTTATACAAAATTTTGTATAGCAAAAATATTCATGGTATATACTTTGGGGCGAAGATAGCAGTCTTATGCCGTGACTTGATGTGTTATTTCTTTGGGAGGGAAGGGAACCTTTCCATCTGGGTATAGATTCTTGAATATTTTTTATCCTTATTTAGAAAACGTATAAAAATTTGAACGTAGCGGGTCTCGAACCCGCATCTGACTGCTTTAAACGTACGTACACGTATCGCTTAGTGGTCAGAGCGCTTGGTCTAATAAGTTTTCTAAATATGTATTTTTTATTCCTAAGTATGGAATTACTTTAAAATTGTTAAAAAAAATTATCCTCCCTTAAATAATACCGAGGACAATATGTTTGTATCATGGACAATATGCTTATATCATATATGTTGTATACTATCTTATATAATATCCTATAGTTGTTGCGGACTCAGTTCAAATGTGGCTTGGAGAATATTTAAATTGTTTTTAATTCTCTTGATGCTATAAACATAAAAAAAATCTGTGTAAGGAGAGCGGAAATCGATTGATTAATTGTTTTTTTTTCTAGAAATCATATTTTTAAAAAAATCAATACTCTGATGAGTATATAATTTGAATTTCAACACGATATCTCCAAGCATTCCTGAGATAAGGGCTTTTGATAAACAGACAGACAGACCTTCAGGTTCCTTTTGTTTTTAAAAGTTACGGAACTCTAACAAGTTATACGGACCTTTTTATCTTTAGCTAAGGAATTATTTATAACAACATGAAGGTAGAATGAACCTAGTGTTAAAGCATTCCGTTCCCTAATTTAAGTTGAATTTTTGAGGTATTGCCTGTTGAGTGACCGAATTTAAAGCAACGATTTGTCTTGATATTGGAGCAAAGATATGAAAATATTAACAAATAACAATTCATTATCCCGAGTGGCAATCGAACCAATAATCGTCGCGTTTACAGTTACACGCGTGTGCCTCTGTGCCACGACGGTTTCTGCTAATATACATACTTAACCTATTTAGTAGCTTCTGAAATGTTATTGGATTTTGAAGATAACTTTACTAATTTAAGCGTAATAGTTAATTAAGAATTGTTGTTTCTATTGTCTGAGAGTCTAAATTGAGGAGTTTCAAGTATTAGGGCCGGTACTTATTTAGCGAGGCTAAGTTACTTGTACAATAAAGATTTCAAATCTTCTCGAAAGTTGTGTTAATATAACATTCTATATACATTTCAAGTTTTTTAAGAACAAAGAAGACGTGATTATCCTTTGAGAGTGCTATTACAAACTTGTTTATGTGGTAAAAAATTGATTTTGTTTTGACCCTGATTGCGATATTTAGAAAAGAAAACGCTTTTCATGAAAAATATGGAGCGGCCATTGTGGGAAAATGCATTTTTTTTGGCACAGAGTGGGCAGAGGGTATTAAATTAATATACCTAGTATCCAGATATTCCGTTCTTATCCGTTTCTCACTTTTTGGAAAAACAACGCCGCGCCTCCTTTTTTCATTTTTATTTCCTCCATCAAATTGCTTTTTTTTGTGTGCGTTGAAATAGTAATTAAAAATATGTATATCAGTACATTGTAAGACAAAAACTTTATACTTTATTAGTTATAAAAAAAATCCGCGACACCGTATATTTCTCTATCTCTGATAAATAAGTCACAATAAGTAAGTAAGTAAGTCACAAAAAATATTTGTATTTTATTATTAAATATTTTATAATAAATCATCGTTTGTTTATTTGAATTTTTGAGGCCAGTCGTGGCGCAGGGGCACAAAGTGTGACTATAATAAAATCGACTGGTTGTAGGTTCGATCCCCACTCGAGGAAATGAAATATTTACTTAGATTTATTTGAGGCCAGTCGTGGCGCAGAGGCACACAATGTGACTGTAAAACCGACTGGTTGTGGGTTCGATCCCCACTTGAAGAGATGAAATATTTACTTTAATTTATATTTCCATTTCTTCGCTCTGGTGTCGAGGCAAAGCGCGGCCTTGAGTTTTGCCACTCATCACGCAATGCCTCCAGAATTCGGCAGAAAGTGGGGAACGGAGTGTCTTAACACTAGACCCTCCCTCTGCCTATCCTGCTGTGTGTCGGATACAGCGTGAATCTGATTTCTTTATTCGTCAAACATATTGAAACTTACGAGCGAAAGTTATTCTATCATCAAGGGAATTTTATGAAAAAAATGTTTGGCTTTCATAGCATTTAATTTGGACGTATACTTTTCGAGAAAATGTAAAATTAAATTAATTCAATGTTTTTTTGCCTAGTCCCGCGGGGGGCGCCCTTGCCTCCGATGACATCCTTTCAAGCAGCCACATAGTCTTGCACTTTCTAAGAATTACGAAAACAAGTTGTTCATGATTGAATGTACCAATCTGTTGGTAAATGCAGCATAATAATAATATTACAGGTGGTATGCGGGCGGAATTTGTTATATTTTTTATATTTATTTCTTATGCTATATATTCCTCCTTTCTTGTTATATATATCCTCCTCCCTCTCTGGTAATTTTGCTTAATTTTTTATCTAAATCATTATTTATATAAGAACTATCCTCGAAACTAATCTCATAGCATTTCGACTAGCGTCCAGATCTAGTTATTTAACAAGCAGAATCGTCTACTCAAAGTAGACGTAAACAAAAAAAAGAGCTTTCAAACGTCGACCACTACATTTATTTTTTAATAAAAGGCTTTATGCCTTCTTTTCTACTACTTACTTATATTTATTTTGTACGAAATAACCTTGGCCTAAATAACTATAATAAAGTACATAAGTTACGTTTCAACGGAAAAAGTTACATGAGTTGAAAATATTTCATTTTATTTTCAAATAGTATTTACAAATGAATAGTGGTTTATACAGGGTGTGTTAATTAGATTTTCTCTTTATAATTCTATAGGTGTAGATTTTTGTGATGATTCTAATTAGAGATTCGCTTTTATTTTACGCTAATATAATGTTTTGAATAACGGCCAATTAATTTTTAATTTATGCTTATGCCTTCTAAACCTACTATGCCTACTCTAAGTGCTATAGATGTCTATGTCGAGCATTTTAATATGTTCCACATATTTTTCACGTTATTTATGATTTTTTATGATTAATTCCGTATATAATAGATGATAACGTATATCGCACGTATATTTAAGTCATAAATAAAAACACAAATTCAAATTATTTTATAAGCATATCTGAATTTCTGATAAATATTTAGGAAGAAGTTACGTTACGCATTGCTCTATTCAATTTTTACTGCAATGTAAGTTTTTGGATAATTTTAAATAGCATTTTTTGTAAGTGAGATTAAAAGAATAATTTTCAAGTGAAACGGCGGCTTAACTATAGATAATTAGTAGTAGCCAATATAGACATTAGGTAAGTATCAGATACAGATATAATTACTTACTTGCCTTTTTACTCCTACTATATTTAATCAAAGAAATGCATCGTATTCCTTTGATAAGATATTCTTAGATATATTGATAATTAAATTAAATAATTTAATGTTTTTCCACTTCAATAAGCTCATAGTAACAACATTATAAAATAACATAAGTAAACGAAAGAGCGCAAATATCAGACTAGAAATTTATGGCTCCTGGTCCACAATTTACTTCCACGAGTAAAATAGAAACGTGTAATTTAATCAAGAACAAATTTAAACGGAAAGTAACTTGAAAATATAGTTCAGATAGTTGCATTTAAATGAAAGAACATTCGCAATTTTGCATTACTTAAAGTCGCCGGTGAGTCCATTAAGAATATGAAATGGAAGCTGAACGAATGTTAAAAAACTTTAGGAACACTCCCGTCGTTTATAAGATGGAGTTCCACACTTAAAGGTGAATTCTTTTGAAACTAGCTTGTGACATTTTAAATTGCTCTAAAGAGAGTAATGAGTTGTTTGATATTTGAAATGTGTTTGGTGTTTATAATTTTTGATGGATTTCTCTGTTTATATTTTATTTATTTATATATATAGTTTTAGTTATAAAATTTTACTTTTTGAGAACTTTTCTATTAATAAATAAGTTATAACTTTACTTTACAGAAGTCTTTGTGAAACAAATTTTCAAAAACAATATTTTAATAACATCTGTTAGAGGAGAAAATAAACTTTTTATTAATTAAGTAAAACACCAGTGAGTGAGGCCAGTCGTGGCGCAGCAGCACGAGGTGTGACTGTAAAACCGACTGGTTGTGGGTTCGATCCCCACTCGAGGAGATGAAATATTTACTTAAATTTACATTTCCATTTCTGCGCTCTGGTGTCGAGGTTAAGCGTGGCGTTGAGTTCTGCCATTCAACACGCAATGCCTCCAGAATTTGGCAGAGAGTGGGGAACGGAGTTTCTTAACACTAGGTTCCCTCTGCCTACCTTGCTGTGTGTGGGATACAGCGTGAAGCTGATTTATAATTTTACTTTACAGAAGTGTTAAAATGTATACATATTTGTGACCCAAATTTTCAAATACAGTATTTAAATAACATCTTTTAGAGGAGAAAATAAACTTTTTATTAATTAAGTAACACACGGTTTGTAAGGATGGATCTCTAGAAAAGGGTGGATCCAGACATGATCAGAACAGTAATGTCTGTTTCACTAAGTTATCTCTTATGTAACACGCAATTCTCATTTTCCATTATTATCCTTTAAGGTTGTTAAATAAAAAAAATAATGACAATATATCTATTGTATATAGCTAAATATTGAAACAAAGTACATAATATAAAAAAAATATGTGTCACCATAAAAAATTAGATATTATACGTTTGACTATACGCGATAGTGATTTATCCGATATCACTAGGGTAAAATTCATAGGTTACAATGTTTAAGGGATTTTTTAACCCTGTATCCCACACATATAGAAGGGTAAGTACAGGGCATCTGGGAACCTAGTTTTAAGACATTCATTTTTCCACTTTCCGCCGAATTTCGTGGAGTGTTGAGTGGCTTAACTCAACGCCGCACTTTGCCAAGAATTGTTCACTTCGTATTTATAGAAATGTCATAAAATGCGCAACATGTATAAAGATAAATAAAATATAGCAACAATACACTACGTTATAATACTTACTAAGTTGCTTAGTACATCAATTTCACCTAGAACAGGCAATAAACACTATCTTAGTTCATATCAAGAAAGGCGGCACAGTTACGAGCGAGTACCATAAAGAGAACACACATACCTGCGCCGAAACTACATTTAGGGCGTGTGATATTTAACTTTAATGGAGTTGTTCCTGTTACAAGTTTCATGTAAACTACCTCATAACTATACTTCGTACTTAAGCCCAAAGGGATCGGAGTTGAAATACGATCAATTAGATGAAACTTGGATAGGAACTCTGGGGAAATTATGATATGCTCGTCCGTTAATGCAATTCATTATTGTTTTATGTATTATTGTTATAAACAAAATTAGTTTTTATTTATTTATATTATAATATCAAATTAATATAAATTAATTTGTAAGAATGATATTAAAAGCACGTATTATGTCGATGATATGATGATAAATTTACAATATCTCCAAACCAGTAGAAAATATATTTTCAATATGAATGTTATACCTATTGCTTTTTTACATTAAATACAATTTTTGTATTATGCTGTTTTAAGTGTTATTTCTCTTGTGGCAGCCATAAAATGTGATAATATGTATAATATTTATTATTTTTTTTCAGCGTTTCATATCGATCTTTTCTTTATACATTGTGAGATAGCTGAAATACTGTGCAATGATAGTTAGACAAAGAAATATTGACAAATAAACACCACTCTTTTTTCTTATTAGACACAAAAAGTGCTGTATTAAAAATAGAAATACTTGTCACATAATTACAGTCAATAATTTAAGCAACACAACGGCGTTTAGCACAGTGAGAAACCTTTGAAAACGTGTAATATGCCGATCTAATAGCATTGCTCGTGACATTATGCAGCAACGATTGCGGTAGAGATGCGTCTAGCGTCTAGCGGCTGCCGGCGACAGATTTAATTGATGGCCTCGCAAACAATATTAATAAAAGCTTTCAAGCAGATTAAATGCTGAATCATGATAATATGCAGATATTAATATATCAAATTAACATGATTGCTTGGCATATATAGTATATATATAGGTACGTCTTAAAATATATTACGTCTTAAAATATTTTCTGAATTATTGCGGAAAAGGCAGAGAGAATGAAATAAGTAATGCTCTAGAGAAGGTATTATATGATAAAATTCGATAAAAGCAATAATAATATTTTTTTTATAATGATTTACACTTTATTTTATTTTTTGTTTTAGTTTTATGCTGTATCACTTTTTTTATTAAAAATTATTTTTAAAAGTGATACATCATAGTAGAATAGATTGCACAAGAGTTGCCTAAAAGAGTCGTGCCGCAATCACCTTTAAATAAATTTATGTTGAAAAAATTGCACTTATATGTTTTTAGGTGAATCCAACACCATCTATACTTATAATAAAATAAAAGTTTGTATATTATGTAGGTACACGACAGACAGTCGTGGCGCAGCTGCACAAATTAAATATATATTTAAATTTATATTTATTTTCATTTCTTCGTCTTGTGTCGCGGCTAAGCGCGGTGTTGAGGTCCGCCACTTAACAAAAAAAGCCGTCAGAATTCAGCGGATAATGGGGAATCTGTAGAAACGTTCACAATGAATAAATAACGAATCATAAAAAAAAACGTTTTTTAGTAAAATGTTTGATATAATATGAGTAATTTTTACTTTAAATAATTAAAAAATAACGATTTAAAAGAAAATAAACAAAATAACTAAGATAAAGCAATACAAATATCAAGGTAGGTAGACTTTAATATTTGAGACAATCGTCTGTCCGCTGGTAGCGTTGCGGTTTCGCCTGCAGACGAGTCGGGGTTTACGAAATCGGTCGCTTGAATATGGAAACGACCGCATACCTGGCGGTTGAAGTCGGACAAAATAGCACTTGTATGGAAAATGTAATTTTTGCTATTTTACGGACTTTGTACTTGTTCCCCGCATATACCAAGGTAGGAAAAGGAAATCTAATGTTAAGATGCTCCATTTCCTACTTGCCGTCCAATTTCCGAAGTATTATTTGTTGCGTGGCGCAACTAAACGCTGCGCTTTGTCTTGCCTTGTGTTACCAGAGCGAGGAAATGGAAATAATTAATTTCCCCCGAGTAGGAATCGAATTCACATCCGTCGCATTTGCAGTCAGACGCGGTCCCCATCCGCCACGGTTGTCTGTATATAAAGGAAGTGTTCAACATTTAATACATAGACTAAAAACAAAAAAAAACAGAAAAAGAAATAAAATAAGGATCCTAATAGTGGGACAATGGTGAAGGCCATCGGTGGCTAGGACTTTAGAGTGAGGAACCTCCTCACAGTACTCACTGTCTCAATTACTGCTTTATGCATTCGGTTCTTCACCCAACAGCTATGCGATAGCCTCTTGAGATGTTGTTGAGGCTTGTGGATAATATCTAATTAAATGAAACAACCATCGGCATAACAGTAGTCGTATCGATATTAAAGTTGTTTTTTGGGCTAAGTTACATAAATTATTATTATAAAGTGATGTATTGGATTGTTAGTTTATAAAATAATTTCAAATAATTCGAACTTAGGTTACAGTTTTATTTTTATTTGTGATAGTTACTACAATATATGGAACATAGTTAACAATAGTTAACATAGCTTAACATATTTGTCAAATGATTATTAATTTTCATTAGCTTTACAACCCATAAATGCTTATCTTCAGAAGTTATGGTTCTAAAAAGTATAGTCATTAAAGTCCCAAGTAATGATAATATTTTAACGGCACGCCCTTATAATGGTATAAATAAGAACGTGCCTTATCTTACAATGTCACATTGGAAGCAGACAATCGATTTTCCAATTTATATTTTGTTATAACAAAAAAACTAGCTGTATTCGTGAAATTTATAAAAACTTTTCGAACACGAGCACTGTTTTTTTTTAAAAAAAACTTTTAGATTAATCAACAGCTGCATGCAAAAACGAATTAAAGTTCAGATTTATGTTTATATTTTTTGTGAAACTCTGTTGCCTTTTTTGCTATAGATTAAGATTATTTTATTTGTATTCTCTCTTTTTATTCTCCCTCTTTTCAGCTCCTGGCTTTGCCCCTTATGTATATATAGCAAAGGCAGGCTGCATGGTCAGATAAAGTCTAATACTAAGTTCACTGTGGAATTTGAACAGAAAGAGGGTAACGGAGTTCCTAAGGTAGACACTAAGTGACTCTCTTTCCTTTCAATTTTCACACTGTGTGCACGTGCAAGGCTTCGTCAACAAAAGTGAGAAATTGAAAATAATTCTTTTCCCCGATCGAGCTTATAATTATTATTAAGTGTTTATAGTCGGGGCTGTTCCACTGCGTCATGACGGCCTTGTGAGACGTATGTCTGCGCTAATCAAAAAGGTAAGTGTTAAAACAGCACCTACATGATATTATTTCGTTTAAGCTTTAACCATAATTCAAAATAATTACATATGTTTTGTATGTAAGTACAAGTAGGTTCTCATTGTAGTTTGTGATTAGATCTTAACTTTATTAAATGTTTTATAACGTTTAGAACTAGTTTCGCTGTAAAAAATATTATGCCTTATTAAGTTTCATTTGCAAATTATATTTTAAAAGAACAACTTTTTCTTTTCTTGCCCTGTTTGCACTGCTGTCATTTCTATGCCTATAAGTTGCCGATTCGAAAATGTTTTCTGATTAAATAAAGAATATTTAAATTTTGTTTTTTGTTTTCGATAGATACAATTTTATAATAATATTCTAAAGTTGAAGAGCTTGTTATGTTGAAAGCGTCAATACTTTTTCAAATTGAAAAAATATTATGTGTTAGACAGGAATCATTTATCGAGGGAAGCTACAAGCGATATAACATAACGTCAATCATTTCTATGTAATCCACAGTACTTGCGGCCAAAGAATTTTAGGAACTTCGCCATCGCTTCACCTCTATTTCTATTGGACCGGATAAAAGCAGGTTCCCATGTAAATAATAATAAACAATTTGCCTCGAATAAGAATAAAATTTAAATACTTAGCAGTACTTACTTAAAACAGTTGAGGTTAAATACTTTAAACGTGTAATATACTGAAAACGTTACCATTTGTATGGGAAAAATCTTATTCAAGCAGTGTGTATGCTACGCGGCTTGCCAAGCCCGCCGTGAACCGCATCAAGCTAGGTTTATACCAACAGATATTCATTTAATAGGCGATGCTGTCGTGGCGCTGGGGCACAAGCGTGTGACTGTCATACGAATGTTTTGGGTTCGATTCCCACTCGGGATAATGAATTATTTATTAATATTTTAATTTCTTCGCTCTGATACCAAGGTAAAAGCGTTGAGTTCCGCCACTCAGCAAGCAATGTCTTGAAAATTTGGCAGAAAATTGGGTAACGGAGTGTTTTTAACACTAGCTTAAAAAAATATATATATAATTATATGTATGTGATTTTTTTTGTAGTAAAGAGAAACAAAAAGTAAACAAACGATTCGAAATTGTAAGTTTTTTTTATAAAAGAGCCAGATTTAAACCCAGCTTTACCATAGCATCATTTGTCGAATATCTTTGAGGTCATAAAATTATCTTTTTCTTTCTTTTCCACTATTGTTATTTCCATTTTTCATATTTTTCACTTTTCTTAAGTCATTTCTCTTTACTAATCAACAAACAGCATGTAAGCAATCGGAAACTTGACGTTCTAAATAAATAAAATATCGACAACTGTCTGGAGGTATAAACGTTCCTGAAAGTTCAAGCGAAACTAACTCTGCAAATTTCTCTGTGCCCGTAATTACTCGGTAAAAATACACAACTCGATTATTGCTTTTTTTCAACATAAAGTTGATGGAATTGAGCGACTGCTTTTGTTTGCTGAAAAAATTGAATGGTGCTTCATTTTTTATAGGATATTGAATATGATATTTATTACCTTGTAATTTTTTTTATTTTCCGGAGACACTGCGCACGCTGGTGATCCTGTGCTACTACTGGCCTCGCTCAAAATTGCTTAATCTTATATTTACTTATATTTACTATATCAAAATATATTTTTATTAGCGTCACGCATTACTTACCTTTGCAACAGAGCATTATGTCATGGCATAACTCTTCTCATGAAGACACATATATGCGTCTTGGAAAGCACCACGGTCGAAATATATGTTTTGAGGTTCTTATCGAGAGTAACTTGCTTATTCACTTTTATATTATGTAACTTTAAGTATATAGAGCTTTTTCGTTAATAAAACATACATTATTATGTTGATGAGGCCAGTCGTGGAGTCACACTTCGTGCCGCTACACGAAGTGTGACTCCTTAAGGCAAAAGTTTAAAGAAATTGATATATTGACAGTTGCATCGCAATATATTTTTGAAAGTGTTATGTATGTTAAGAAAAACATTAATATTAACACTAGAAATAAGCATAATCTTGGTGCACCTGTAACTCGGTTGCATCGAATCCGTAATTCTTTTATGGGACAATGTGTACGCTTTTACAATAGGATCCCAGAAAACGTCAGAGTATTTTTTTATATCACGATTTAAAAAAAATGTGAAAAGACGTTTGTGTGTTAAGGGTTATTACCAAATTAATGATTTTGCGAATGATAACACGCCTTGGGAATGAAATGCTCGCTCCAGTCTGTTTCAAAGGTATCATTGTCACAGATAATTAAATATGTATTTGTTTAAAAATGATTTTAAAAAATAAGTCCCGCTGAGTTTCTTGTGCCGGTTCTTCTCAGGTCTGCGGCATTAACTTTAGTGAACTAGTGGTAAATTTGACGTTCAAAAAATGAAGCATGTAACTTCTTATTTTGAATAAAATTATTTGAATTTGAATTAGAATTTGATTTTGTAAAACCGACTGGTTGTGGGTTTGATCTCCACTCGAGGAGATGAAATATTTACTTAAATTTATATTTCCATTTATTCGCCCTGGTGTTGAGGTTAAGCGCGGCGTTGAGTTCTGCCACTCAACACACAATGCCTCCAGAATTCCTCACTTCCGACAGTGAGCACCACTTACCATAGCATATTCACACGGAAAAAATAAATAAAATATTCACTCCATAACGTCACAACTCTTTAAACGAGAAAGTATATTGATATAAATGTATCGATATCAAAAAATATTTAAATAAAATTTACGTTACGGAAATTAAATGTTCATTTCCACTAGGGATTGGCCATAAAGTTGAAAAATCTACAGCGAGTTCAAAAACTAATAAAGCTACAACGAATCTGTAAAAGTTAAAGTAAAATACAGCAACAGTCATTTTTACGTTGCACAAATGCGCAGTGGAGTATAATTTTTTGTACAAAGTAAAATTCGTATCTAAATATTTGGTTCGTTTTTTATAGTACATTTAAAATGAAAATATTTCAAAGATGTAAAGTTTACAAAAAATATATTTGATCTAGAGGGGCTTCTATATTTTTAGAGGAGAGGAGGTTTTCATATTTTTTTAGTTAACGTTCTAACGTTTTAATTCTCTTTATCTGAATACTAATAGATTAATGTAAATTTTTTTTATAATATTCTTTATCTTTAAAAGATTGTTCCCGTTTATAAATATTGAGCATATTTATATTGAGCATGTTTATGCTACTAATGTTAAATATTCGTAATAATTTTAATTTGGCTTTAAATAGCCATTATTTTCTGTATTTCTTATTTCTTATTCTGTATATATATATGCTCAAACATCTGGCAGAAACCGAAGCGAGCCAATCTAAAAATAAACTAAAAATAACTAACAATTTATATTTAAAATATTAAATTTAACCGTAGATACAAAATGTTAGTGGAAATAGGTCAAGATGTTCTCTAATCTCATAAGCGTAACGACGCCCTACGGCTGTCCGCTACGTCACGTAGCTACGGCACAAGTACGGTCAGCTCCACGTTGACATGCATTTTATACAGCGTGTAGTGCATTTGACGACAAGGGTTTTCCTAGATTTAAAATTCAAAATATATTTTTATTGTTGATCTCTGTGCTCATCTTTCGTATAATGATGTTGGAGTTTTCGTTTTTGGTTGGGAAGTTGGAAATGCGAGTATATTTAAATATTTTGTGTATAAAATATGTATATATTTCATCATATATATAATAGTACTAAGAACATAATGAACAGTATTTTTGTCAGATAACATATCTACCGATTAGTCACTGGATCAGGAATAAATTTAGAGATGAGTTACTGCCTGATATTGTGGAAAAAGACCAGTGTTTAGGTATTTTTTGATAAAATATCGTTAATTTACCTTTGATAAGGTTTTATCACCTTTATTTACCCTTTATTCCTAGTAGGGTAGCTAGAAAGAATCGAGCGCTTAATGCGACGGTATTTTTCGTTTAAAAGAAAAATGTAGAGTATTTCACATTTTTCTCGACTCCTCTGTACTGACAAAATAACACTGAAATTTTGTCTGAATTTATTATACTTTCCTAAAACCAAAGAAACAAGAATCCTTATGAAGTACAAGTCCACACGTTAAAACGCATTACGCAAAGAAAAAATTCAATTTGCATATATAATACAAGCGTGATTTGAATGTTTTCCTATATAATAATATATTAGTATGCTTAGAATTATGCTAAAACTACACGTGACATGGGTCCCAGTGTACCAGAGCCGACACGGTTGTGTAATGTAATTACAGTCGTAGGGTTTAGTTTAATTAGTTAGCATTACGGTGGCTTGCTCATATTCGTAGAGTCGATAGAGGGATGAAATTAATTAAGTTAAAATTTTTATACTTTTAGTCCTGTTTCAATATGAAGTCGTATATCGAAATTTAATCACATTTTTTTTATTTACCTTTTGATATCTTTTGTATTTTGTGGTGAGGATAATTATTTCTTATATAGTATTATATTTTTTTCATATTAAATTTTATTCTTTATAAAGATTCCTTATATTATTTTAAATATACAAATCAGAATATACAGTTGATAATACAATTCACTCAGTTTTTCACACAATTCTTTATTTTTATAAATGTTCATAAATTTCAATATATTTTTCTAATTTTAATACATAATCTTAAAAATCTGACGTGATTTACGATTAAATATTAAAATTAAATGGTAACATTATAGTAACAGTAATTTATTGATGTTTAATTATTTATTAAAACAATTTTTTAAAAATTGTGAGGCCTTCCGGATGCATCGGCACAGTTTTTGACTCTGAGCCCGGCGGTTCAATTCCCACTCGGAGTAATAAATTATCTTCATTCCTTTGCTATAGTAGCGATATTAAGAGCACAGTTTGGTCCCGCTAGGCAACACGTATTGTAGAATAATTGAGAACAGAGTCTCTGTTTACTCTTAGAACTAGCATAAAATATTATGTAACACCTCAAAAGATGTTTTATTTTAATCTGTTTTATATAACTTTATATTTACTTATTTGTTTCATCTTTAGCAAGAAAAATTAAAAATAATAAATCATTTATACCGCCGCGCCGTTGAAATTAACCGAGCTGTAATGCAATATTTAAAATGCGCAATAGCGAGGAACTAGCGGTCCATATTTCAAGCTGCGTTAGTGCTAGGCGTGTTGCTCACGGAACATTTAATTTTAAAAGCATCCTCTATAGGGGCTCATTATGCTTAGGGCTCAAAAAGTATGAATATAAAGGTTTAGGTTTGTTTCTGTAGTATAAATGAAAAGTTAGGGGAATTTTTTGATGCTTATGAACATTTTTATTTCTTGATTTATACAAGTTTGTGGAAATTGAATATAAGTATATAGTTTGTTTGTTTTTCATTAATATTAATTAGTTAGAGAAGTTAGGCCGTCATGGTGCAGGGGCACCAGTGTGCAACCCGACCGTTGTGGGTTCGATTTCCACTTGGGGAATGAAGTATTTAATATTTTCATTTTCTCTCTCCGGTAACATAATAGAGCGCGACGTTCTTCTTCCTGTCAACAAGCAATACTTAATATAGGTATAAGTATTTATGGGAACGGAGTGTTATATCACTAGGTTCCCATGTTCAGCTTCTTTGATTGCTCTTAAAGCGTATCTATCTATCACTTCTACTGTCATCGCTTAATTAGAGTTTTATCGCTTAATTAGTCACTTTTGAAACACACAAGTATACTTATAAAAATAAGTATGAAAATTAGCAGGGATGGTTTTTAAAACAACTTTAAGCCCTTAAAGTGAAAAATCATGAAAGGAAGGTAACAATCATTTTTGAATATCTCTTCAACGATACCCTACTTGACTTGACTTGTTTGTCGATATATATATTTTTATTTTGACAATATGGAAACTGGTTGTCGGTACGATGAGTTTTGATTACTGACACTTGCAAGGTTAATAAAAATCAATTGACTTAAGAATCATCAGAATTTGCCAAGGTATTTGGTCTCTTCAACACTTCATACATATATATGATAAATACATTACCCTCCTTTGCGTCGTGCAAGCGGGTAAAAAGCTTACATGTAAGTTACATAAATTAAAACATCATTATAGTTATGAAAAAATGATACATCTTTAAAATGTATTGAGTCAGTACATGTAATTAACTCTTATTATATTGTAATAATTTAATAAATAATATGCCTTCTGTGACATAAAATATATGAAAAAATAAAATCAGCTTCCCGCAGTATCCCGCACACAGCAGGGTAGGCAGAGGGAACCTAGTGTTAAGACACTCTGTTCCACACTTTCTGCCGAATTCTGGAGGCATTGCGTGTTGAGTGGCAGAACTCAACGCTGCGCTTAACCTCGACACCAGAGCGAAGAAATGGAAATATAAATTTAAGTAAATATTTCATCTCCTCGAGTGGGGATCGAACCCAATCGGTTTTACAGTCACACTTCGTGCCGCTGCGCCACTACTGGCCTCAGAAAATATATGAACTTTTAAGATAATGGCCCTAAAATGTGTATAAATAGTTTTAGTAATTAAATGATCATTTAATGAACGTAATTTGTTAAATGATCACTCAACGCCCACACTTCGATTAATTAAAAACTTTGTTAATTTTAAAGTAATTTATTTTAATGATAAATTAGAAGTAGTTTGAACAGATTTGACCTAATCATTGATCCCTTCCATAGAACTACAATTATAAATGTATATTTAGAGGCCTTCGTGGTGCAGAGACATAAGTGTGCGACTATAAACGCGAAGGTTGTGGGTATGATTCCCACTCGGTAAATGAAACATATTTACAATTTCTATTGATTTAGCCTGCTAACAAAGGAAGGTGCGGTGTTGAGTTCCGGCACTCAAAGAAATTGAGGAATAGAAGTGCCTTAAAGAGAAACGAAAGTGTCTTAAGGCGTAACGGAGTCTCTTAACACTGGGTTCCTAGGTTTTCTCTGCCTACTCTGATAAGTACAGGATACAACGTGAAGCTCAAGAAAAATGTATTTGTTTTTGCTCAAGAAATATATAGTTGTCTTTTTTCATTGCACGAATAACGGAGCATAACGTCGTAACTTGTCTAACCAAACTGAAAATATTTTAAATATATTTTTACTGTAATCAAAAAAGAAGTCGCCAATTAGGCCAATACCGTATTTCCGTTACAATAATCAATCAACATAAATGAATAATATGACAATTAACATCCCGAACGTAACGTGTAAATCATTGAAAAAGATATAAAAAGTCAATTTGAATATCGGTCCGTAGCGAATTTCCCACGAGATACTATCAACAAATAGCATGGACATAACCCGGTTTTAATCGTTTTTAGTAAGTTCCGAACTAGTTGGGCTTCGTGTTTTATGGGTACACCATGGTTTATAGCGAGGTGGGTCCATAATTAACTGCTGAATGTGGAATTGTATTCGACAGATCGTATCGCCGTGAAATATTGCCGGTTTTGGGGGTAAATGTGTCTGTCTTTTGCAATTCGATTATTGGTATATTAATGAGTTTGATTTACTTCCTTGTTATTTTGTGTGATGGTTTTGTATCGAAAAATGTAATCTAATGACAGAAGATATTTATAACAAATTGTTGCTAATTTAAATCTATCTTGTTAAATACAGCTCAAATTTTTATCCATTTTGGTGTAATTGGAAATAATCTTACTTTTCGTGATGGTTGAGAGATCGGCTTAAGGTTTCGACATTTAATACGTGACGTGTCTTAACGTAACGTGTAAATAAAAATGAAAATCGGAAAGTGTGCTAACTTTCCTGTACATACGCACAATGCTGGAGACCAAATATATGTTACGATAAGTAACATCGGTGTTCCAATCTTAGGATTCTAGATAATACTAACCTATATTTTTGTAATATGTTCAAATTAATGAATTAAATTAAGTTTATTTTTTGCGAAAAAGTCTAATATATACATATATAGAATGACAAGTAAATACTTAGTAATTAGTTTGTCCACAAAGTGTAAGCCGTAGATGTAATAAGATTATTCCAGTTAATAGAACTTTGCTAAGAGACTAAACACAACGACACTCTCATTGTAACATCGCAGTAATAAATTCAACAGAGCTTAAAGTTGATCTAATGTACGTGCGAATCTATTCATTGCAACCCCACTCTGATATATGACTTGCAACGAGAAGGATGTAGATGAGAATGCGATAATAGCCTCTATATTTAGTTAGTATAGGGCCTAAATTGCTAGTACAAAAAATTCTAAAGCCTATGTTAGTTAAGTTCCTGTCTCCATTATCATCTGTCTTTCGAGTTTCAAGTGTAATTCAAATGATTATTAATTAATAAAATATAGCTTCATTAATTTAATTGGTGAATATTTGTATTATTTATACGAATTAAAAAGTTGAACGATGTCCAAAATGTGTTTTTTTTAACCTTTAAAATATAGTATACATAAAACACATGTAGAAATTTAACTAGAAATATTGAATAATATTTTTCAAATATTGCGTCTTTTATAGTTTTCAACACATTTCCTCGTTTGAGTTTAAAGTTACACGCTGTATCCCGTATATGGTAGGGTAGACAGAGCGAATTTAACGTTAATACACTCAGTTGCCCACTTTCCGCCCATTTTCAAGACGACATTGCGGGGCGGGACTCATCACTACGCTTATTGTCCCGAATGGCAATCAAACCCACAACCACTTCTTACAGTCAGACACTGTACCGCTGCGCTACAACAGCCTAAATAATAATAATTAATATACACTAATTAAAACATAATGTTATATGACAATAATTACTGATATTAACAAAGTTCCATCTTCACAGTAGATATTAAATACAGTCTCCGCTACCTGTAAGGTATTTAATAATAAAATTTTTCAAGTAGTAGGTACCTACAGTAACTCAATGGCACAGTTTGTAGTTTATCAAGTGGCTGAACTATTTTCTCATGACAAGAAGCGACTTGTTCACATATTAATTTATGTGAAACAAGTTTGTTAACTTTAACAAGGACGACGATATATTAAAGATACGTAGAATACGTATCTTTAATATAATAAATAATTTCAATATTATATATTATGTAGATATTTTTACTTTCACTGTCATTAGTTATAAAAAATTACATATATTTTTTGAGCTGTTAGCTCCCTTTTGCTAATATGCTAAGTTTTTACTGTTGTTTCATATGACCGTATTATTTGTACTTTGTAGAAAATTATGCATCAAAAACATTGGAGGCCAGTCGTGGCGCAGCGGCACGAAGTGTGACTGTAAAACCGACTGGTTGTGGGTTCGATCCCCACGAGGCGAGGCCATCGAGGCGATGAAATATTTACTTAAATTTATATTTCCATTTCTTCGCTCTGGTGTCGAGGTTAAGCGCGGCGTTGAGTTCTGCCACTCAACGCGCAATGCCTCCAGAATCCGGGAGAAAGTGGGGAACGAAGTGTCTTAACACTGGGCAACCCTCTGCCTACCCTGCTGTGTGCGGGATACAGCGTGAAGCTGATTTATTTTTATTTTTTTTTTAAAAACATAAATGTGACATGAGAGCCAAGTTCAATATTGAATTATACGTTGGTGTCAACTTAACGGACAAAAGGATCGCTAATCCATATGAACGCTGAGTTTTGTGTTTAATCAGGATGTAATTAAAGCTCAAGATTTCACTTTACATTTTTTTGCTTAGAGGTTATTTTATATTTGCAAGTAATTTTACTTCCAGTTTGTACTAGACTTATATAGCTGAGTAAAGCGCGGCGGTGATTTCTGCCGCTCAACATGCAATGCCTCCAGAATTTGGCGGAAAATGGGGAACGGAGTGTCTTACCACTAAGCTCCCTCTTGTTACCCTACTGTGTGCGGGATACAGAGTGAAGCTAAAAAAATGCTAAGTCAAATATTGAGCTTTAATTACATTCCGAGTGTATTAAAAACATAAATAGTAGAGTACATTAAATATTACTATCTATATATTATAAAGAATATATATACGGCCCACTCGCGACTTCGCCCGCATATGATAGGGAGCTATCATACTTTTATTATGCTGCATTTGCCAACCGATGGATACATTCAATCATGAACACTACTTGTGGCTGTATAATAGGACGTAATAAAACGGCAAGGGCGCCCCCCGAGAGACTCGAGCCTAGGCTTGCGGCCGTAAACAAAGCGTTGAATTATTTAAATTTTACATTTTCTCGAAAAGTATGCGTCTAAATTACATGCTATAAAAACCGAAGATTATATTGAACAAATTTCCTTGGTGATGAATTCAATGTATAAAAATGTACATGTGAAATAAAAATCGATGAAATATCACCGCATCATTTTTAATCATTTTTTGTCACAAAATGCTTTATTGTCACTTATTTATAAGAGATAAATATATCCCTGACTTTTTTTTAGAAGTAATAAAATTTAATATTTTTTGCCATTGAACGTACCGACATATAATTAACTGCCTTTGCAGCGCACGCGCTTAAAGCAATTCCTAGTGTTCCTTATTATTGTTATTTTGTTATTTAATGTTAATGTTAAGACTTACACCGTAATGTTATATAACCTATAGTACTTCTGAAAAATGCAGCTTTCATACAACATAAAAAGTAAGTAAATCGGACCAGTAGTTCCAGAGATCTTAGCGTTTAAACAAATAAACAAAGTCTTTATGATATTAAATAAATAAATCATAAATCAGCTTCACGCTGTATCCAGTAGGCAGAGGGAACCTAGTGTTAAGATACTCCGTTCTCCACTTTCTGCCGAATTCTGGAGGCATTGCGTGTTGAGTGGCAGAACTCAACACCGCGCTTGTCCTCGACACCAGAGCGAAGAAATGGAAACATAAATTTAAGAAAATGTTTCATCTCCTCGAATGGGGATCGAACCTACAACCAGTCGGTTTTATAGACACACATTGTGCCCCTGTGGCACGACAGGTCTCATTAATATATTAGTACAGATATAATATAGTGGAACGATAAGTATTATATTAATACTCTAACACTGATGTATGAGAAACATGTTTCATTTAAATTTCGTAAATGTAATTAAGGGGCTTAATTTGCGATCTGTTATGTGCGTAAATTCTAAATGTCTTTCAATTCATGTGCAGCCAAGGAAATATGAACAGGCTTTTCCCGTCTTAGGGTTGACCGACCACCGAATGTGGAGCGAACCGGGAAAACTGCGCCGTTATGGGTAACCGCAAGTGACCCTGAAACATTTACGTATTACTGAATCTTATTTACTTAATCTACTGCTATTTAAAGAAGTATAAAACTCAAAAATACGATTTTATTTAATATATATATGTATGCATTTTTATTAATTATTTTATAATATCCATTTTGAATAATGCTCGATTGATTACTATAACACGTTAAAGATAGTGCAAAGTGGTGTAGGTTGAGCAGGAAAACAGTTCTTGGTAGCATACACCGGGATTAATACCAGGCGGAAGAATTCTATGATAGCGGTTACCAACTGATACACAATATAGCGAGCTTACTACCTATTAACTAATTCAAGTAGCATTTACATAGTATATCAGAAAGTATCCTGTAATCATAACAAAATCTTATTAGAAAGTGGAAGACATGCCTAAACACCAAAAATATTTAGGCACATTGCTCTGAATTAAGCATCGACGAGAATTAATTTTCCTTCATACAACTTAATTAGAATAATAATGTATTCCGGCTTTTTGAAGGATTTCGTAGCGAGACGTTTGAGTGAAGTTTCTTAAATAACAAATTACGCTTATGCAAATATGTATATGGTACAATAATTATTAAGAAATTTTGACACACAAGGTTAATAATGGTGACAGCCACTAATACCAACAAGGGTTCAAGTAAGCAAAAACAAATAAGTAAAAAGTGAGTGAACTCTTATATATTTTTTTTGTTTTTACAAATACATTACATAAGTTATAAAAAGAAGAATACAGAAATATATACATGTATAAAACAGATATTTAATGAATGAAATGGGTATAAAAGGAATTTCTAAATTCCATCCCAATTGACATTACTAAAATGTTTAAATTGCTTAGAAAGTTATTTGATTTTTCACTTAATTACCCTCCACTATTTGAAAGCTACTTCCCAAATTAATTATAAACAACCAAATCATTAAAATCAATTAATATAATAAGTATATATAGAATAAATCACATTATATGACAAACAACACTAAACATATTTGCCTTCCTACCCCGCAGTATATCAAAATGGCCTAACAAAGCTAATAGCATCCGTAATTACAGGCACCAAGTTATTAAATAACGTTTCTTAGCGACAAAATAAACAGATTACCTTCACGTGTAAATAGCTATCGCCTTGTGAACGGTGTTTAATGGGGGCTTTACGGCCATACGTGGTGGGGTGCGTTTACATTGCGACCATTCGATTTTATGGCGTTCGATGTATGGTTATAGGAAATTATGGTGCAGGTTACTGTATTTATTATAATTCATGTCGTGGGGTATATAGATATGTGGGAATAGCAGAAATACTAAATCGTACAATGCATTGATTTACTATCAAAATATAGGTTAATTCACTTAGATTCACTTCACGTTCACTACCCTATAATAGCAGCAGTGTAACTAGAGGGCATCGGGAAACCTAGTTCGTTCTCCATCAAGATACTTCTGTTTCTCACTTTCCGCTGTACTCTTGAGGCAGTGTGTGTTGAGTGGTGTAATTTAATGCTACGCTTCGCTTACCAGAGCGGAGAAAACAATATAATTTAAATACAATCATTCCTCGAGGGGGTTCGAATCCACAAGCGTTTTACAGACATTATCCTACTGCGCCACGACATTCAGTAAATATTTTAATTACTGAAATATGTATTCTCCTACAAAATCGACTAAAACGTAACTAAATAATTTAAACGATTTCCTATAAATATATTGACAAGAACATTTTACGTTTAGCATTTTGTTGACGTACACCGTTAACTATGTTGACCGGACGCCATTCCGCTTTCTTATAACAATGCACTGACATGTTTCAGGTTTGCAGTTAGTCACGTTTAGTGAAATTGTTTTTACAGTAATTTGCTTAGTGAAATTGTTTTTATAGTAATTTATATAGTTTGACGGTTAAATTACTTGGATATAATTGGGTATACTAAAAGGTGAGGCCGTCGTGGCGTAGTAGAGTAGAATGCTTCTACTGTAAACGAGACGGTTGTGGGTTTGATTCAAATTCATTGGATTGAGTCTTTTTTAATTCTCCACCTTGGTAACAAGACTAAGCATGGTGTTGCTTTTCGCCCTACAATACGTAATGTTTTGAAAATTGGACGGAAATTGAACGCGGTGTAGGACACTATGTTCGCTCTGCCTACCCTGCAAATGCGGCATACAAACTAAACTTGTTTGTTTGACTTGTATATTTTATCTAATAAGTTTTAAAGAAGACATTTCTATGCATCTATTAAAGTATTAAATTAGTAAATAGTTTTCAATTGATTGCTGCTTTTTATAAATTACATTTTTAACTATTTTTGTATCGAGTTTAAATATGTATTCATTTCGAACATTTACTGATCAAAAGTGTGTTTCATTGTAATGCTACTCCTCCTAGACCGTTAAACCTACAGCTTTGAAATTTTGCAAGAACGTTGTAGACGAGACGGTGAAGACGGGGTGAAGTAGTTTGGTGATAATTTACGTCCCAAGGTTCATTTAAGCAAAGTTACGAGCAACGACTAGTATTTTATAGAAAAAAAAACTAAAATAGTACCTAGTAGCAAAAATAATAATATAAAAAAAGACAGAATCTATAACGTTTAAATTGCAAAATACACAAACACAGGGGAAGTACTCGTAAGTAAAAAGTCAACCAAATTATAAAATACGCATTCACACCCGCTACAAAATGCAAAATGTAAACAGACACTGTTGGAAACAAACTTTCAGATCTGGTTTTCACAAGCACAAACAGAGGGTAGAACGACGACCACTATGCTTGGCCCCTATCATTTTTGACCATTCGATACAATTTGTTCAGTAGCAACGGGAGACTGGGGTTCTAATATATTTGGTTTCGAATATTCAAACTTTATAATTGGTCATAACCCCCCAATATGTAGCCCTTCCTACGGGAGCGAGTAATTAACCCCTCGATTGTACTCGTCACTCCATGCGACAATAACCGGCAACTAATTTGCGAGACTGGGATATTTTAATTATTTGGCCGAAATAATTGACTATAATATAAGGCAATGAACAAACTGTTTTAAGTCATGTTTTTTGTTATATATATTTTTATATATGGATTATTTTATGAATAAATGTACGAAATAATTCACTTAATAAATAGCGATAATCATTCTTATACTAAAAAAAAACGTGATAACCTAGCTGGTATATCTAGATGTAGGATCGAAACTGTTAAACCAAGAAATGTGACCAATATGAAATAATATATATTTCGAAATGTGAAAATATATATATTTCGAAATAATTTCCTTCTGTTGATTCCTTAAAAAAAATATTTCATAAAATAAAAAAAAGATAAAATTATGTTGTATATAAATTTAAAAAAATAAATAAAATATATCTTATTAAATATACCTATGTATATTTAATAAGATATATTTTATTTATTTGTAATTGTATAATATATTATTAAATATACCTATGTATATACTTAATTTCATGAAAATGAGTTTAATTCTTCACAAAAAACTTCCAAATAAACGAGCTATATACTATTGTACCACATTCATTGCACTGAAATTGTTATGCAGATCCGCACCGGGTCTTTTGTCTTGGCTCTTAATTAATTCCCTTACGTCTCCAAGTTGGACTGTTCACGTATGTCACAAAGGGACGTAGCGGCCTGAGGCGCTGTAATGAATAGGCTTTAATTTGCCTATTCAGACGTGTCACGTGGATAATTGAAGTGGTGTACCACCTAGTAGTTTCATGTCATTTGTCAAAGGTTTTAATTTTTTTTAAATTTAGCTTCACGCTGTATCCCGCACCCAGCAGGGTAGGCAGGGCGAAGTTAGTGTTAGGACACTCTGTTCACTACTTTTCTCGAAATTCTGGAGTTAAGTGCCGCAATTCAACTCCGCGCTTTGACGACACCAGTGCGAAAAAAGGAAAATATAAATTTAAATAAATATTTCATTTCCTCGAGTTGGGGTTCGAATCCACAATCCTCACTTGCTGTTTTAAAATATATGCTTATAAAATATTTTGTATGTGGTGTTGAAACTAATCTGAAGATCTATTTTATGTATACATTCTATTTCTCCAGGCAAAGAAAATGGAAATATTTTTTTGTTACAAGCAAACAGGAATCGAAAATACGACACATTCTAATAGTCAATACAAATATAAAAAAAAAACATAATAAACATAAATTCATTCATTGATTTAGAGAAAAATCTTATACAAACGTAATATTTGGAATGTCATATAAATAAGGAGAGAAGAGCAACATGTAAAACAGTTAACAAAATATAAATATTTTGTATACAAATTTGTATAATATATTTATAGAAGCACATTATTACAAATTTTCTTTCATATTAACGTATGAACATTTATTTGACAGAACCACTTAGCTTCTTTACTAAGTAATAGAAACTGAATATAAAATATGAACTATTCTCCGCCCAGCAACAAAGCTTTTAACGTTATATGAAACAATATTTCTAACAAATTGTACTCTTAGTTCCATTTTAGCCTATGTTGTAAACATCTTTGTATTAAAATGTGTAAAATAGAAATAAAAACGTTTAAGTTACAAAAGTTGAAACTAAGCGATTGTTATCTGTATACATACGTCTCCATAGATACTACTCTACTCAACACTAAGTCCAATTAAGTTATATATTTATATATTATTATTTGGACATAGAACAGCTTCATGCTCTTTTCCATATCTAGTTTCATTAATAAATAATTTAAATATAATCATTACTCTGAGCGGAGATGGAATCTAATACCATCGCGTTTTTTGTCAGCCCCACGACGAATACATACTATAATATATAATTTCTTATTGTTTTATTTACCAGATTTCCAGTCCACCAGTTCATTTCTTTTATTGTAGCATTCTGGATTTTAAATATCTTAACGGATTTAAATTAACAACTGTCACCGCGTACAAACAAATTCACTCCGAATGGGTCACCGTGGCTGTCCGTCTACCGCCATAAAATTAAAGTGCTGCCAACATACAGCAACTAATTGGATGAATTGATTGAATAAAATGCCAATATTTAAATTGTAAATATACATAACATGTGTAAAATTGTCTTCACGTCCGTACTAATTCTTTTGCTTGTAAAAATAAAAATAAAATTAAAAAAGAAAGATACATTTATTCAGTATAAATTATTGAGTGGGCCATATTTTTTTCATGACACCATTATACACAAATATTTATTTTATGTCTAATATAATTATAATAAATAAATTTGAAAATGCACCGTTTAACAATGAGACACAGAAGATAAACGAACGGTAAAAAAAAAAGTAAAAAAAACAGTAAACTAATGTAATTTTTACATTATTAAGGTTCAAAAATTATTTTATTGAAATTCATACTGAAATCCATACTATGAATATGATCCATTTAACGTATGTTTTTAATTTTAAATAGTTTTTTTTCAGTATCTGCGTTTATAGCAGGGTAGGCAGAGGGAAATTACTGTTAAGTCACTCCGTTCCCCTTTTTCCGCTAAATTGTCCAGACATTGCGTGTTCACTGGCGTAATTCAACGCTGCGATTTTGGTTTGTTGCCAGAACGAGGAAATGAAAATGATTCACTATTTCGAGTGGGAGTTGAACCCACAACCGTCACGTTTACATTAGATTTTGAACTGCCACCCCACGATAGTATTAAATTTTAAATTCCTATGCAGGTTCAGAATTAAATTAAAAATATTTAAATCTATTAATATGGCACAAGCTAGATTCTTAAACGGATTAGGCGAGTTTCCTTGTTTTCCGAATAGTCTACGCTAATTTAAGACTTGTATCTCAAATTCTTGACAGTTTGACGTGAACATAGCGTGTTTGTCTAACTTTTGCAAGGATATTGGTGTGATAGAATTGGCTCAAACTGGTTTTTAGGGCCTTGAAACTTAGAAATACATACGAGTACGTATAGAATTAGGTCAATTTATATAAATTATGATTTTTTCTATTATATTAAATATTTGGAGATTTTTGAAACTCTTCAATATAAATAATTTCATTTTAGTTTTTTAATTAAGATACAAATACTAATATAAGTAGAAAATTTTTATATAAATTGTGTTTTCAACGATCGAATAAACCTTCAAATGTAATCTGACTTTAATACTACTATAATCATAACAACAAATTTAATTTTACGGTTCAAAATTTACCCATTATCCTTTCCAGCCATTTTAGGTCTCATTTTAAACCCCAGCCAGACTTGGGTCCGCGTGACCATTCTAAAATTTCCTTGCACGAAAGCTCTTTGCAGTTGACAGTAGGGTAGGGTGGGGTGGTTGTTACCGTTCACATTTGTTGTAACCCCGAATTAAACTTTTCAACTATGTTCGTACTTGTTCGCAAGTAATTTGCTTGTAGTTGCAAAATGACCCGCCTCTTATAAGCTAAATTAATATGTATGTACGCAGTTATGAGGGATAAAACCGTTCTAAATATGTCATATAGTGTGTGTTATAATGTTAACGTTTGGCTTTTGGTACCTAGCTATAAGTAGCGATTTGTGAATAAATTTTTAATGTGAAGAAGAGACATACTTGGAAATAACGTATCAATTTTCTTTATTTATATAAGAAAATCCCTTACATAAGAGAAAAATAAAAGTTACGAAAAAAGAAACCTATAAAAATGTGAACCAGTCATTTTAAATAGACTCCAGTAATTATTCATCTCTAATTTTAATATATCCATAAATAAAGATTTAATACACACTTTTTTTCTTTAAAATTTTACTGTACTAGTTTTTAGTTACGTAATTTAGAATTTAAACGTATTAATTCGTTTCAACAATCTATTAAATGCAAATATAATTTTATAATCCCGATCCGGGTTCGAGATACGGAAATATAAATTCTAAGTTTAAATTTTAAACTATGGAAATAAAAATAATAGTAAAGTAAATTTATATTTAGTGACGTTTACATGGAAAATGGACTTATTAATTACGTCGAAGTAAAGCCTAAGCGAGTATAGTAGACGGTAATTAGACAACTAAAATAGCCACGAGGTTATAAAAGGCTAAAGCAGACTTCCTGCAAGACAGTCGAATTGTCTTAGAAAATTAGTTTGATGTTTACCTCTACGTTTTACTATGCATATAGATTTTTTCTTAGTGTTAATTCACTCCGATTTCACCCTCCGCCGAATTTTCAAGAAATTGTGTGTGGCGAAACTCAACATCGCCCATTGTTTTTAACATTTTTAAAGTGTTATTCCATACTTAGGAAAGAAAAATACTTATTTAGAAAACCCGCGCCTCTTGGAAACCGACCAGGAGGCGCGGGTTCAAGTACCACTGCGTTCAAAATTTTTATACGTTTTCTAAATAAGTATCGCTCGTTGTCTTTTTAACAGAACGAGGAAATTGATAGAATTTAGTCTCTCAAGAGAGACTCGAAACCACAACAGACGCTGTGCCGCTCCACCACGGTGGCCTTTTCTTTTGGAAATATGCAAAAACCTATAATTAAATAATATCGTTCTCTACACAGCACATAACGAAAGTATAAAGTAAAAAGTGTTCGCGAGTAAAAAAATGTAGGCAAGGCAACGCAGTTTGTAATTTTCTTAGTGCGTCAAATTAAGTAAATAACTTAAAGTCGCTCGAACGATGAAAAGATTTTCCGTTAATTTGCACACGGAATTTTACATCATAATATCAAATTTGGGTGTGTGTGTGTGTGTTTTCATCATAACAAATATATGTTATAATAATATGTATGTTTTATTTTTCTTAATAATTCGGCAGAAAGTGGGGAACGCAGTGTCTTAACACTAGGTTCCCTCTGCCTACCCCGCTGTGTGCGGGATACAGTGTGAAGCTGATTTCTTTTTATATTTTATTTTAGCCCACCCACCTGTATAGTAGCTGTGGCATTGACAAGCTCTTTACATCGTAATAGTACTTGATATTGTCTGGTGTCACTTCTCAAAATAGGCACCCTCACTCCAACACGGCGCCGAAAACACTTGAAAGTGAACCAAATTCAATTTAAAGATCAAAAAACTAAATGTCTTATGTTTGACCTAAAGTAATTTACATAAGCTAAGAATGTTTAAAAGGTATTAATATTTCGACGGTTTCGCGTTTACACTTATCAGTAGTATTACGAGTTACACTTTAGCACTTGACGTATGAAGTGTTCGTGTTGATAGCATTGTTCTTGATAAATAATATAAAAGTGTAGAGTTCAAGGAAATCGTAAAGGAATAATAAAAACTTTGAATTATTTAGCTTGATTCGCTACCGAGGCTAGCTTTGAAATAGAAAAAACGTTATAATTTTTACTTTTACGACGTTGTTATTTAAATGTGGGCATATAGTTTTATTTTCACTTATCTCAGTTTGGTGTAGACATGAGAATATTCATAATTAAATTAATAACTGTATATTTTATGTTTTATAATTACAGCGTTGTGTTCCGCCACTCTACATGCAACGCGTCCCAAATTCGGTGGAAAGTGAAGGCCGGAGTGTCTTAACACTAGGTTCCCACTGCCGACCATGCTATGTGCGGGATACAGCGTGAAGCTGATTTTTTTTATGTACAGCGATATTTAACTAAATTGGTATTTGCAAAAAAGATGTAAATAAAGATTAATTTTAAAAAGATTTTCGTTTAAAACTAGTTATCGGGTTGTCAAAGCCAGCTAGGTCGTGTAGTTAGATGTTAATGCGAAACTTCTAATTGCTTTATCCAAAAGCGTACAACTTTCAACCCTTCCATTGAGAGTGTCATATTTTGATACATATAATATTGTAGTGGTAGGTACCTCTCAGAATATTACAGAACAGTGCAGTTAATTAAGGCGCAGCAAAGCCAGCGGGCCGCGGGCGAAATGGGAAATAGCTAATTACGAACTTGCGTAGTAGCTTAAACCAAGTACAAGTATGTATGTGCAAAATGTAGTGTTATAGCGATATTGTAAAGTTGGGTTTTTTATGGCAGGATTGTTGTTTTAATTTTATTTACTTTTTTATTGGTTATTATTTATTTGTTTATTTAAAAAAATATAATTAGTAGTGTTTTTTTTTTATGAGAAAAATATTTTAAGCAGCGGAGTATGGCAACCTAGTGGTAAGACATGTGTGTTCTGCGGAGGATTTTTTAAGACAATGTCGCACTTTGTCTTGTTATCAAAAGGAATAAAATAAAATGATCATTCTCCGGAGTGGTATTTAAGCTCACAATCATTGTGTTTACAGTTAGACTCAGCGCCATGAAAAAAAAATGTATTTTTTTCTTTGTAACGATGATAAAGCTATATATTTTTTAAAACTCTTTATTGGTTATTTTTCGATGCACATTTTTACTAAGCTCAAGATAGAATTTTTGTTTTCTGACTAAATATATTATGAAAAATGAGTGGTCTAGATCCTTTAGTTTAATAATATTACCAAGAAATAAACAAATGTATTAATTAGATTAATTGATCGCAACAGTAAGCCATCCAAGTGTTCATCGTGCAGCGGCACGGTCTGCCTGTAAATGTGACGGTTGTGGGTTCGACTCCCACTCGAGAATTCGATGAGAAGTGGGAAACGGAAATGTCTTTATGGGAATGGAATGTCTTAAACTAGGTTCCCAGATTCCCTTTGCCTACCATTCTATGTACAGGGGTACAGATTATATGACACGTGACCTACCCGAGGTAATTCTGAATACAGGCACAATATAGCTTTCCTTGAGAAATGGATAATTCAACAAACAAAAAAATATTTTCTCAACGAACGAATAGTTCCTGAGTTTAATGTATTAAATCTTAAAAACACTTTATAATATTGGAATAAATGTATAAATTTTAGTAAAATTGCCATTTATATAGATTAAACATAATTTTAAGATTAAGATATAAATTGCTTTTAAATACAAATGAGTTTTTAAAATATTTACTATCATGAAACGAAATTATTAACATCCATTTGTTGGACTTGGATTCGTTACGTCCATAACCTTAAAGTTTTATTAAATTGCTTGTTTATTTTGAAAGGTTAACATAAATCCTGCAAATATTAGCTCGATTCTAATAGATACAAACTTTTTCAATTACCGAATCTATTTATTTAATATTTCATCGGATTTGCTGAAATGTATTTGAAATTTTGTAAAATAATTTGATTACTTAGAAAGATAATAATTTAAATTTCTTTTTAGATTTTAATAGACTTTCATTTTTATTGTTAATTTAAAAAGTAATTTGAAAATAGAAATTTATTTTATGCTATATTTTTTACGCCAGATTTAAATGAAGTTTTTAATAATGAGTTTTAAGAAGATGAAAAAATTTTAACGTATGACAGTTAATGCGATGTAATAAGTATAAATTTAATAATCTAATCTAATCTAACTTCACGCTGTATCCCATATCAGGGATAGTCAGAGAGAACAAAGCGCCAAACGCTACGGTTCCTGCATATCTCTTTCGCTTATTCCACTGTCATCAACCCCTTCACATGCCCTCCTGGAGGTCCTCATGCTGTTTACGTGACCTTTCTCCAGTATCTTTAATAATGTAATATTTGAATGTTCAATAGTGTAATAGTTTTCGAATGTCAACCGTGGTCACCCCCTACCTCTTTTACCGCTCACTTTTCCGTCGTAAATCTTATTTGTTATTCTATCATCACACATTCGTTGGACGTACGAGACATCCTCGCTAGTACCTGCCATTCTGTGTATCTCTTCATTGCGGATTCGATCAGCTAAACTGACTCCGCATATCCTACGAAGAGATCGGAGATGCGGTCTCTACAGCATTCATCTTGCTTTCATTCTTCTTCTGTACCCACGTTCTGCTGCCGAATACCAGCGCCGGTATCAACATAATATATTTAATAAGTTTTTTGATTTTCACGATTATTACACATTTTAAATGAAACTATATTAAACAGATTACTCGCGTATATTTGGGATTATACTATTTTGAAACTCGACATTTCGAACACTTTGCAATAGTCCGTGGTCACGGGTCTACCCGTCTACCCGTTTTATTGAGTGAGTTATAGTTTCATTTAATATATATATTTTTTAATATAGGTACATTTTTTGATTATCCAAAAGCAATTTATTTTCAGTTTCACGCTTTATCCCGCAAGCAGCAGAGTAGGCAAAGAGAACCTAGTTTTTAAAATATTTGTATATTTTAAAACGTTTCAACTGGCATCTGAAGATTAATTTACATATTGCTTACATTAGAAACTGGACATCCCCAAGTGTTCTTGAGATAAAGGCTCTTGACAGACCAACAGATAGGCAACAAAACAAGGTAATGTTATAAGTGTTCCTTTTTTCCTTAAAAGCTACGGAGCCCTAAAAATTTAAATTGACATCACCATTCCATTTAAAAGCATATAACCTTACGATTCCATTATGAAAGTGTAAAAACCGTATCAAGCATGTACTTAGAGAAGACACTGACACAGTATTACCATATAGAGTGACATTTACACTGCACTGCGTGTCAAAGGCGTCTTATATAAGTGTCTTAGAGGCAATCTCCTACACACATACAGCGCTGTATAATGACTTTCCTTTGCAATGTGCTATAACATATTTATTTATATGCATGCATAAATATATGAAAATATGTTGTTTACATTATCACAGAAATGGAAAATAAATTAAATACATGCATAATATGTTTAATTATGTCCATGGAAAGGTATGTAAGGTAAGTGTCCTCTGTTTCGGCATCTTAAGGCTCTTACAACTTTAAATTATTTTAAATATATTATTAAACGTTATATGAACTTGCAAATTGTATTGTCATCGATGTGGGTATTTTGTCAGTAATTTAATGTGTGATTTATACGGCTTAACTTAAGTTTAGTTTTTATATTAATTAATATGTAGACCTCTTGTTTGAACCTTAATTCGTGATAAAATTTAGCTCTGCTTCTATGTTCGTGAATTTGTGACTTTGTGATAATAATTTTACCCTACGAGTAAGGTTAATTTGTAATAAAAAACATAAACATAAAAAGATTTTGATTGTAAAGAATTTGTAAATAAAAAAATTGGGTGAGATCAGCTTAACGACATTAAAACTTTTATAATTTATAAACTATAAAAGCTCAGATTTCAAAACTACATTTCAAGTCTCAGTTTTGAAGCAATTTGCAACAGCATATTTCTATAACCTTTGTAATTCTACAATCTTAAAAATTTCTTACGCTATTCTTACGATGGTAAGCAAAACACACACGTTATACTGCAGTTCGTAGTCAATTCTGCGTTTCAAATGTACTCACACTATACGCTTAATTTTGTCATTATATATATATTGTTACTTAATTTTTTAGATAGTTGAAATTATAGAGATTTTTAAAAAATATATAGTTTTCGTAAATAATACTTAAATTGCTTATTTTTTATACCAGAATTATCAGAATCAGCAAAGAAAAGAAAAAAAAACAGAATTGACGAAATAACGTTCTAGCACAATCTTTGGGCCAGTTACCTTAACCTGTAATTGAAAATAAAGCTCTGGGGCACTAGGTGGCGTTGAGATCCAATAACTCACACATAATGTCTCGAAATTAAGTGACAATCAATGTAATCAGAATGAGTGAAAATCGTAGTGTCTTGAAAACTACATTCTTTTTAAACCAAAAAAGGGGTGTTATAAATTTAACCTGACACACAAACTATTTGTGGCGCTGTGGCTATTAAATAATGAACCGATTTGGGTGTGGTTTTATTTAGTCGAAAGCTCTGTTCCTCGCGGTTATTGTTAGTTATATTTTATAAAAATTGGATTAGCTGTTTAAGACATACAAGCACTTTGCCAAGACTAGGAAGCTATTTTCGATTTAGAGTTTATTATGTATGGATTTTTGCACTTTTTGATGTATAGTTATCGCTTGCCTTGGTATTTGCTAGTAAGAATTCATTTAACTGAGCGGCTACTATAATTTTCTTTTCATCTTCATGCCCGCACATAGCGAGTAGGTAGAGGAGGAACATACTGCTAAGGAACTCCGTTACCATTAAGATACTTCTGTTTCTCACTTTCCGTTGAATTCTGAAGGCATTACGTGTTGATTGGCAGAACTAAACGCCACGCTTTGCCTCGACACCAGAACGAAGTAATAAAATTATTAAATTTCCTCAAGTGAAAATCGAACTTACTAACTGTCGCGTTTACAGTCGCACGACTGGCCTTCTCTTACAGGTCTACTATTGATAAGAAATGATATCTAATATATTTTTTATTATAAAATATTCCAAAAAAGTTATAAAGCACAAAAAAAAGAAGCAAAAATTGACCATTCCTAAGCCTTTCTTCCTTAAGAATCCTAAATAGTTTTAGTTTCCCATTCCAAAAGCTTTGGACAAGGTAGGTAAGTGATTTAGTTTTGCTAGCGAATTCTTTTGGCGGACTCGAGGAGCGTGAAATTGAGCACAAATATGTTGTTTGTTTTCTTTAGCGGAAATTATAACTGAAACTATTACATGAAGTTGTATTTATTACTTTCTTAGTTTGCAAGGCTATTTTATTTAGAAGTTGCCGTTCTACGAAATTGACCAAGTTTGTAAGCAATGAGGCATGATGTTTATGTTTATATATGTTATAAAAATCATTCTTTTATATATAGTAAAAGTGGTCATTTCGTTATTTTTTCCATTTCATAATTAATGACAAAAAACCGTTCGAAGTGGCCCAGCTTACAACATTAAGTTTTTTCTGTTTTTCACTTTCCGCCGAATCACCGAGTGTCGAGTGGTGGAACACAACGCCGCGCTTTGCCTCGTAAAGAGAGCAAGGAAATAAAAATATTAAACATTTCTCGCGAGTGGGAATCGGGCCCACAACCTACGCAATTACAGTCAATCCGTTGAACCAACATGCTACGACGGCCAAAAAAAAACAAAAAAAAATATTATAAAGAAAATATTAAGCTACTGCACTAGCATTTTCAAGCGTAAAAAAATTAGAAGTAGCGTTTTTTTATGGTTCAATAATTCACTGTTCTCAACAAAAAGTTCTATATACATTTTTTTATTAGTAGATATATTAATTCTAACTTTGTTAAAGAAAAGAAAAACTTGAAACACCAATGACCAGTTTTATAGTTTTTAGATATTTGTTCAAGAAACATAATTGTTCAAGAATCAGCATACTATTCAAGATAATACTACTTATTCACATAACCAAATATTAAAATAAACAAAAAAATATATACAGCCAATTACTTAAAAACATCAATTAATTTAATTGCAAGTACTGAAAGAAAAGCAAAAAAAGAATACCACCGCGAGAAATTTCATCTGGCGATAGTTGGAAACAACCGCAATTACTTCATCCCCATAAACACCAAAGATAACAACTTGCCGTGCTTAAAGTTCCTCGTTAATAATACAAAAGCAGTCACAACAATCCTCATTTTACTTTAATAATGACAGTACGAAGTCTTGGAAAATGTTCAAGTTGCGGCTGAACAGAATGACCGTTGCACTGAAATGAACGACAAGTTATTTTATACATAAAATTATGCTATTTTAAACCTTATTGAAATGTTATAAGATTTTTTTATGTGCAACCTCCTGTTGGTAGTATAAAATCCGAGTGAAATGTTGACACTGAGCCTGAGGACGGAAGAAAATTGTGAGATCAAATTATGTCCGGTTATAAGTCCCCGCAACAATACTTCAAAGTGAAATAGGACGTCTTTTTTATTTGATGTATTTTTAAACATTTTTAGTGACTCATTTGTAATTGATAACCGAGTGATTAATTTCTCTTCTCTCTCTCTCTCTCTCTTTCCTTTCTTAGTATATACATTAAATTTATTATGTATTATATTAGTAAGAGGAACGCAATGTTATACTATGCCCTAATTAGATTAGAATTCAGGTTATTCCTGGATAGTATTCAAGTCCACAATAATTTGGTATAGTAAGCAATGTCGGTTGCGCATATCTAAATTGTTGTTTTCTGAGGTAAATGCAATATTTGATAAAATAAATATATTAAATAAAAAGTTCTGTATATTATTAGTTAAGAGTTAAGATACTCCATTCGCCATTTTGTGGAGACATTCCGTATTGACGTAGAACTAAACGACGCGCTTTGACTCGACACCAGAGCGGAGAAATGAAAATATAAATTTAAATAAATATTTTATTTCCTCGAGTGAGGATAGAATCTACAACCAATCGCGTTTACAGTCACACACTTGTGCCTGTGCTACAGCTGGCTTCAAATGTCCATATGAAATGTTCACTTTATGGTAGTTTTTTTATATTGAAATAAAAACAATATTTCTTATAGCAAATAATTTATTTTTCATACAGGATAAAGTAAACTTTCAAGACGGCGCCTAACATGATAGGAGATGTCACAAAACGTTTTCAAAGCACGAACCAAATCCATTAGCCGGGTCCCGGTGGGCTTTCCGAATCGGAAATTACATTAAAAAACGATACTTCTCAGCCGTAGATAGTTTTAAGAAAATGCAAAGAGCTTATTTCCTCTGGGAGCAGCTGCAAATTTTTTAGTTCAGTGGAGCGATAAAATATTGGTCGGAAAAGTTTATTTAATTTTTAAATGTGAGCGAGTGTGTATTACAATCCTCTTTCAATAATTATTGCTGTTTTTTGCTTTAAGTATTTTTATTGAATCTTTTATTTCATTTTTTTTCAACTTTGTGTAAGTAATAAGTGAATATATACGTTAATAATATGAATTATTATATATTCAGAAACCTTTAAATATCAAGCTTAATTTCTAGAATATCTTTTGACGATTGAAATATTTGTTTTTCACCTCTTTTCAGTACAACGAATTCCTAAAGCTCATTTTTTCAGCCGTGCAGCATCTGAATGTTACCGCTACGGTTGTAGAGTCGATTCAACTCGGAAGAATTAATTATTTACACTTCCTCCTCTGGTACTCTGCTTGGTCTGCTATATACGGGATAGAGTGTGAAATTAAAAAAAAAAGGTAAGTGCAATTATTGTATCTGGCACTTCCTGCTTTGTTTTTAGCTTTTCTTTGTACTCCTTACAACAGAAGGGTAGGCATAGGGAACCTGGGAACGTAGCGTTAAGACACTCCGTTCCCC
The DNA here is from genome assembly GCA_021202915.1 of Heliconius himera. NCBI lineage: Eukaryota > Metazoa > Arthropoda > Insecta > Lepidoptera > Nymphalidae > Heliconius > Heliconius himera. The sequence continues at coordinate 396,006 of JAJHJA010000121.1, forward strand.
ACTTTTCACTAAGCCGTTTTCAGTAAGCCGAGTGGAAATCGTACACACAACTCTCGCCTTTATATTTATAGTGGCACGCTTGTGCCAGTTCCATTTCCAGCTATAAATACTGATTCATTTGATTTTCCTTTTATCAAAAGATTACATAAACCGCTTATTTCAAGACATCCCGCTCTTGACCTGCATTCTGATAGCATATCCATTACTTTGCTGCCCACTCAGTAGTCATGAGGACGATAAGAGGTCTTACCCTGTATTGGACTCTTTGAGTACATTGAATATGAAATATCTTTGTTGTCGAGTTTATAGATGAAAGGGAAAGGTTGACAGATCTGGTATATATAAACAGAAAATAATTTTGTCTTAATTGATATTTATGTATGTCACGTAATCATATTTTAATTCGCAAAACCCCAGGATTTTCATGTCCCAGGATTTTCTTTTACATTATAAAGATGAACTTTAGCTAGCTAAATAGCCCAATTTAATGTTTATAACATATTTTTAGCGAATTCTGGAGGAGTAAATATTTAATTTCCTTGAGTGGAAATCGAATACAAAATCCAACTCGTTTACAGTCACAAGCTTGTGTTCCTGCGCCACGACTGGCCTCAATATACTCACCAGTAACTATAGCAATGTGTTTATATTTTCACTCGTCTACATGAGTTTAATATATGATATAATTAACGTGACCCAATTTAAAGTTTTTTGCAATTTGTAAACAAAATTTTGTATTTCTTTTACAAAAAATAATTCCCCAGCCATGAAAAGAAATATACAGAGCGTACAAATCTCAGCGCTCGACATTGGGACGTCAAAGGATGTCTCAAATGTAAATAGTCGGTATATCCGAGCTAAAGACTCGCAGAGATAATCAGTTCGGCCCAAACACTCGGTAAGCAATTTACTACGGATTAAACCCCAATTCACTTCAGCATTCGCCCAAAGTGAATAATGCAGTCGGTTTATTTGTACTGTAAAGTTTCAGCTCGCTCTAATCGAATAAAGTCCGTTCAGGGTTTTGAGACAAACTCTGTCAAACAATGAGGATAGACACTGCTGGTTCGTACTTGGTATTTACAAAATAGTTTCTAAAAACACGCCTGTGCTAGAAGTAAACTATGCTGGATTCATGTTGCTCTATTGTTTAGTTTCTCGTTGAGCTGCAGGAATTCGTTGTTCTTTGGGTCACAAAATGTTCTGAATTGTAGGAAACCTACTGTATTATAGGTAGGATAGTTGGGCTATTTAAATTACGGGCGTAGCAATTTTTCACCTAATTCTTTTTCTCGTAAATATTTTCTTTCATTTCTTTGTTGTTTTGGAATGATTTCTATATTTTTTTTGTAAATTTAATTTCATTCCACTAATAAAGACGTCAAACATAGGCCATAGTTGTGCAGATATCTTCTCATAGTAATTATGATGGTTGTGAATTCAATACCCACGCAATGATGCTACCATGATGAGTTTTGCCAGTCAATACACAATATTACAAAATTTAAAACGTGGCGCAGAGGCCTAACAGTGTGAGTGTAACGCGACAGTTGTGGGTTCGATCTCTTCGCGAGGGAATGATTTTTTAAATTAAAATTAAATTAAATCAGCTTCACACAGCAGCGAAAAATGTGGGAACGGAGTGTCTTAACACTATGATCTCTCTGTCTATCCTGAGGTGTTCGAGATACAGCGCAACGCTGGTCTTAAAACAATATTCTCTTTGCTTACACTGGTATGCAGTATAAAGTATGAAAAAAAACCAGATATAAAACTTCATAATATCACGAAGCCCATACAAATATGTGTATATAGAAGTACCTATAAATAAAAACTTGTAAGACAGCAGCAGACGTTTCCATTTTCTTGGTTCTTACAGTGGAATCTGTCACGTATGAGATGTCATTAGTAGTTTAGCATTGCTTTCATTAAATGCATTCTTGCTGGTGGCTCGAAACTGTTACGTGCGGGGAATAACTAGTGTTGACTTCCATGATGTAGGTGCATTTGCAGTAAATATGGTAGATTTAAAGCAGTCGTTGTCCTTATATTTCAAGGAGTAAATATTAAAAGTCATTTGTAAGATGGAAAATTGAAGCAAATGCCAAATAAATTTTTAGAGTTCTATTTGTTATATGATTAAGTATACATTATGTGCATGTGGGGTAAGTAATCGCAGTGGATAAGTGAGCGCACTGCCTGTATCTGGAAATACCGACCCTACCTAGGGTGTTCATTTGGCCAATTATTTAGAACATTTGTTTGTATAACACAGTTTGTGACAAAACAAATGCGTTTATCCATCGATATCGGGCCCTATGGCAGTTCCCCAAAACGCACAAATTTCAATTTCCTTGTGATTACTCATTAATAGTAAATAATTTTAATAAGATGAATATCATATTAAATACTTAACTAAATAATAAACAAGGCGTCTAGACAAGTTTGATGATTTAGTATATACAAAAATATATTTTAAGAAAAAACCTTAAAAAAATTGAATATTTTACGTGGAGATGTGGTGTGTTCTTAGCTAATTACTTTTCAAAAATATTCGTAATTAAACTATATTAATTTTATTTGCTATTTTTAATGAAATATGTACATACTTAAAGGTTTCAATAATAAAACGTGCTTATAATTTAGGTGTAGCCACACAAAAATCGATCGCAAAAAAAGTTCATAAAAATGGGGTCATTGATCGAGCGAGTTTTTGTTTTAAATATTGCCACGAAAATACGTTATCTAACATAGTGTTTATTTTGGCTTATAATAATGTTAGCATGCACAGCTTTAATTTCCGATGGTGCAACTGCCGCCACGGATGCTTTAACAATTTTTTAAATAAGTCTTAAACCGGATTCTCCCAATTTTAGCACATGAATCGTCATTGATATCTTTATTTACTACTTATAGATTAAAAATATTTCGGCAATCGTTAATATATACTTATATTGATATTTTGAACAAATCTGTAACCAGTAAATTTCATGTACTTTAAATGAGTTTTTCATACAATTCCAACGTGTTTTATGTAAAAACGTCATTGGTTGCGACGTCATTGGTAGTAAAATAGTAAAAGATGGCAATGACGCTGGAAGAAAAGTAGTGAAGACAATGATTATTAGCTTTTAGAGTAGAAGAATGGGTCTAATTTCAGGCTGTATCTTAGTACTCACTGATGTGTCGTGTGAAGAATTTTTAATGTTTAAACCAGCTATGACAAAAAATTTACGTTATACCTAAATTTTGTTCGTGAATTTTTCTCGGATTTTATTCTTCTGAATCTTCTTGCTATATCACTTCCATAGCATTTAGTTTCAGTGTAATGGAAACGTTATAAATAATATTACTGTTTTTAGCATATAGAACAGTACAAAAATAAGCTACTTCAACTTAAATTTTATATTTAGAGTTAATAAAATAGATCTAAAATTTAACGATTTCTATTGATATTCTTCAGTTGTTTTTATTTATTTTTTTCATTATTCTTTATTTTTTACATCTCACTTTATCCCTAGCGCGGTAGTCAGAGAGAACAGAGCGCCAACAGCTCTACTCTCTGTATGTCTTATTTTATCAACTGTTACCACTCATCAATCTCTTTACAAATGCCATGTTTTTCGTGACCTCTGTATATATCTTTTCTCCCGTGCGAGGGTTTGGGATTTATAAGACCCGATATTATGGTTAGGTTTATCCGCTCTTTACCCAGACGCAGCTGACTTCGATGCATGTCCATTCTTGACATCGAACATTCCCTCAATACCGATGCTTCCCCTTTTTTGAACAATTTATTTTAAATCTCAGTTACTATCTAGTTTTTATAGCGCTACACACTGCAGAGGTAAATTACGTTTCACTGGTCTTAAGAATTGAATTTACTTTCTTGTTAGACTTAAATATCGTTTTAATGGAAGCTTTTCTCTTACAATGTTCTTAAAATGTTGCAATTCTGTCTGTTTCAAAAGTTGTTTTACATATGATAGAAGTCCCGGTTGTCTTTCTACTGAGGGTCTTCTGATAACGCTGGAGGGGAGTAGGCATCTTGCTCTGATGAAAGGCATTCTTCACCCATCAAAGCTCGTCCCCTAGGTGTACAGCGTCGCAGAATTGGTAGGCTCTTTGAAATAAAGATTTGCCAATGGTAGATAAACGTGGGTAAGATTCACTATTGAAGTATGTGAGTATGGTTTCTTTGTTAGCTAACTTAAGATCTTTCAGCCCACAAACAAAATGGTAAGAGTCTTGGCATGTTGAGTTTATACCTCGGCGTACCGATTTGGCTAACTATTGAAGATACAGACAGTTTAATCTTATTGTGTATTTTCGGCAACCCATACAATTTAGGATATTTTACATAACTAGTTACGAGGGATTTAAAGTTACATATCTTACGTTTCTTTCATTCTTCTTTTGCAACACCTACGTTTCGCTGCCATATATCAGCGTCGTTCGTCAGCATTGCACAGTGTTTACTAAACGTGCAACTATTCTGTTATTTCACGGTCTCACCAATGCATCTAAGGCACCGCTAATTCTGTTATCGGCAGCAATAAGCTTGTGCGTCATTTCTTTCAAATGAAAGAATAGGCTCTGGTCTTTCTTTCCTTGGGAAGGAACTTTCCCTCGCATGTCACTTTGTGTCACAGACTTTACAACAAGGGGAGCGATTAAAGTATTGTACCGAGGTAGTCTCCCAAAATATTTTATACTTTTATCAAACATCTAAAAAAAAATCTTGGTTTAGGACCTCCTGCGACCTGCTCACTGCTGTTAAATGTGTGGCAAATTAATAAACAACCTTAGGAATTACTAAAATTGCTCGTTAACATTTTATTTCTTTCTTTCTCAGAACTTTCAAGCTTCATCTTTATCAGTACTTTCGTTTAGTGCCTTCGTAGCATATCCTTTTACTTTTTTGAAAAGATTTATCTGAGGCCTTATGATCCTAACGAGTTCCGTTTTCTGTTTCAAAGATGTCTAATATTTTGGAGGTACTTATTCCTCTTTGATCGATGGATCTTAAAACTTCCAGTTTCTTATGCGATAATTCGACTCCAAGTTTGGACGTCTCATACCTCAAAATGAAACAGACTCCTTATTATAGCAACGATTACATATTGGTCTGTTCCCAAGATAGTATCCTAAGCACTCGTGTGTCCACAACTTAACCTTAAATATACTGATCCGCTAGGAATAAGTCAATCATACTTTTCACGGTGATAATATAATAGAACGTGCAAATGGATTGATGATGAAGGAAAAGCAAAAAAGATTAATGATGAAAAAGTGAGCGGTAATAAAGATAGACCTTCAAAAATACAGCATCAAAGATAATGAAGGAGAAAAATAACGTAAAAAGCATGAGGACGCCCCAGATGGCATGCATGAAAAGTTTATGATAGTGAACGAGCTGAAAGAGGTAGATAGAGACCGTAGCGTTTGGGGTTCCGTCCTCTCTGACTTTCCCACTAGTATTACAGCGTGAAGCCAAATAAGTAAGTATTTAATTTCAATTCTGTTGTAAAGAATCATTATTGGTACCACAGCATCATTTTTCTCCAGTTGCTTATCATTATTCTACACTAATCGTCATTGTCCGATTTAACACATTTTTTAAAAAATCCATTTATAAAATAAATAGGGGTTGTTCATAGATGCCACTTCAATAAACGTGCATTATAATGTCCAAGCTTCCATCTGACAGCAAAATTACGGCTTTACACGCTGGTTTTAAAAAAGACGTAATTTTTGGTTAAAAATAACAATTTTAGGAGAACTGCCACCTATCACGTTTCTTTTGTTTTTAATAGTGCTTAAAATTATTTCTTATTTATTAAACTTGTGTGGTTCAAGGTGGTAGTTCAAGTTTCTATGCCTAAGAACTATCAGTGTCTGCCCATCACTCAGTAAAGAAAAAAAATAAGTACCTATAGATATACGAGTATCCTTGTCAAAGTACGCACCAAGTTAGAATATAAATAAGTTATTTTATTACATCGGCCAATTGTTAATTATTTACGAAAAAATATAAATAAAATATATGTATAAAAGAAACAGCTTAATTATATCTTAAAATATAAACGCAAAGATATATTTACGAAAGATATATCACATACATTATTTACATTGGCCACTGACTACAATTTAAGCGTTATTTTTCCGGTGGCTTTATAACCGTCGGTGTCCACTCGCTCTTGACGAGGGTCAGTCTCGTTAGGGCGATACACTAACAACGTACTAGCTGGACATGAAATAGGTTACAATTTGCAATATAGATTTATATTTTATTTTTTTTTGCACGTTCAAATGGAAAGTTAAGGAAATATATATTTTATAAATATATATTTTTTTCTTTTTTATTTTCAATGCTTTAACGAATGTCAATTTAGACTAAGAGAGCTTAAAAATATGTCGCTTGCCAGTTTTTTGGACATTTTATAAATCAGAAAATGATTATCTATAAATATGTAAACATTCCATTAAGAGGTCAGTCGTGGCGCAGGGGCACAAAGTGTGACTGTAAAACCGACTGGTTGTGGGTTCGATCCCCATTCGCGGAGATGAAATATTTACTTAAATATATAATTCCATTTCTTCGCTCTGGTATCGAGGACAAGCGCGGCGCTGAGTTCTGTCACACTTAACACTAGGTTTCCTCTGCCTACCCTGCAGTGTGCGGGAGACAGCGTGAAGTTGCTGAGTTGAGTTATGTAAATATTTTCTCTAGTGCATTTGGAAATCTTTTCGAATTATTTAAATCTTAAATGTATACATTACCGTCGAGGTACAATAGGATAGCATTTAACTGTAAATAAATCAGTTGTGAGTGAAATCTCAACGCGGAAAAATATTTATATTTCAACTAGGAACCCACGTGGCTTCGCCCGCTTGAACTATACGGATATTTTAAAAAAATATTTTCAGTTTTCAATAGAATTAATAATCAAAATAAGCCGAAAAAAATACGTACTTAAGAAATATCTTATTATTAGAAAAAAATACCCAACTAATTAAAATGAACAAAAATAATAAATAAACGTAACTAAATAAAAATAATAATAAAAAAAACTAAACAAAACCAGCTAGCTATATTATCAACATTGTCATCGAAAAATAAAAATTTCAAGGTATTACAATTAAAAGTAACACAAAGTATAATATATGCTATAATAAAACAGTAAAAAAATGATATTGTTATACGAAGATTTATATTGTCGCCGAGTTTTATTAAGATTTTTTAAGGATTACAATATGTTCGTTACACTATATCATTTTTAGATAACTTGAAGCATTTACGCAGCGAATGACCGTTCTAATCCCGTTAAAACTTTGATATCTTCTAAAATATTGATTTATGTGGTGGTATGCTATAAAAGCCAATTTTAATCTTTATAAAGCGCACAATGTATCTAATGTATTTTAAATTAATCGGATGAGGAACAATACTATACTGTTGAAAATAGTTTCACAATTATCCTTTCTTTATTTTAAACACAAAATTGTGGGTTACCCTTAAGAGATAGATATTATGTGGCTAGGCTACATAACATTACCGTATATTTCTTTAGTTAGTCTTACATAACAAAATTATAATAATAAAAAACGACATCGAACAGCGAGCGCTGCAGATATTATAAAATATATGCAAGTGACTGATATTGTACTACAAAAATATTCAATTTCACTCGTTCATAGATAAGTCAAAATAAGACATTTTATATAAGTAACCTATATCCGTCCCAAAACCCTCAAGTATCTCTATATGAAATTTTATCACATTCGGGTCAGCGGTTTAGCTCTGATTACGTCATTGACAGATAGACAGATAGATACTTTCGAATTTATAATATACAGACAATAGACAGTTATAATCGACAGTGCGTAGCGTTGAGATTTAATCGTTTGAAATACTCTGGTAGAAAAAGTGCGATGTTCCATCGCTCAATGTGCAATGCTTACAAAATAAGGCAGAAAGTGGGAAACGGAGTGTCTTAATATTATTTTCCTGCTACGTGAGAATAGGAGTAAAGCTGCATGAGACGTAAAGGCTTATTTTACAATCAAAAATAAAAATACATCTTTCATACTTTATTTAAATATTCAATCGAATCGCACATGAGTCGAAAACAATTGAAATGGATTATACCGTGCACGTCGTCTGCTTCACGTGATTAATAAGCTATCAGTTTTTCAGCTTATTATTTTGCAATATAACGCTTGTGTGCTCGTACGTAAGTAATTACGATAATATGGGTGATAATATGTGTAGAATTAATGATAATCTTAAAGTAGTGCTCCTATAGCCATTGACTATGTAACGACGGTCATGTGTTCAAATTATAGTCATATTACTCTTATGTAGAATACATTCTACAAGGTCCTCAAGATAATGCTGGTTTATTGTTAGTTTTACGATCTATAATATCATATGGCAGAGTAGGTAGAGCGAACCTAGGGTTAGGTCTCTCCGTTCTCCATGCACTCGTTAATTTTCGAGGCATAATTCGTATTGAGCCTGAACCTGAGCGAAGAAAATGGAAATAATTCATTCCCTTGAGTGGGAATCAAACACACTACCGTCGCGCTTCCAGTCACCGTAGTAGTGGCCACTGTGCCACTGTGCCAACACGGTCAATAATGCAGGTTAAAACATAAAACATAGAAAATTACATCTTCATTCTATAGGCTATAGAAAAATGTTGCAATTTTTTTCTATTTTATAGACAGAAATGAAACACCGGCAAAATTATCATAAAATGTAGAGCGTTTTTACAAAAATAGCTCTTACGTATGTTTGATGAGTGCCATAAAATCAATGCCGCTTCAATTCAGTGTAAAATTGTATACCATTATCGTACGACGAAGCCTACTTACCCATAATCTATGAAGGCTTTTTACTATGACAGCTATTTAGCGGTATTTGTATCGATTAAATTTATGTAGGTTCTTCACATACTATATATACTATACTATACATACTATAAATACATACAATATATACTATACATACTATATTTATATATGCATAATGTTATCTGTAAGAAATCACTAATAGTAATTGCAGTTGTATTCCATTGTTATTTTTATTTCACTGGAGATTTTTGTTTTGATTGCAATAAATTTGATTTTTTTAATCTATTTATTTGTGTTGAGTAGCAGAACTCAACGCCGCGCTCAGTCTCGACACCAGAGCGAAGAAATGGAAATATAAATTTAAGTAAATATTTCATCCCTTCGACTGGGGATCGAACCCACAACCAGTCGGTTTTACAGTCACACTTCATGCCGCTGCGCCACGACTGGCCTCATATTATATAAATAGACTGGCATATAATATTATATAAATATAAGCTCAGTATTTTCTGACTTCATTACGTTTCGAACTAGACGCCGTAATGAGTGCACGCCACCGTATTGAGATGCACTGCTAAACAAAAGACCCTCCGCCCTCTAAACAAACAGAAAATTTCATTGCAATGCACAATGCAGCGAGACCAAAAGTATTCTTTTGGTGTAAATATTTACTTTTTATCGTACCTTATTATTTACCTTATTATTTTAGATTCTTTGTTTTTATCGTTAGATTCTTTTTTTTATATTTTGATCTGAGGATCTAATGATTTCGTTTTATACATTGTTTTAGGTGTCGATTTGATTTGTAAATATTTTTTAACAAAATTTGAATACAAAACTACTAAATCAAGTCACATTTAACCCAAATTACATTAAATCCAATTTTCAGTATAAAAAAAAACATAATAACTATTTCTTTATAATTTAATATCAATTAAAACTTAAGTGCTTAACTTACATAAACAGTACATAATATCCATAAAAGGGCTTCTCCCATAAGCAGTATATCTATCTATAAAGGGCCTTGCTTATTCACAATAGTAATCGTAACAGATAACTTACCAATTTACTAGGATTAAGTCGTAATACTCAGAGGATACTAACGGGATGGTGGCTATAATTACTAGGATACAGGTATAATGCTACAGGATTTACACGGGGATTACCCTACTATTTAATGTCCATCTTGGACCCGCATAATGACTTAAGCTTAGAGATATGTAACCGTGACGTAGCTGGAAATGCCTTTTTTTTCTTTATTTCAAGATGCGGTCTTGTTGCGGAATGTATTATACATATATGTATATATATGATTATAAGATGGTGGTGGTAGTGGGTTTGGCTTTAGTTGCAAACTGTATTTTTACGTATTTTAACAATTTTAATTTTCAATTATTAATAATTTTCAAATTGAATAAAAAAATCTTAAAATGAATCTAAATAAACTAAAACAGTGAAACACCAATTATTAAGTTTTTACTGATACCAAATATGCATAATGCGAAAAAATATGAAGATAAAAAGAAACAAAAATACATTATACATTTCACGCTTGCCTTAAAACATGTATGTATGTACCTACGTTTTCTTAGTGTAAATAAACGATATACGCTCCCCCATTTGTTCGGTAAGCCCGATGCGTCCGAAAAGGCGTTCAATTTCTCATTGATCCCTAAAATTTAGCGCGCATAAAAACAAACGCAGTCTCCGGTGAACCCCTCATAGCTAAATAAGCCGCACGACGCGGTGTGCATAGTGTGAAAACTATAAAGAGATGCCGTACACTAGCGACTGTCCAAGGAATATATATATTTCTTGTATGTAATATCATAATCAAGAAAAAATATGTTTAAAAATATAAAAGAGTAAGTGTTACATGATTTAAAATAAAATGCGTGTGCTAACAGTTAAATTCCATTTATTGTTACCAAGCTGATTAACTGTAAGCGCAATGTTTGTGGGTTCGATTCCTACTCGAGAGAAAGTTGAATTCGGCCACTCAACGCGCCACATTTTTAAAATTGTGGAACAAAATGTCTTAAAATTAGGATATAAATATATTTTTTTAAAAAAGAAGTCATATGGTTTCACGTTTTGATAAAAATGTAAAGTCAAAAAATGTATTCATTAACGAGAAATAAAAGAAAAATTCTATTTTAGTCTTAAGTGTGACAATACACAAATGTAATTTAAAAGAAAACAAGAACGGACGACACGTCGACGCGACAAAGTGAGAAAAATATAGTTGTTCAATATTTATAGGGTTTTTATTTCCATCGTTTAACTTTAGTTACACACAGGCAGACGGTGGGGACGGAAAGTACTAGTGTTCAGAACCGATATGAGAATCAACGACCGGTACTAACGTGAGATGATTCTCCTAAACTAAGAGATAATATAAGAAAAGTAGAGAAATAAAAATATGGTTCAAAAAATGTTTTTTTCTGTGCTTTAAAATACTTTTGTAAAAATATAGTCCACTATTTTTTATATATTTTAGCTCATACTAAGTTGCCACTATAATTAATTGTTGTTGTTTATCACTGGGATAGTATTGGTTAAGCTAAAATCAGATATAATACAATAATTTATCACAATTCCATACTTTTTGAAAATGATGCTTTTTATAATCTAAGGTTTCTTTACGAAAGAGTAAAACAATATAGGAGTCGTGTTTATACAGAGAGGCTATGTTATATTAATAAAAAAGTAAAATTTCTTATATTTCCAAATCATTCGATATTTTTTGGTTAGTTTAAATTACAGCTTTTTTTATAAACAGATTAGCTTCTAACCGTGGTAAAACTGAACATGAATTACGAAACTTCCTCAAAGAAATAATAGAAGTCTATTTCGTCGAGCTCTCGCTACAAACTATTCTAAGTCGATAAAAAATAGCTTGCAAATCCCAGTAGTTTTGCCGAGTGTCGGCAAAGTAGTCGGATGGAACATGTGATAGCTTAGGTGAAACTTTGTGCTAAGGGGATTATTTTGCTACAATGCGACATGAGAAGAAAAATTTTATATTCTTTGTAATTTCTTTTATTTTTTATATCATACTGACTGATCTTTTTAACTTAATATATATATTTTATGTTCTGATCACTGCATTTACAAATTAAATAGATTTTCATTAAAATAAATAAAGCTATAATTTTTTATTTGACATCAATAATAAAAAAAAACATAAGTATTTAGTTAAAAAAGGTGAAATCAAAATAATTATGTTAAAGTAGCCATTGTTATTTAAGTTAACGAATGCTTTTGAAATAGAAACAGAAATCTCAACGGGCTCCACTTTCATACTGTTCGCTATTTACCGCCTGAGTCTAGCAAATCGATATCGTTCATCGGAGATGCATCTTTGAGGAAAATTTTAAAATAAAATTAATTTCTATCGGAGCACGCTTTTAAAGCTGTGAAACAATTATTCCATCGCTTTACGTAGTTTTTTTTTTAAATATTGAAACAAAATATTTAATAATTTATTAATATTTAATCGTTTTTGTACCTATTTACTTTGTTGATCCTAGCATGTTTCCTTTAATTTCACATGATTTTGTCTTGTGTGTGACTATACCGCCACGGTTGTGAGTTCGGTTACCATTCGCGGGAATGCATTATTATTTTTCTTCGTTTTAGTTCCAAAGAAAAAAGCGCGGCGTTAAGGTCCGTCGTTCAACACGCAATGCCTCGAAAATTGGGCGGAAAGGGGGGAACGAAATATCTTAACACTAGGTTCTGCCTACCCTGCTAAATGCAGGATAGAGCGTGAAGCACAAGGAAAAAAATAATTATTTAAATTCCTTTAAATGTCAAATTATATTTCGTATGTAACTTTGACTCTCTTATAATTGTATACAAGTAACAAAGAAAACAATTAAAAGGTTGACTTAATGATGCTGATTGTTTATTTGAAGAACATGCCATCTTTACAATTTGATATTTACAAATACTTTGAAAAAGATATGTTTTGGCAGACGATCATAATCTTAGAAGACATTTTATTTTTAAAATTCTATTATAGACATATTTAACTTGAAAGTTTTTACTTTGTTAATTAATGTTATAAGTATCTACTAGAAAAACATATTTTTAGTTTAATTTTAAATTTCTTTTTTAATTCCAATATTGCCGTAGATTTGTTTATATTGTTGCAGGCAACACTACTTTAATACATTTAAAAGTGGTGATCGAAGTAAAACTTATATAGATAAAAGTTAGATGCCCACGTCTAGACGCCGTGCTGCAAAAGTTTTAAGAGTAAATTAGATTTCGTCGGAGATGTAACAGAAACCGTTGCTGGCCTCCGCACTTATCGATATGTGCTCTATACATGTTTCCATTGTATACAGTTTTGACGTACGTTTAAATATTAACATATTAAATGCCTCGGATAAAGTAGGGTGCTTCCCAAATAAATTATTTTAAAACAGGTCATTTTTTTTATTTTTTTTAAAAAGATACTTAAATGAAGTTCTTAAATTAACCCATAGGGGTTCCTATAGGTTAATTTAAGTTTCTTAACTGCCTATATTTTTTATGTTAGAAAAATCTCAATACGAACATAAGAGTAAAAAAATATTATGTTATTTTGCAATCCTATTTTAAAAAATCAAATCAGCTTCACGCTTTATCCCTCACACAGCAGGGTAGGCAGAGGGAACCTAGTGTTAAGACAATGCGTTCCCCACTTCCTGCCGAGTTCTGGAGGTATTGCGTGTTGAGTGACAAAACCCAACGCCGCGTTTTGTCTCGACACCAGAGCGAAAAAATGAAAATATAAATGTAATTAAATATTTCATTTTCTCGAGTGGGGATCGAACCCATAACCAGTCGATTTTATAGTCAGACTTTGTGCCCCTGCGCCACGACTGGCCTTTAAAAATACTTTAATAAATAATGAGATGCTTAACAAAAACAGTAAACATATAAAAAAAAATCTAATCAATGGAAACTATCACGAGACTTCACAAAAACCGACAAAAAGCGATTGGTAGAAGTGTTGTGAAGTGATCGTATGTATGTATATTTATTTCATTTTGTGGCGTAGTACAAAACAGATTTTTCAAAGCCGTCATAGGCTTAGGATGTTAACCTTTTCTTTTATTTTTATTGTGATTGTCTTATGGCCGAATCCTATTTATATTATGTAATTTTCAGTAACCCCAAAAGGATTGACTTAAGGACATTATTAGATTTTATTAAACAATAAATACATAAGGAAAATGCGTCTTGTTCTTTTATTGATTAAACTTGTTTTATTATTGGTATTTTAGTTTATAATATAGGTATAATACATAAAAATTAAAGTTAACATTTTAGACCAGTACTGGCATAGGGACGCGCGTGTGACTGTAAACGCGACAGGTTTGATGCCCACTCGAGAAAGTGAATTGAACATACTTCCCAAATATACCACTTCATTCACTTATTCTATCTTACTATTTACATGTTATATTGCGAAAGTAACTCAAATGAGGAAATAACTAATTATATAGTTTCGACGAATGAAGCCGATAGTGGGTTGTTAGTTTATTAATATATGAATTTAAAAATTAAATAAATGAAGAAATTGAGGCCATTGCTAAAGAAAAGAGTGGAGGGAAAACTTTCTTAATCAAATTCAATGCAATTTTATGCCAAATAAATGTATGCAATGAATAATTTTATATAAAAAATAAATTAAGAAATATATTAAAAAAAATTAAAAAATATTTCTAGTTAGATATCTACTTCGGTACATTTTGAACCACGCTGAGAACGCACGCTTGGATATATGTAGCTGAATTGCAATGCTGATTCTTTGCGCGAATAACGAGTCAGCTCTCTTGTCACTACTTAAGACGATAAAAGAGTCCTTTAAAATATTCTTATCTTTCTTTTCACTAGAACTTCTTGATATAAATTTCTTTAGTGAAAATAGTTTGAACTGAAATGAAGTAGTTTATAGGATCTTTTTCATTAGTGATATTAAAAAAAGAAGCTTATACGTAACAATTTTATTACTTTTAACTCACATGAAGCCTCACACTTCGTGCCCCTGCGCCACGACTGGCCTCTGTATTTATATCATTTTCTCGATTCAGAATCGATTCTAAAACCTGTACGTTACAATTCACCCGCTTGTGCCCCTGCGCAACGACTGGGCTCTTAAATCACGCTAATCTATGCTTCTTGCTTCATGAAGCTTAATACCAATACTATTATAATTTTTTTTCTACTTTTACCCTTTAATTTTCCTATAAATAACAGAACAGAAAAAATAACAAATATGTACAAAAAGCTCTAACAATATTGTAAAACGCGACAAACAGTAGTTTGTGATACGCAATGAGTGGTGAAACCTGGAGGCTGCTTTAAATCGTCTTAATCTCAAAATTGATTCCATAGTTGACATTTATAATCATCTTGTTTCATCATATTCGGACACTGTCACTTTGCCAAGTTTTTTTTCAGTTTCAAAATACAGGGTGGAAGAGGCTGCGCTCCTTTTACGGAAACAGCATATAGGGTAAAATATTTCTAACCTATACCTAAAGAAATTAATCAAGATGCATCAACAGTTTGGACGTAGGTTTTTTTATTCATTTCACGATTTTTATTCATACCTGTATTTCGTGTGACGCGATTACGTATAGATCCCAATAACATAAACACTTACTACTTCAAAAATACTACTAAAGGTTAAACAACTTTGAACTTTATCGCCAATACCTACGACTCTATTGCGTCGTTATCATGACAACCATCAGGTCGAACAAGTTAAACTTGGTGGTGCTGAACTGCGAAAACGCGTGCGAGAAGTAAAAGACAAGTGGTGGCAGGACAAGGCGGAACGCATGGAGTGGCTTGCCGACACTAAACAGTGGGGTTTATTCTATGATGAGATCCGAAAACTTACTGGAATAAGTACTCTTGCTAGAGTGCCTTTGAAATCTCTCGATGGCACACATTTGCTAGCTAACAAACATGACATACTTAAAAGATGGCGGGAGCATTTTAACACCTTGCTCAATATCGATCGAACTGCAGACATTGTATACATACATTCGATTAGATCGCTTCCCAAAGTCAATGAGCTTGACGAACCGTTATCTATGCGTGAGGTAGTTGTCGCCATTCAACAACAGCGGAATGGAAAAGCGGTAGGCATTGACGGTGTTCCTGGAGAGCTATTGAAATACGGAGGCCCTGAGCTGCACGAATTAATCTGGAAGTCCTTTAAACAAATGTGGGAGGAAGAGCGTGTACCTGATACTTTCTGTGTGTCGCGTATTTGTCCTCTTTTTAAGAATAAAGGCAACAGATCGGACTGCAATTCATATAGAGGAATCTCGTTGCTGACTTCCCCTGGTAAAATTTTTGCACGAATATTACTTAACCGTTTATTGCCTTTGTCTGAAGACATATTGCCTGAAACCCAATACGGCTTCCGACCAAACCGAGGTACTTGCGAAGCTATTTTCTCAGTGCGACAACTACAGGAAAAGAGTCGAGAACAGGGTCAGCCATTATACCTGTGTTTTGTAGATTTAGAGAAAGCTTTTGATAGCGTACCTCGCGAAGCTCTATGGTTGGTACTAGCGAAACTTGGATGCACTGATAAGTTTGTGAGAATAGTCCGTCTCCTGCATGATGACATGCGATGCTGTGTCAGGGCACAGAGTGAAGATTCCGAGTTCTTTTCTGTAAGCTGTGGCGTGAAGCAGGGTTGCGTGCTTGCACCAACTCTGTTTGCAATGTACTTTGCAGTTGTAGTTCGGGATGCCTTGCAAACTTTATCTGAAGGAGTTCGTATTCGCTATCGTAGTGATGGCGGTGGTATTTTTAACATAGCTAGACTTAAAGCTCGCACCAAAGTATCTTATACGACAATCATCGAAATAGTGTATGCAGACGACTTATGTTTTGTAGCGGAATCCCCAATGGGTCTACAAAGGCTTATAACAGCTCTTGCTGAGTCGTCCCACAAATTTGGCCTCAAGATCAATGTGAAGAAAACTGAAGTGATGGCATTCGATACACTGAATAGAGGCCCATTTCAAATGAGACTCGGTGATGACCAACTAAAGCAGGTAGATCATATTAAGTATCTAGGTAGCACCATTACGTCTAAGTGCCTCCTCGATAGCGAAATAAACAGAAGAATTGGAGCAGCAGCTGCTGCGTTTGGCAGACTTCGCATCAAGGTATTCCGGTCGCATGATATTAGGCTTCCTACGAAAGTAGCCGTATACAGAGCTGTCGTACTGCCATCACTTTTATACGCCTCTGAAACATGGCCTGTGTACCGCAAACATATCGCTGCATTGGAGAGATTTCATCTTAAATGCCTACGCGAAATAATGAATATTCACTGGTGGCATCGCGTTCGAAACACGGAAGTTTTATTACGTGCTAAGGTCGATGGAATGGAAGCTTACCTAATGAGGGGTCAGTTGCGTTGGGCTGGCCATATCTCCCGGATGTCTGACCAAAGAGTCGCGAAACGCATCTTTTATTCCGAACTCCAATCTGGCAAGCGAAAGCGGGGCGGTCAGCTGCTGCGATACAAAGATGTGCTTAAGCGCCACATGAGGAGATGTGACCTGGATTCAAATAAATGGGAGACTTTGGCTGCGGATCGGCAACACTGGAGACGCACTGTTGGATTTGAGGTTTCAGAGTTTGAGAAGAAGCGAAGAGACGAGCTCAATTTTAAACGCGATGAGCTCAAGGCCCGCACACCTGAGGTGATCTATTATAACTATGTCGGGGGAGTGCTGACATGCAGCATATGTGGCCGCAATTTTTCGGCAAAGATCGGCTATGTCAGTCACTTAAGAGCACACCAGCGAAGCTCTTGTTAGTCGGACGTCAGTCGCCGTGGCCGAAAACGGTCAGGATATATATATATATATATATATAGGGTAAAATATTTCTAACCTATACCTAAAGAAATTAATCAAGATGCATCAACAGTTTGGACGTAGGTTTTTTTATTCATTTCACGATTTTTATTCATACCTGTATTTCGTGTGACGCGATTACGTATAGATCCCAATAACATAAACACTTACTACTTCAAAAATACTACTAAAGGTTAAACAACTTTGAACTTTATCGCCAATACCTACGACTCGATTTCGGAATGAGCCGTGTGCGGCGGTGCTCCTTTGATAGGTTTATGTGTGCGTGCGTCGTCCTTACAAATGGAGTTTTATTTTACAATGACAATTTTATTATTTATTTTGTTTGAAAAAATAACTTTTTCATTTTTGGAAATTTATTTTTTTCTGATTTATATTAGGCTTTTATAGAGTAGTTAAAACTGTGGTTTCATTTAAAGTGGTGCTTACACTTCCATCCTGTATATCGATATCTTGGTCATTATTAACTTTACTTTTTCTCTATTATTTGAAAAATCATAATGTAAAAGTGATTCTTGCGTTTACGTGGGAAATGATGTGTTTAATTGTTAATGTCTAAGTTAGCTATAGTTTTAATATATTAATACGTGAAGCAAAAAGGTGCGCGACATTGGGTTCCGCCACTTAACACACAATGTCTCCAGAATTCGGCTGAAAATGGAGAACGGAGTGTGTTTACACTAGGCTCCTTATGCTTACCCTATTCTGCGTGGCAAACAACGTGATGCTAAAAAAAATGTACTCATAGTGTGCGTTTCCTATGTTTTTTTCACACATTTCCCATAAATTCTATAGTAACACAGAAAACCAACACAACAACACAACACATAAAGCTCCTTACAATAGTGTAACACGGACAAACGCGACAAACAGTAGTTTGTTACCCAAGTGAGCGCTGAAGCCTCCAGGCTGCTATAAAATACACATCAACAACTGGGAAGCGGTGTTTTGTCACGTCAAGCTGATGCGAAAGCATTTTAATTTGCATTTTGATTAAACAGAGGCGTCTGACAGCCGGCAAGAAACGCGTCTGCTCGCTGACGGTCGACTACGGTATACGGTAGAGATTAGTGTGGAATAATATTACGATGTTACGTCTAAATGTTATGTATGAAAATACTAGTTGATTTACTATTAAATATATGTGTAGGTACTCCAAATTTATATTTTTACACATCAAATTCGCCATTTTAACCTCTAAACTAGGTACCAATAACTAGGTATGAAAAATTATAATAATTTTCTTAAGACGTTTCTATAGAAAAATATATAGTGAGCAGAATTATCAGTTATCGATTCTTATTTATTACCGCAATGCAATTTAAAAGGTACGTGATTTAGGGTTTAATTTAGGGTAATTAATAATTTGTAGGGACGTAATTTAAAATGTAATGTCAAAATATAATACGCGAATAAAATTCATTACTAATGCTTTATTTATTAAAATATAACGTTATTTGTTAAAATTAAAATTTACTTGTGATTGATACAATCGCATCACAGTTTAGCAGCGTCTGTTTTTGAAAATTATTATTGTTGTAAATTATTTTCTTTCCGTTTCTCTGGCGAGACAAAGCTCGGCGTGGTGAGTTCCGCTGCTTAGCACAATATTTCGAAAGCGGAAAACGGAGTGTCTTATTTCTGCCTACCATGCATACTATGCATATATTTTGAAGATAATTCGTAAAACTAATAAAATAACTAACATAAAAACTATATAAATCCACCACGTATACCAAAAGAAAACTGTAAAGCAGCAATCAACCAACGATAAAATTTCCTTTCACTAATAAAAGAATTCTCAAACGTCCTCACAGTTGTCGAGAGTGAGTAAAAAGAGAAAAAAAAACTGTACCGCCACAAAGGATTCTAGACCAATTATCGAATGTTCCTCAGAATAGCACCTCTGTCTCGGCGACTTGAAATTCCAATTTGTCATAGAACGTATTACGTGAAGCATCAAAAGCGGGTTTGTCTTGCATTCTATTCCTTTCAGAAGCAACCGTTTTCATTGTTACAGCTTCATCTACAGGGTGATTGTGGGTGATTTGTAAGTCTTTCTTGCGGTTTAATAGATATTCAATAGTATTTGAAATTTAATTAGCAATTTATATTTCTTTTTAATATATTAGTTTTCATTTTTTTGTTAATTTGTGAGGCCTGCTACTGTTTCTGTTAATAGGAGTGGGTTCGATTTCCATTGTACAATTTTTCTATTGTAACATTTATTTTAAATAATATAATTAATATTATAAAGACAAAAAAATACGATTTTTAATTTCGTTCTTCTCCAAATAATTTTCTTCTTAAATATCCACATAAATGATAATACGAACATTTTATTTGAATATTAAATAACTAGCCTATTGGGATTATGTGTGATAATAAGGAACTGTCACAGCATATTATGGACGATAATTAACAAGATGTTATTAGCAGCTGTTGCGACGATAGCACGTGACAAACTTGCTTAAGCTATTATTATTATTAGAGAACTGTATTTAAATACCACCACCATACCACCACAAATGTATATTTTCGATATTTGTATTTAGTGAGTAGTAAAAACTATTATATAATTATATTCATCTATACTAATGTTGTAAAGATGAGTTGGCTTTGTTGAAAGCACTTATCTCAAGAACTACGGAATCGAATCGATTTTTTTTTCTAGGATATTCCATTTATTGAAGAAGGCCATAAGCTATATTAAATCTTCTATATTATTATATTGAAGTAGCTTTCTCACATTCGTATATTATAATTGCCTCGGAAATGATATTGAGGCAAAAACTGTTATTACATAATAACGTTTTATCTAGATTTTAATCAAAATATTGATTTGAACACAACTCGAGTTACTCTACAATTTTAAATATAAAATCCGTAAATAAATTTTCCTTTTTAATTTCCAAACGTGTGTAAAGAAAATAAGTAAAAAAAAACAGAAGATAAACAAAACATCAAACACTCCACAAAATCACGTTCCCGTCCGCCATTTCCGCATTTCATAAGCAATTTTGACACAGGGCCCATATTAAATTTTCAGCCGATTATACGCCGCAATACAAGGTTTTGAGTATTTTAGCGTAGGCTTTTGTTGGCTGCCCCTTTTCTCATATTGTATCGCATGAGTGGATCCATGTTTGCGGAATCTAATTGCTACTCAGCCACTCGGGGTATTCATCGGGAAATACTATGTATATCCACATATATAGGAACTTGTGTGTGTCTATCTATATATTGTGGTATACTAGCGACCCGTTCGCGGTTTCGCCCACTAGTTCTAATTATTATTTGTTTATTAATCTAAATTATTTTCTAAATTACGTTCAATGGCATTAACACTTTTATGGGAATATCTATTAAATTGGAAACTAAAATTTTAGCTGATGTAATAAAAAAGATTGTACCAATTTAGTCGAACTAAAGACTTTTTTAAATTTATATATATATTTTTTGTAAACCAATTGAAATAAAACAAATCGAACAGCCAAAATAAAATCGATTCTGAGATCAGCGTGCACAAACGCACAGACAAACAGAAAATAATTGTTTTGGGTTCTCTTATATTGATGAATGTGAATAATAAATATCTTCTATGTACTAACAGCGATCAGTTACAATTTTTCTTATCTATATTGGTATATTGTATATGTGGAAGGTAAACTAAACTTGCTGTGTTATATTAATCCACAGTTTGTAGGCGATTCAAACAAAAGGGAAACGATATGTTTGTTTTCATTGCACTGAGCGCTGGGTTATGAAATATGAAATAATTAAGCGTTTAATAATGCTGTGCTCGATATTCTTTGTTGTGTTGGTCGGTTTTCGTAGGCGTTGTTTTTCGTAAATGCAAAATATATATTGTTCTTAAGTTAAGTTTGTTATAGAACATAATATTTTCAACTCGGATATTCAGACATGCAGATATATAACATGGTGATTATATATGAGTTTTGTTTTTTTTTTGAGGTACCGAACCCTAAAATGGAATTTGATGCATTGTGTTTATATTTTTCAGCTTCACGCTGTATCCCGCACACAGCAGGTTGGGCAGAAGAGGGAACCTAGTTTTAAGACACTCCGTTCCCCATTTTCCGCCAATTTCTGCAGACATTGCGTGTTGAGTGGCGGAACTCAACGCCGCGTTTAACATCAACACCAGAGCGAAGAAATGAAAATATAAATGTAAATAAATATTTCATCTCCCCGAGTGCGGATCGAACCCACAACCAGTCAGATTTACAGGCAAACATTGTGCCCCTGCGCCACGACTGGCCTCAAATATTTATATGCATCACCTGACATTTCCAACTCACTTCTATTATACCCATATGATCGACGATTGTAAAACTATTCTACATATAAAATGTCACCAACCAAATATGAATAATATTATGTAAATGTAACTATTTTTTTTTCAATATTTCGTGGAGTTTCTCGAAAGTGTTTACTCGCACAGCGCCGCGTAAGAAACCGACAATACTTGGTCTCGACGGAGCAGCAGAGTGGAATGGAGCTGTCACCCGTAAATATTTCTAAACTTTTTCTTTTTATGAAAGTGGTGGAATTGAGTAAATTGATATAATAAACGAATTATTGTTTAATAATAATAGTATAATCATATTTTAGAAAAAAATAACATTTTAATAGAGCAAAGCTAGTAGCAAAGATTTGACTATAAGTCATGATAATTGTGAGTTCGATTCTACTAGTGTGATTCCTACCACTTAATACGAGATGTCTCAAATATGAGCGAAAATTAAAGTAAAGTGTTGCTTGATATTAGATACAGTCTATTACAATTGGTTGAAAGAATTCGTACAACACTTTCGTACGCATTTTATTATAAGCAAAGAACCAAAACGATGTATTACTACAAAAATGTATTTGTCGACATAACATTATCTACCAAAAATTACATATAGTGTTAAAAATAAAAATAGTTATTATATAGTCCTGTATGGTCTTCTTATGTCAAAATCAGTTAAACTGAAATGCCAAATAATGTCATTATTATTTAAAAAAAAATGCATTGCTAAAAAATTTCGACGCCATAGGTTTAGCTGTGCCATTTTTCATTTGTTCGCTTGGTTATGTTTATTCGCATAGTAAGTGTATTTTAATTTAATATACGCCGCGCCGTTTGAAAGTGGGTTACGAAGAACGCCGCTCAACGCGGTTACTATTAAGAATAAGAATTTAAAGATTAGGTACATCTGTGTAGTAAGTGGTATAAATATATAAGCAAACGTGTATTAAAAGTTATTTTGTTTTCGGTTAAAATAATAATATTATATGTATTGTTATAACCTACCCATTAAGGTATATATTACTATACCCATTAAGGTTTTTGTTTTAAATTTGACGTATCACCCGCATGAGGCATAGTTGGTAGAGAATATCTAGATTTTAAGTTAGTGTTTTTAGGCGGAACTTAACTCCAGACATCTAGAATGATAAATTGAAGTGTATGTGTATAATTAATCTTTCGATTAGGATCGAGCTAAGAGCTGAATACAGTGATTAAAACCACAGTCTGTTCCACTGCGTCACGATTACCAATATCACTTCAACTTTCAAGAATTCACATACATAATATGTATATAGAAAATAGAGGTAACAACTAACATTACGCTTTTCGTCACGTCACAATTTAGATCGTCCGTGGATAGCAATTGGTTTTTACAGCGATTTTAAATTTCAAGTACTCTTGAGACCAAGTTGGAATCTTCCCAAGCTAGATTAAGGCAGCTTAGCTGGCTCGGCCGTCCAGTTTAGGTTAATAGGCTTCAGTTCATGCGAGCCCGTCGATTCTTGTGAGACTTCCTCATGGGATTAATTTGTCAGGTTGTTTATAGGAAAGAAAATCTTAAATAAACTCTACAATAAAGTTTTTATATTTAATTTCTTTTTACAGACAAGAAAATTATTAAATTTTTTATTATCAGTCCATTAAAACATTTAAAAGGGAACATTCCAAATAACCCAAGCCTATAATTATTTTATAAATATCATGTTAGCATTTAATTTTATTATATTGAAAGAAATGTTTTTTTCTTTTTTAATAGATACCTAAAATACAAAGATACCTGAAATAAATATATTAGTAAGTAATATATTATATTAGAAAAATATGTTCAGAGTTAAATCTCAATGAAATTTCACATTTAAAATAAAATACGTACGCCACCCTCAAATCTTCACATATAAGAAGATTACAATCACACGAGCAGATCTAACAATTACTTCCGACGTCATTGGCACAGTTCGTACTGAATTTTCTCCTTAGTTTTCCTTAAAATAGGTTGAAATTTTTCTAAGCTAGATTATGGTGGCGTAAATGCCTTGGCCGTCTAGCCCTGGCTAATAGTTCGCCATTAAGGCTTCACTTCAGGATCATGTGAGCTCGCTCAGACTCCAATGTGGCCGTTGGTACGGCTTACATTGTCAGCTACGGGTTGAGAAATATTGCTTTTTTACAATAAAGGAAGAAAACCAGTTAGAAGACTGATTTGGTGTTACGGTTTAGTTCAAATAATAAAAGATATAGTTAGATGAAAATAATTTACCAAAACTAAAAAGTAAATGTTGTAAGTTTTTTTTTATTTCACACAACAATTATATTAATTGAAATGAAAAAATGAAATGCAAATTGAAATGTACAGCAAAAATATGTTCATTTCTTAATCTAATTCTTAAGAGGCTAATCGTAAGTTATTACTTATAATATTTGACCGTGAAAGCTTCACGTACATCGTGAAGCTTTCACGGTCAAATATTCCCGCACACAGCAGGGTAGTCAGAGAGACACCTAGTGTTAAGACACTGTTTCCAACTTTCCGTCAAACTTCTCGAAGCATTGCGTGTTGAGTGGCGAAGCTGCCTTGGTGCCAGAGCGAAAAATTAAAATATTAATAAATAATAATTCATTGCGATCCGATTGAGGATGGAACCCACTACCACCGCGTTACAGTCACATTCTAGTGCCCCTGGGTCACGACGGCTTCTTTGACCGTGAGAGCTATTTTTTGTTTTATTTTATGAATTGCATAACATATATTTTAATTAACGTTTTTATTAATCTTTTTAGGGTTAGCTTATCTTCGCAGAAATAATTAACGTTAACTGGTGCCTCAAACCACATTTCTCGATAGAAAAATATCGAAATCAATTCTTTTCATCAAAGATATATTGGCCGAGTAGCTTTACATTTTAAAGAAATAGTTATTCTCTGTTATTATATCCAAAATATGCTGCTTTCTTAATAGATTACTATTGTCAATACCCTACATACTTATGTAGGGTATTGACACTAGTAATCTATTAATTAAATTAAATTTAAATACTTATTTAAATTTCAATTATATACCAAATTTAAAATTTATATTATATAGCAAAATCTACTTTCAACGTGAAATTTAACGTTGCCTTTAATTTGACAAAGGTCCATGTAATTACAAGCACGGTTACTTCAGGGTACTCTGTAATTTAAACTATTCGCTATTAAACAAGATCCTTGTCTAAAGATATTTACTATATAAAATTGGTTAGCTATATTATGATTAATTTCCTAGTGTTTTGCATATATATTTAATGATAAGTTATAAAAAAATGATATAATTTACTTAATATTATTATAAAATTTGAGTTCTCTCAAAGAATTTCATGAAATCTTGACTAGTGACTTGCGTAACTATAATATTTCCTTATACTATCATATTCAATTATATTTGTATTTTTTTTCGTTTTATACAAAATTATAAGGTGTTTTTTATCAGGTATTAAAACTGCGATAGACGTAATCAACAAATTAATCGATTACATGTATATTTAGATAATAATTATGGATGTTTCGTATACTTACTATATTATTATCAGAAAGTAAAAACACATATTTTTTTGATATTAAAATTTTTACTTGTGTGTTCAATCCCTACTCGGAAAAATAAATTATAATAATTTTACGTCTCTGGTCATATTAAGCGCGGCGTTGACTTACGCCCCTCAAAACGTGATGTCTCAAATTTGGAATTTCCAACGGAGAATAGAGCGTCATCGTTGCAGATATTAAGTTAATTTGCGGAGTAATGCATATAAAGAGATAATTACATTTTATCTTTCCTAACAGGCTAGTAAATATATCATATATTTTTAATCCTTAAAAAGTGATAAAAAATCAAGCTTGTTCTAACAAATAAAAAATGAATTCTTTTCTCTGTGTCTTTTTCCTTTAGTTCTTTTTGAAAGTTCTTATTAGTGTTGTAATTTCTTAGTCTACTGTCTCAGGTAATTCTCAAATCTCTGCACGTAGGTAAATTAATTACGAGCTCTGATAACGTAGAGTTTAATTTAAGAGGTCACGGCTGTTACGTGACTACACTTCATTAGATATATTTTAGGCGTTCAGGTAAGATTCACATATCATCTACGACTTTATGTTAAATTATTCAATATAGATTCTGACTAAGTTAATGTATGAATATTGATGTACGATTACATAAATTGAAACTAATATTTGACCGATCACAAATATCAATTCTATGTCCGGTTGAGTATAAACACTTTTGAGAACGTTAACTTTAGTTACTACTGCGAGAATAATATTACATAAAAAATCTTCATCTAGGCAATAGAAAATATATTAACACTCACTAAACAAATTTTGCATACATATATTTTCACCTAAAATTTCTAATAGGTGAAAATGGCTAGTAAAACCCTTGTACAACTATTACGAAGAAGTTTATTGACTAACCAACGAATTTAAACGTGCCCTTCACCTTCCAATTTGACACAAGATTGATTTAAATCGAGTTCATGCCATTTCCATTTAGAATGCAACCATAATGGGTTGTTTGGATACCAGCGTAAAATGATCTTCCCCGTTCTCACAATACTTATTCAGCCGCTGAATATTTCAGAGTGACAAATGAACGGGTAAAGTTCTAGAGTTATTGGATGCTTTTAGTTGTCTCCTGACATTTGAAGGAAGCGAGGATGCTCCGAAATGGGCCCCTATTTGGGGCGTGAAATTGAATCTTGTTTTGGATGAAAGGGGGCCAAAAAACTTAAATATTTAAGAGAGAAGTTACCATTTAGGGAGGTAACCAGACGATTTAAAGGTGAGGTATTAATTTTATAACCCTCTTATCCTACAAATGAGAATGTATGGTGTCGTTAAATTTTGCCTGTCGTTTGTGAAAGATTTTGTCGAATTGATAATTTGTCGATGTAGTAAGTTATTGCTGTTGATTACTTTAAATAATTATAGATAATGTACACATACAAAATAATTAAATTTCTAGGTTTTTAAATTTTAATCTTAGACTTGGATTTAATAATTATTTTATTATTAACTACTGTCGATTTATCCAATTAAATTACTAATAAGAAAAAAATAATTATTTTCACTAATTAGAAATAAATCTATACATTAATAGGTCAACCAATACCAATTTAGTTTTATCAAATTCCAGAACAATGATAATGATCGCTCAAATTTCTTCAAACTGTTAATATTTCGTAGAACAAAGAAACCACACTTACCTAAAAAGCCAAGCAACCAAGAACTCCGGGTTCAGCCCCAGGGGAAGTCAATTTCATTAATACTGTGGTCGCCGTTCCACCTCGGAAGGGGAGCTCGTACATTTTTAAATATATAGCCACAATAGAGTACCTTCTATTTGTGCAATGAATTAAGATTAAGGTGTCTGCTCCTTATTAAGCTTGTTTTTTCTATCCAAGGTCTAGAGTTGTGACTAAATTCTAATAAAAATCTCTTCGGTAAATAATTAAATAAAAAATCTATAGTAATATAATAAAGCGGAAGACTTTGTTTGTTTGCTTAAACGCTAACATCTCTCCATTTACTAGTCCGATTTACTTTATTTTTATTTTGTATGAAAGCTGCATTCTTCAGAAGTGCTATAGGCTATATAACATTACGCTGTAAGTCTTAGTTAGCCTTAAATAAAGAAATAACAATAATAAGGAACGCTATAGAATTGCTTTTTAAACGCGCGCGCTGCACATATAGCTTATTATATGTACGTACAGTACGTTGTATGACAAATATATTTAATTTTATTTGATCTAAAATAAACTCGGCGACGCCATATATCTATCTTTTATAAATAAGTGACAATATGGCATTTTGTGACAAAAAAAAAAATTGAAAATTGTAAGGGTATATTTCATCGATTTTTATTTCACATGTATATTGCAACTTACGAGCAAAAGTTATTTCATCATCAAGAAAATTTAATGTAGATAATCTTCGGCTTTTATAGCATGTAACTTAGACGCGTACTTCTCGAGAAAATGTAAAATTTAAATAATTCAACGCTCTGTTACGGCCGCAAGCCTAGGCTCGAGTCCCGCGGGGGGCGCCCTTGTCGCCGATGACATCCTATCATACAGCCACGTAGTGTTCATGTAATATGTATGTATGTTGAAAGTATTAATCTGTTAGCAAATGCAGCGTAATAAAAGTGTTATAGGTGCGGACGAAGCCGCGAGTGGGCCCCTAGTATAATACTAGTAGTGTGAAGACTAACGCACAGTTCTACGGGTTTGTGGTTGAGGCCAATCCTGGCGCTGGGGTACAAAGTGTGACTGTAAACGCGATATTTTGCGGGTTCGATTTCCTTTCAAAATCTCGAAAGAAATAAAATATTTAATATTTTACATTTTATTTTCTTCGCTCGGGCAAAGCGCAGCGTTGAGTATCGCCACTCAACGCGTCCCGAAATTCGGCGGGAAATGTAACAGAGTGTCATAGCACTAGCTTTCCTTTGCTTATCCTGCTATGTGCAGGATACAGCGTGAAACTAAAAAAAAGCGTCAGTTATTTAAGTATGCTTAAGTAAAGTAAAGAGATTAACCTAGGATAGGTTAATCTCTTTACTTTACTTACTTTACTTTATATAGTGGTTTATTTATAGTCCGTTGAATTTTGAAGCATTGTTGGGCTGTCATGATAAATTAGAATGACGTATCACTACTTCACTAGGATAAGATTAGCAATTGTGCTAGTCTATAGGAGGAAAACTGTTTTTTCTAGTTTACATTCATAATCTTATTGTGTAGGCCAATCCCGACGGCACTGCAATGCCGGGCCGACCCGTGACAGGAGTAGAGCGAGCCCCGGTCATACCGTCAGTCTACAAAAATCAGTTTAATATTCTGGTCCCGCGGTGCGGGAAATTTCAGGTATTAAGCTGAAAAGAACAGATATGCTTTTTTGAGGACGGAGGAGGGTCCTCCGAGGGAAGTTCTCAAAAATGATTAGAAACTTAATATAGCTGTAATACTGATATAAAATAGAGTAGTCTCTTGACGACTATTGCATTAATATCACTACTAACTATAACTATTGCACTAATAGAACTAAATAATACTGATAGATAAATACTAAATTCACTAATAATACTGATACTGATAATACTGAATTCACTGTCGTGGTGGAACTTCTGCCTCTGCGTATTACCGGATGCCACTGACGCGTTCAGCGGATGATGTCGCTGACCTTGAACCTTCTCATCATCCTGGTGCTGGTCGGCCAGTGCTGCGTACTTACGCAGTTTCTCGGACCGGGCGGCTGCTATCGCCGCGGGACCGTTCTCAAACGGCATGCGGACGTCGACGATGGTGATTGCCTTGGCATTACGTTACGGAGAACGATGTCCGGGCGCAGGATTGCCTCGGGACCTAGCGTGCTCTCCACCACTCTGTCGGAGATAATGACGGCTCCATCCCTGCGGCGACCGCTAGGTCCGTTGGCTGCCTTGACCAGCCTTGTACGATGTTGTAGTAACGCTTCTGGCGGGCCGCATCATGTACACCGCAGTGATTTGCAAAGGTCGAGAAGCGATAGTTAATTTGTAGAAAATTTTAGTCCCAACTAATCGTTTGAACATCTTGCCAGCGCGATTCAAGAATGACTTCAATGTGAACACTGCCATCTATAGAGCTTATTTAAAAGCTTACTTACTATTTTTTAACGAAAAATTAAAATAGCAATTTCATGGTTTCAACAAAGAGTTTAAATAAACTTAAAATTCAATTAATTGGTTAAACATATATTGTTCTTTAAAATTTTAACGTATTTTTCTACGTCATACTGATAAAAATATGTTAAAAGGATACACTTTCATTTTATCATATAATGAATCTTAATATACAAGTTAAAGTTTTATTGTTTCATATTATATTTAACTATTTTAGTCGTGCAGTTTTTTGCAATTATCAGATGATTGAAAGCAAAGCCCTGAGCAAGAGATAATAATGTTTACATATTTGAAATGTGCTAAGAAAGCTCTTTCATTTGATACCCCACACGATATCGTACTTTTTTTTCTTCTTTCCTTTAAGTTTAATAGAGAGCGCTGTAGTCAATTTAACGTGACTTCGTGTAGCCTATAACCAATAGACGATTAAGAGACTTCTAACGATACCTCATTTTTTTCTTTGTGATAAAGGTTAGAAGATATGAGGGAACAGATGAACATCAATATCCACATACATACATATGTACATCACAAAATTAAAGTCACGATTGAAATTGTATCTACAATCTCAATTGAAGATCCTATAATAGGTGTAGGGTTCTTTCTACCTCTTTAGAAATTAAATATTCGACCCAGCGTGCTCCCTAAACAAATTTAAATTAAGACAGAAAAGTTTTTACAGTGACAGTTAATTGAAAATTAAATACACTCCGGTAACAGCTGCATTTGAATACACAGCGTAGAATAAAGACATAGCTACTTTCTTAAAAGAAGAATGTACAAATTAAGATAAGAACAAAAACATTTTTCCATAAAGAAAATATGAGGGCTTAAGGAGTTTTGAGTTTTCGCATAGTCTTAGGAGATTACCTTGAAATACTTTAAAAGGGGAGAGGGTGTGGAATGAAAATTGTTTTAGAGTTGTTTTTGTTCGAGAAGTTTATAAAAACTGTACTATATAACGGTACGGTGGGGAAGCTTCATTATTTTAGCCGGGGCACGAGCATGCATGCAGTGGCGTAAATATTCTTAGACAGAAGAAATTGGGATTTTTTTGAATAGAATAGCACAACATTGTAAAAACTTCTTTTATTATTCTCGAAAATTGTATATATTTTAAAAATGTAATTAACTGAATTTAAGTCACATACAAATCTACAGTACACAATAAATGTATTTATGATTTATATTTGACTAGTGGGCGCGCGCGGCGTTGCCCGCTTATTTGCACTCTTAAGGGTGAATTCTAAAAAAAACCACGCAACACGTGTTTAATAAAATATTTTTAACAGTCTGAATTTAATTTTCTATAAAAATCGGTGACGATTTAAAGATTTTTCCATACAAACTTTTAACCTCTTATTTGCGCCCTTAGGGGGTGAATTCTAAAAAACCATGAAATACGAGTGCAATGAAATATTTTCAAGAGTCTAAATTTCAAATTTTATAAAAATCGGTACAGATAAAAAAAATTTTCCATACAAACTTTCAACCCCTATTTCATCCCTTAAGGGTTAAAATTTTTCAAATTCCCTTCTTAGTGGATGTCCAGAATATGAAAATAAACATCTGCCCAAATTTCACGTTTCTACCATCAGCGGTTACGGCTCTGCGTGCGTCTTACCTCAGTCAGTCAGCACAAGTCCTTTTATATATATAGATAGATAACTCTCGCAATACATCACTCCGGTCCCCATTTAAGCATAGCGCGGTGTTGAGTTCTGCCTCTTCCATGTTGAGTGGCAGTGGCATTGCATGTTGAGTGGCAGAACTCAACGCAGCACTTTGCCTCGACACCAGAGCCAAGAAATGGAAATATAAATTTAATAAAATATTTCATCTCCTCGAGTGGGGATCAAACCCACAACCAGTCGGTTTTACAGTCACACTTTGTGCCTGGCCTCATTAAAATGTATAATGTGGATATTTATTTATTAAATAAATATGTAAAACGCGTTTAAAACCTGCATTGTTGTTATAATGTTATTATATTCATATTCATATAATATAATACTCGAGATACTAAAGCCAATTATGTAAATGGTAGAATCACAGTTACTGTTATGGTCTTGTTACGTAACTACGAGTATAACATACGTAACACGGTATTGGTTGCAGCTACCTATTAACCGACTAGGCTTTGGCTAATGTATTTAACTGGGTATATAGAGCCAATTGAAAATTATGAATACAATGTGATTTTTGTATAGGTTATATGTATATTATTATGTTATTATCATTTACATATTTTTAATATAATATACATCTAAGAAAGATTCAAATAAAATTTCATTATTTACATAAAATAAAAATTATATTTTCTATACATATTGCTGTGCTCTATTGTACGCAGTAGAATAAAAAAAAATACTTACTAAGCTTAATAAAGTAAAGAAATCATTTATTTATATTGTTATTTTAATGCAAGTTTAAAGTTTACAATGAGTAATTCCAGTACTGTTATCTGCTGCTAATGCAAAGCAAATGGTGCTTTCAAGTCTGAGAAATGCTTGTCTGTGTTGAGCGACATCAATATTATTATTGAGGACAATAAAAGGAAGAGAATTAATTATTTGTATAGCAGGTGTCGAAATTAACTCAGCTGGACCTTCAAGCGCATCTCCAGTTGTTGATACACAGTAGTCTACATCAACTAAGTTAAGACCGACAGATAGAGCGCAATATAGACTTCTTTGTTGGAGAGCAGAGAAAGTAGTAAATTCACATGACATGTATTCTACCTGAGCGTCAAGATCATTAGGCAGTAAGCTTATAACACACCTCTGGACACGATTAGCCCAACAGTCAGCTTCTCCAAGCCGACAAACAAGGCTACCATCTGTTCCTCTAGTTGTTCTTCCCCAGGGAACAAATTGTATATTTAAAAATTGCTTATATTTTGCATACGTTGGTATAATGTGGTAGGTACTTCATAAAATTTGGAATTTGAGGACATTTGAGTTGTTACAAGAAGTAAATCAATTTTTCCATTTTTTGTTTGTAATGGTCCTGATGATATTCCTTTTAAACAAAGAATCACTAAGGTTATAGAAACTAAGTACGACATGTTTAATGTGTAATAGAACACTGGATAGTTCTTACAGATAACATTGATAATAAGTAAGATAATTTCTTTTTTATTTAAAATTAATCTTTTATGCGTAAATATTTTTATTATCTTAAAGTGTATTAAAGTACTCTAGTCGGATATATAAGAAAAATATGTTATTACATTATTTTACATAGAAGATAATGTAAAACTATTATATCTCTATACTATGCATTTTCAATTAATGAATGCTTATTAGGATATGGCTTCTTTGATGCTAAATTCAAAAAGTGATAACGAATAGTTTTAACTAGTCATGTCGATATCAATGTAATTGAGTGTGAAGTTCCAGCTGTATATTGGAGAGTGTTTGAAGGAATTCTTCGTCCGTATTTCATCATCTAAATCTTTAACATTATTATAAAACACCTAGGTACCTGTGTCAGTTTAATGCCACAAGGTATGCTAGATAGTTGTTTTCACGGATATTTAAATTATGGAACCACCTACCATCAGATGCAAAATCTTCCCACAAAACTAAAAAAAAAGATTTTTTAAGGGACAGATCAACACAGAAAGAAAAAAGCCAGCAACACAATGATGGTTCTATTCTATTACGTTAGCTTTTAATTTTATTTTACATTCTTTCTATTTAGATTTTTGTCTATCCAGCTTGAAAAAAGTACGTCACCTCGTATTATTTCGTTTGTATTATCAAATTATGTATTTAGCGTCGTAAATATTAGATACAAATATGCAATATTCAATAACATCACACTGTAATAAAATAAATAAAAAAAAAAACAAAATTATTTACATATCAAAGTATATTTTCTGTTAAACAAATTTGTTTATTATAGTATAAGAGTTTTAAGTAAAGTAAAGAAAATATTTAATTGTTGGCCTATTAGCGTAAACTTAAATCTTACAGTGAGTTATTCCCGTACTGTTATCTGCTGCCAATGCAAAGCAAATGGTGCTTTCAAGTCTGAGAAATGCTTGTCTGTGTTGAGCGACATCAATATTATTATTCAAGATAATAAAGGGAATAGAGTTAATGATTTGTATAGCAGGTGTCGAAACTAACTCAG
Source organism: Heliconius himera (assembly GCA_021202915.1). Taxonomy (NCBI): domain Eukaryota; kingdom Metazoa; phylum Arthropoda; class Insecta; order Lepidoptera; family Nymphalidae; genus Heliconius; species Heliconius himera. The sequence continues at coordinate 429,931 of JAJHJA010000121.1, forward strand.
CTGGACCATCAAGCGCGTCTCCAGTTGTTGATACACAGTAGTCTACCTCACCAAGGTTTAGACCAACAGATTGAGCGCAAAATAGACTTCTTTGACGGAAAGCGGAGAAGGTAGTAAATTCACAGGACATATATTCTACTTGAGCATCAAGGTTATTAGGCAGTAGGCTTATAACACACCTCTTGACACGATTAGCAAAACAATCAGCTTCTCCAAACTGACAAATGAGGCTGCCATCTGTATCCCTTCTTGTTCTTCCCCAAGGCACGAATTGTATATTTAAAAATTGCTTATATTTTGCATACGTTGGCACAATTTGATTATTAACGAAATTTGCAGCAAAAGGACATCCTGATGCTGTTCCAAGAAGTAAATCGATTTTTCCATTTACAGTTTGTAATGGTTCTGTTGATATTCCACTTAAATAAAGAACTACTAAAGTTATATAAGCTAAGTACGACATGTTTAACGTGCAATAGAACACTAAAAAATTGTAACAGATAACAATGATATTCAGTAATCTTTTTGACATAAATTACTATTATCTATAATCAAAATATATTGTATATCATATTATATGGAAGATAATAAATGGAAAACTATTATACCTAATAAATATGTTTGTTAATATAATAATATTTAAATAAATTTTGATAAATGACTGACTTTAAATAAAGTTAAAATTCGTTTTGTTCATTTTAAGGTAATTAGTAAACAAGATATTTTTGAATAACTATTTGACCCAGTGAAAAAACCCTATTTTACTAAAATTAAAAAAAAGTAAAATTTTCAAGATCATTTTATTGCTTCTATGTCAAAAATTCAATAATTTTACTTATGCGAAATTGTCAGTATTTTATACACACAATCTTAGTTTCCATTATGATTATTATTATTAGTCACGCTATACTCTTGATGATTAATTCATCAAGTAAGTAGATTTTTGTGTTGCTTTTTCCCCATACAGTAACAAGTTATTTAAACAACTATGAATTTTTATTTTATTGCAATCTAGCGATATATGTGAGTGCCACGCCATAAAAGAGTAGCAATACACTCAGGGCGAGATGTAACGAACGGGCTCTGCCGCGGAAGTAGGCTGAATAATTGAAGACTATGGTCCCCCGTGTCGGATCGTCTAGCCGCTCGATCAATACTGCCCAAATGTACTATACAAAGGCTTGGACTTGTTTCAGCATGATCTACTCCCTAGAATACCTACGTAGAACAGCGCTTCGAATTCCTTTTCTCGCCTAAGCTTGACTATTCCTTAATTTGGTTGCAACGCGCCTAGGGAAGCAACGTCAGGAATTTTCAAGTTTAGTTGTAAGTTATTATTATATTAGAAAGTCGGTTATCGCTACTTTCGTCTTATTAGGGTCAAATTGGAAAAGTAGATCGGATCTTTATAATATGAAGAAATATCTACAATAACATAAAATATTTTATACTTTCTAAGTTTCTGTCTTACTCTTTACGGATGGTTCAAAATCCGTTTAGAGTCAGAATATCATTTCTATATCGAATCGAAGTTTCTTAGTAAAAAGAAATCTATATGTTACTTACTCCAATTTCCACATAACATTATTTGTATGTGAATTCAAAGAACATGCCCTTATTGTAATTTCACAGCGTTTCTTCGTTTCGTAAAAGTGAGCATGATTCACGGACTAGCCTAATCCTAGAAATATCGAGCAAGAATGTGTGCTGCAAATGTATTGACAGTTGCTAGAATTTTGTTCAATAAATACTACGTATATAAAGAATATTATACATATGTAAAAATTTCTATACCGCTATTATATATCAGTGTATTACCAATATCTTTTAATAATTTTAAAAAGCTGTACAAATATTTTACATATTACAGAATTTAGTCTGCGACTCCTGGATACTGGACATGGCACGACATTTTTTTATGAAAATAATTGTTGTGCTTCCAAGCCGAAAAAAATATCTGCCCAGGCAACCCCAGGTAAGCTGCTAGTTCATGAATAAAAAAATAATGACGTATCGTGGGAAAACATAATGGCAAAAGTTTTATGAACAACACAGGAAGCTATTCTAAAAGCATACTCTTCAGAATATGAATATTTATTTAATAACTTATCTGTACACCTGTGTTCAAGTATGCCTTCTGTTGTGTATTCGATAGTCAAAGTCGTGAAGAAAACTGGAGTATTTTTCAAATATTCAAAACTTCGAGGTAGTTGGAAAGAGTTTGAAACTTCTAATACGCTTTATGTTTAAAAGTTGGACTATATTTCATGACTATTAAAATAATAATGTTAAAAGTCGCCTTTATTTATAACAATATTATATCATTTTTATGAAACACGAGAATAAGGAAAATAAATATGTAAGAAAATGGGTTGTATCATTTGATTTTGCCTTAATTTTCCGTACCAATAGCGCTGTTGGAGGCATACCTATTGCCAATAAACAATAACTTCCACGCGAACTGCTACGAAACGAGAATCTGCTAATTAGGACATGGCTCCTTTGATGCTAAATTGAAAAGGCGATAACGACTAGTTAAAGCCAGAGTGTGAAGTTGCATCTCAATTTTACTTCACTTCATTTTCGTTCCACACGAAAACTTTTAGGCGAAAATACTCTACACGATTTTTGAAGCTTTCAGACGCTTTTATTATTTTAGCTTTCACTTTTTATTTTAGATTCTCTCTACCTATATTAAGACTCTGCCTTTGATGATAGAACTTGCAACATTTTGCCTATCCAGGTCAGAAAAAGCACATCAATGTATTCGGTTGTATACAACCGAAACCAAATTCTTTTTTCTGAGGCTATCGTGGTGCATGGGACCAAAAGTGTGGCTGAAAACGCAAATATTGAGAGTTCTATTTTCACTTGAGGGAATAAAATATTTAATGTTTTTATTTGTTCTCTCTGGTAAAGAGTCGACGAGAGACACCACTCAACAGGCAATGTCCTAAAAAATCGAGAGAAAGAATGGGGAAAAGAAGTGTCCTAACACTGGATTTCCAGGTTCCTTCTGCCTACCCTGGTATGCGCAGAATACAGCGTATAATCAAATTCTTAAATCAGCCACGTAAATATAAGATATAAATGAAACAAAAAAATCTTTAGAAATATTGTCCAAATGTACGAAAATAAATATTTACATGCATATAGAAATGAGCCCACATACGTACTTACTATATATGTTTCAAAAATTATTTTACGGTTACGTCTCATATTCCTATACTGGAGAATGTTTACGTCTTAGTAGACTGAATATTATATTAGAGAAGGCGTGGAATTATCTATGGAAAGATATGTGAATTCAGAGCACGAACGAGTCTTATATTATATCTTCCATATTTATAACACATTAACTACGTTATATTAAAATAAAAAAAATATAATATAACTTTAAAATAAAATAAGTTTTTAATAATTAAGATTTACCTTATGAATCTAATAAATTTGTGTATTATTTTTTAATAACATATACGTATGGTAGGTATTTTCAATATATAGTTCAACCGAACAATTGTTTAAGATAATATACAGAATACACTAAAAAGATTATTGTAAAAAATATTTTATTAATTTTAATTTTATTTTCAAATAAAAAAATATTCTGTTGAAACGATTTTTTTTTGTTCACACACACAATCCCTGAAATTCTTAGAAAAATTTTAAATTATAGAAATTTTAGTAATTTAATAATGACATTATTAAATGCTCTTATGTATTTAAGTTAGTGTATATATGTAAGTATGCTTAAAAAATAATAATAATAGATTAAACGAAAGTCTACCAGTCACAAAGGCCATGAGCTTTTCTAAAGGGGGATTTATTATTTTTTTATATATTATGTGATTGTACTTATGTAGTTTGTAGTATATTATAGTTAGCGTGCAAGGGAACGTAAGATGTGACCGAGTGAGATAGATGAGTTAATTTAAATATTTTATGAGATTCATGTTGTACCCCGCATTTAGCAAGATAGGCAGAGCAGATGAAATATTAGTAAATATTAATTCAATTCTTCGAATGGGAATCGAACCCACAACCGTCGCATTTAGAATCACGTCACTACGACACTCCACGACGGTCTCAGCCTACAATTTTAATAATTGATATATGATAACCGGAGTAAAAACAGTACAGAATATCCAAAAATAAAACGGTAAAGAAAATAAAAACAAGATAATTGATATTTCTTTCATCCCAACATAATATATTTTTTTAAGTCATACACAAAATTCAAATAAACATATAACAATACCCACTAAAGTTTAAAATACAATCCACCCATACCGTAGTCACGTGAAAAGTATTCCTATCCCGGGTCAACTCGATCGATTTCAATAAGCGATAACTTCTGCATGAGTACGCCGCTATCCTTCATAACCGTTTGCGGATGCCACTGATCAAAGCGAATACCGAACTATGACCCATATATAAGGTTTACAGGTCACTTTTCTTCACCCATTTATCTGTGTGCTGGACACTATTTGGATCATTTATTAGATTATTTATTTTTTTTGGGGCCAGTCGTGGCGCTGGAATACAAGTGTGTGACTAAAGAGTTAAATAAAATAGAAAAAAATATTTATTTAAATGTATATTTTCATTTCTTCGCTCTGGTGTCAAGGCCGTTGAGTTCCGCCACTCAAGGCAAGGGTGTCAAGGCCTACAGAATTCAGCGGAAAACGGAGAACGTAGTGTCTTAACACTAGTTTCCTTAGTTTAGGGATACAGCGTGAAGCTGATTCTAATTCAATTAATGAATTAGTAAGAATATATTTATAATAGAATGTATAGCTTAGTTCTCGAAGCAATTGTAGGCAAAACCGTAGTAGTTATAATTAATATAGATTCTCGACATGTTTATCTATAAAAAATAAATATATACAGTTTCTCGTATTGGAAGACATTTAGAAAATATAGGTTAAATTTTTTATGTGCATACAAACGTATATATCGTTATATTATTTAAATTTTTATCCGTACCGAGTGTAATATAATTTGGAACTTCGCCATGTTCTTGTTGTGGAGAGGCCAAGATGCTGCATAATTTATACATTTTGACTATTACGAATATGTGGATTACTGTACGGTGTCGGGTAGGGTGATTGTTGCAAAATGATTTTACTATCGGGTCTTTTAGCGATAGTTTTAAATAACATAATCAAGTATTCTTCCACTATCAATTATTCTTAATTGTGGTTAGGAAAACCTAATCGCAATCAAAGTAGTGATAGTGAATATGTGATATATTACCTACTAAAGAAATTTAACTGGAATTCGATCAAAATAAAGTCTCAATTATTACAATTATTATAGGAGGAAACATCTATAAATTACAAATTAAAATATTTTCACAGATGATATTTAAACAATACATAGGTACGTTACAAAGTCCAAAGTGTATAGAAACAGAAGATTTAATTCAAATTTAAGAGGCCAGTCGTGGCGCAGGGGCATAAAGTGTGACTGTAAAACCGACTGGCTGTGGGTTCGATCCCTAATCGAGGAGATGAAATATTTACCTAAATTTATATTTCCGTTCCTACGCTCTGGTGTCGAGGACAAGCGCGGCGTTGAGTTCTGCCACTCAACACGCAATGCCTCCAGAATTCGGCAGAAAGTTCACCTGTACCCTGCAGTATGCGGGATACAGCGTGAAGCTGTAAAAAAATATATTTAATTCAATTTGAAACAATGAACATTTGTAGCGACAATTCAAATAAAGTTAAAAATTGCCCAGTACCCTCTTTCCACCTGACTGCGGCGGACATGTATCTTATTCACTTAAATCTGAAAAGACAGGATGGGGTGTTACAAGAAATACATATTTTACACTTTTGACAGATGTGTCCCCTCCCTAAGATTTATTATCTACGGAATATGAAGTAGCATTTCTTAGCGAGGATATTTCGCGTTGTTTTCGTGTGAAGGTTTTCGAATTGCTAGTAGTTTATAGGTAATTTTATAAAGTTATTTGTGTTTTAGTTATACATATTATTATGACCTTAAGAATGTCATTTTGAGCTTAATATATAATAATATAAATATTGTATAAGGATCGATAGAAATCTTTAGGTACTAATATTATACTGCCAAAATAAAATTATAAGATTTAAGCAGCTCGCGTATCTTAGTTTATCTCTAACACGTACACATCAATTTTGGCGAACTATTATTTTTTTGTAAATTAAATTCCATGTGCTTAAATTTTATAAAAAAATATCATTTACAGCAGATATAGTCTTATGTATAAGTTACTGAAAATAAGATTTAATTATCTGAGACAATTTATCAAAGAAGAAATTGGAGATTTGAAAAAGAACAAGAAGCATAATTCTTAATGTTGTGTCACCGATGTCACTGATATTAAGTTCCCTGAATTCCGCTTAAGCCTACTATTCATAGCCCATCAAAAATATTTATGATATTAGAGGCTTTTTGCTCTTTGTAATAAGGTGTATAATACCGTAACGAATTTGCCACCATTTAGGGCCACCGTACTTTCAAAGTTTATTACTGACTGCGATAAAAGACTAAAGTTGAGTACCGAAAGAAATAGTATATATAAGGCGGAATTTTATTAAAATTGTTTGATTGGATTTTTCAAGACACGCGATGAATAGCTAAGGAATTTGGTTGAATAATTATTGTTTGTCATAAGAGATTCTTTGCTAGACGTTTTTGGTACACACAATGTCGTTATATTTTATATTTGAATATTGATAAATTGTATTAATATAAGTAAATTGATGAGGCAAAAGAGGAGCTGAGACACTGCAGACGAGACCATTTCATAGTGGCCACTTAAATGTACACTTAGGTCGCAAGTCCTAGGCACTACAACGTGCATGGATTGCTAAGTCAGCTTACAAAAATAATGTTATTGAATTTAGTTGCTGGCATAAAATCTATAAAATTAGTTTATATTTAACAATTTAAATAGTTTATATTTTTTTATATAAAATCAAATAAATCTATTTTTTTTACATACTTTATTATTATTGACTTTTATACAATTTAATTATACTTGACTCATTCTTTTCGGATAACATATCTTATTGTACTCTATTCAGGAGCACAAATTGTTTCTATTTCGCAGCTCCGGTATAGTAAAGAACGGCGTTAAGTTCTGCCACCTAACGTATAAACTAACGATGTGTTTAGTAGTCGGGCGCATAGCCAAGAATCTTCTAGTAGAAGTATCTTAACAGTAGGTTATCTTTGCTTTGTTATGTGCGCGGTAAAGTGTGATGTTTTAAAATATACCTTTATTAAAATTGAAAGTTAAAAATAAATAATACAGGTCAGTCGTGGCGCAGGGGCACAATGTGTGACTGTAAAATCGACTGGTTGTGGGTTCCATCCCCACTCGAGGAAATGAAATATTTATTTACATTTATATTTTCATTTCTTCGATCTGGTGTCGGGGCCACGCGGCGTTGAGTTCCGCCACTTAACACGCAATGCCAACAAAACTTGGCGGAAAGTGTGGAACGGAGTGTCTTTACACTAGGTTCCCTCTGCTTACCCCGCTGTGTGCGGGATATAGCGTGAAGCTAAAAAAAAAAAACAATTAATATAACTTTTTTTTATTATGAATGATAAGACGCTTCCGTTCCGTGCGAGAGTTAGAGTCGGATCTTGACGCCATGCTTCGTTACCAAAGCCAGGAAATGAAAATATTTAATATTTAATTTTTTTCGGGTGAAAATTAAATCCACAACCTGTCTTATATACAGTCGCACGCTTGTGCCGCTGTGCCAGGACTGGCCTGAAATTAAAATATTAATTTATTTTATATTTAAACGTAGTATATTTTTTCAAGCATATATTTTTATTTGTAAATTTTAAAATATCCTAGTCATGCAATATTGGCATCGATAATAATATAATGTTTAGTGGCTAGTTGCAAAAAGCACTTGTGCGTTGTAATACGAAAACTTTAGCGTCGAGGTCGCCATCAGTAATTTAATAGATTCGATACAAAGTTTTATACTGAAATTTAATTTTTTGTTTAATTTTCCGCTTTAGTTTTAGCTATTTTAAAGTTTTGCCATTTTAATTTTTGCTTAGTTTTCCAATACTTTTCTGATAGTGAACTAACCTTTGATATAAATTTTTAAAAAGTTTCATTTTGTTATTTTAATAGCAAAATCTACGAAAGTTTTGGAGAATTGGCCAAAACTTTAGTAAAATGACGAAAAAAAGATTTTTTAAAAAATTAAAAATTAAATTAGCTTCACGCTGTATCCCGCACACAGTAGGGTAGGCAGAGGGAACCTAGTGTTAAGACACTCCGTTCCCCACTTTCTGCCGGATTCTGGAGGCATTGCATGCTGAGTGGCATAACGCCGCGCTTAACCTCGACACCAGAGCGAAGAAATGGAAATATAAATTTAAGTAAATATTTCATCTCTTCGAGTGGGGATCGAACCCACAACCAGTCGGTTTCGCAGTCACACCTCGTGCCGCTGCGCCACGACCGGCCTCAAAAGATTTTTAATATTGTAATAAGTTATATATTACAGATCTTTGATCTAGTAAAATGTGAAATTTATTATCATTATCTGGGAAATGCGGGTAGAATTAGTATTAGTAAAAGAAACAGTTTTATTGTGATATTTATTACCAAAGATTAGCTTAAAATTCAAGATTTTTAATAGTTAAATAATTCGTTTTACCATCCTTCTTTCTTTTCTAAGCTAATAATATAAGAGATAATTTTAGAAATTTATTACATTTGTTAATCTTTTATAATATTTAATATTTGAGGCCAGTCGTGACGCAGTGACACAAGCGTGGCGAACCTATAAACGTGACCGGTTATAGGTTCAATTCCCACTCAAAGAATTGAAATGTTTAATAGGTTTTCAATACGATTGTGTTTCACTTGCTTGCTATGGGAACGAGGCAAACGTTAGGTTCCACAGTTCCACTCAGCATGCAATGCCTTCAGAGTTCGGTGGAATGTGGACAACGACAATGTATTAATGGGAACGGAGTGTCTTAACACTAGATACCCTCTGGATAGCGTGAAGCTGAAAAAAATATTACAAATTATTTTTTTTAAATAATATACAATGTAGGTCGCTTAATAACATTGTGATATACAAACTTAGGTTTAACCAGCGATATTAAGTTTAAATTACGGTCGGATGTGCTTACACATATATTATTCATACACATAAAATGTTTACTGCCGGCTGTAGGTAGCAAATTACAACGCTTTTAGAATAATGAAAGACAATATGAAACATTTTGTTATGAAAGTAGGATAACGTTACTTAAATGGGAAATGTGCTGTTTTCTATTCTATAAACTCTTAATTAAATTAATGATTAGAGTATAAAAGTATACTAAATATTAAAAAATAACGAATCTAATCGATGACTACCGTCACTCAGTATAAAATATCTAAAAATTCGGGCGGGAAGTATGGAATGGAGTGTCTTGATATTCAGGTATCCTATCCTCATATAAACAGGATACAGCGTGAACCTGAGAAAAAACAATAATGTCAAGTTCCAATAATATCAAGTTAGATTAAATAAATAGATTAACCTCCGAGGGTGAATTTTTAGTAATATACACCCAGATTCCCTAACCCCCCTTCCCCTAATTTATTTTATGTGGATTTGCTTATATTTCGAGTAGTACATTTTTTAATGTCTTGGTGTGGTGTTAGTTTTGTCCTATTGCGGCATCGCTCGCTACTGTTATTTTCGTTCGGTTATTAAATCGCTTAAGACAAAAATTACAAAATTGATTTTTTTTTTTGGATTTGTGTATCATGTAAATAATCACATGCACTTGCATAGAATTATTTATATTTTACTGTTTAATTATAAATAACATAGCCGATTTTGTATAGTTTTTTTATTAATATTTTTACTTACTATTTTTGTCCTTTGTAATTATTTAGGTATTTTATCTAATAATAAGAATTTGCTTATTATAAATATAAATGATTAATTCGTATAGTTCAAACGGGTAAGCCGCGCGGGTCCGCTAGTATTTTAAATATATATTATTATAGTATTTTAAACATATTCAAAAAGTTACAATGCTGGAGTGCCATCTAGCGAGTCAATGCAAGAATTTATCGATCCGTAATAGTGTTACCAATACTGGTTGGTCATTACCATTAGGGAAACTAGTTAGTTTGGTTATGTTTGGATAGATGGCGCTAGTGTAGCTTATTTTGTTATTGTAATTATTGATTTATTTATGTTCATATATTGTTATACTTAGCACAAAGTAATAAACAAATTAATTATAAACAAAACACTCGCGCCATCAAGACAAATCTAACAACAACGGACAATATAAGAGAACAAAGTAACGACATAACGTAATATATACGTATAAACCATAACCCTCATTTTGGTGTTTTGCTATAGTCGGACAAAAGTCGTAGTACAGTCGGTCATCATTTGACAACCAATGCAACGATTGTGGATTCGATTCCCACTCGGGAAAATAAATGGTTTTTATAGAAATTGAAACGCTGTGGTGAATTGAAACCAGACAAAGAGTGTTAAAATATATTTTTTTTCGAATGGGCTTAAATTTGCTGCTGCCCTGGGATGGTCTTTACATTGTCACTGGGCGAAGAGATCAATAAGATGTTAAAATAAAATACTATATATAAATAAAATACTATATAAAATATTATATATTGTTCTTTTATTCTATCGAATATGCCATATATTCAAAATAAAAAATATGTTAGACATTAATTCTCAGTTATAAAGCAGAGATAATCAAAGACGAATTATTACACTTTTTGCCTTTACTCGGCGTGTTAATTAGCGGAAGCCAGAGCCGGATGTTGTCTTACAACAGGTTTTCTTTAATATATATTTAAGCTGCATATTGTATCCCGAACATAGCAAGGAAGGCTAAAAAAATTGGGGAACCTAGTCTTAAGACACTCCGTTTCCATTAAGACACTTCCGTTTCCCACTTTTCGCTGAATTCTATAGCGATTGCGTGTTGAGTGGCGAAATTCAACGTTGCGCTTTGTCTCCTTACCAAAGCGAAGAAATAAAAATATTAAATATTTAATTTGCTCAAGTCGAATTTGGACCCACAGCCTGTCGCGCTTCCAAAAGCAAACTTTGTGCTCTTGCGCTACGACTGACCTCAATTTATTTATTAGAATATAATTTATTTATTTACTTATACATATTTGTATAATAGAACAGAATTTGAAACTCTATATCTATAAGCCACGTCGTTTAAATATGCATGATATTATAACAAAGTTTATTAGTAATAATGAGTTAATAGTCAAAATATTTTATATAGGCTTACTCTATTTTAATATTAACTTCCATTGATTGAAACAATATATAATATATCCGGTCTCCGCATTTATTTTATATCACCTTTCAAAGGTGGCAACGAAAAGTTGTTATAACAATATCAAAGGTCGTCATGGTGAGATGAGAATGTAAAGCTTAATTGGCTAGAACTGGGACGCTATCCAAGAGGCGCGTGTTTCAATTCTGCTACGATCAATTACTAGTATAATTTTTTATGATATTTTTCTCCTATACTATGTTTTTTAACACTTTCTCTTTAGTGGGGTAGCTAGAGAGAACAGAGTGCCAAAACCAATTGTCTCGCTTCGTTCACAGTTATCAATCTTTTCATACTTGCTCTTAATGGGTTTCTTATGTTTTTTAAGGAATATTCCTCCAGTATAGTCTCCCGTTGCCTCTTTAACCAATAACTCTTGCTTCATAAATGTAATGGTCGTCTTACATAAGTGTCATTATTGTTACAATACAGCTATATACAACTTTGTTAAAATGAAAACGATATTCGATTATGTTGAAAGGGTTCCAGTGTACGAATAGTTACAATTGGAATGGGGTCGATCCCTTTATCTGTTAAAATATGTACAGGGATATATCCACGGCGATTGTATATCTTATTACAATTTCATATTGAGTGTGATTGAATAGGTCCATGTTAATATTGTAAATGGAAAATTGTGTTTGTTTTTGTTATTATTTTGATTATTTTGGTTTTCAGTAAAGTGAAGTAAAATACAATAGCCATCCATAATAGGTAGCCATCTACCTTACTAACAAGTCACTCTGGTATCATTATTTATATTTTGAAGATTGCAGGTTAATTCGTTAGTTATTTAACGAAACAAGCTTAATGTTGATATTACATAAAAAAGTTTTATATTTCTATATATATTACATACCAACATTTTTAGAGGAATATTTTGAGAGGAATTAATATAAATTTGTAAGATTTTTTTTATTAATGATAAATTAGATGTTTTCTTCTGGCTGTACTTTCGCATACAAATGCAAAGCTATAATATCTTATATAAAATTACGGAAACATTAATTATATATTATATATATTAATGTTATAATTCCATTACGATTGTCAAATAATATATATATGTATTTTTTTGTTGCTTTCCTATTTTTTTATAAATAGAAAGTAGGGGCGGAGGTCATTCACCTGATAACAAGCACGCACGCATAAAAGCACTCGACTACCATAGACTAATAATGCAACTGAAAATCGCATCATATTTTGTAGTCAATTGAATCAATTTCGCATTAGAAATGTTTTTAGCGAATCTATATTTGATATATATATATATTATATATGCATTTTAACTTTATTTTATAAATATTTGAAAATAATTGTAAACTATTTAAGCATTAATATGAGCATTTTATTAATATATAAAAACAATCTTAATATAAAAAATCTTAATTTTTTATTCGGCTTCGATTTGTCATTCCTGCAGCGCCCTAAAACTTTCAACTTATTTGGGACTCAGTGTACTGCAACAGATGTTTCTGAATGATGAAAAGCTTAAGGCGATTACAAGATTCCCTCTCGGTTCAAGTTTAATATAAAAATAAGAAGATAATGCTCTTTTAAGTGTATGTTCTCCTGGTACTTCAATTCTGAAACTTTGCTCGTTTGTTACGCAGGGGAATGTGTAAGTAAGTAAAAGTAAATGTCAATATTTTTTGAGCTATAGGCGATGCACATGCTTCTGACATGAGATCATCGAAGACACGATGTTTATGTTGGATTCAGCATAGTAAATATTGTATGGGTTGGTTAGGTTTTGCTTCTATATGATGCGATAGAATTATTTTAAATTAAACAAAAAAAACTTTTTAAAAGTTATGAAACGGATAATAAATTTATTTTCACTTTTTTTACATTAATTTTCACTTACAATATTTACTATTCCTTCGTTAATAACGCTAAACCATATTATATTCTGTGTTGTCTTGTGATAACCAATGCCCATATTAGGATTTACATTAAAACTGTTTTTTTTGTCGTAAAATGCGAACATATTCTAAGAATTTTAACATAGTGAGCAGAACCCATGTTAGTAGTAAACGTTCATGTCATTAATCTTTTAAATTTCTATCATCTACACATACCATAATTAAGGCAACAATAAAAAAAAACCCAAGTGATTGAGTGAAGTCAGTCACTTCAAATTGCTGAGTATAAATTAAAAACACATAAAGAAACAACCCCTATTTCTATTAAAACTAAAAGTTTAGAACATTTTCTATAGATTTCAACCCTTGACACTATAATTGCAAGGGCTGACTCACGTTTCACATTTGTACTCGTAAGCGAAGAAAGCATTTGTGCGGAGTTTTCCATATCGTGACGTTTTATCGAACGATCTGCGTCTCTCGCCGTCGCGATGATCCATCTTTGAGGGAACGAGGTGAGTGTAGACGGGCGCATGTATAGCTTTTTGGTTATTTTTTAAATTAATATTTTTTTGTTATTTTAGGTGTGGGGTTCTGTTCTGCTACTGAACACACAATGACTCGACAATTGCCTGATGGTAAGAAGGTAATCTAGAAGTAGGAAAAAAAAGTAAACTAATGATGTGAACGTAACATATTTTCAAACATTTTCATCAAATCATTTCAGAAAATTTTTCAGATTACCTTAAAAATTATGGATATTTTATAAAAAAAAATCATTACAAGCTTATATTTGTAGTTCATTTCATACAAAATAAGTATCAATACCCGCAAACTTAAGTTTGTTATCTTTATTCGCCGCGCTCTTATTAATAGTATATTTCAAGCAGGCGTAGCCGCAAGGGGGCCGCTAGTCTAGAAAAAACACATTGACTGGAAATCCTAAATAGCAACTTATTATTTTTTTAAAACGTATCAAACGTTTTCTTTAAAAAAATATTATGTTTCCTTGAAATTTGTAGAATCTTTTTTAATATGTCTATTACCTTAAACTATATTAACATAATAGTTTTATCAATGACTCGAACAGCAAGTTTGCGCAGTCAGCAACTCCTACCGCTGATCCGTCTTCGTGTAGCACGCAGACGCGTGATTCCACCAACAAGGGTGCGCCGATATTATTTTTTTCCTCCGTACAAGTTTGTTGTGAAACTTACAAACAAAGGGCCGCGTCCAGCATGAAATGGTGTTGTTAAAAGTATTGAACTTTGTACCAAGTTATTTTATAAGAAGTAAATTATGAGAGTTCTTGGATAAGATGAGTGTCTAATATACTACGGAATAATACCATCTGGCGCTTTTGTCCTTCTTTTTCATTTATAGCTATATTTACTTTTGAGGCTATCGTGGTGCAGTGTAACTGTAAGTATGATGATAGTTTCGGATTTGATCTTCACTCGAGAGAAAATTTATCTCCAAATAAGAAAAACTGCAGCGTTAAGTTCCGCCACTCAACCTACAATATCTCGAATTTAGAAGAAAAGTAGAGAATGGAGTGTAACACTGGGCTGGATACAGCGTGAAGCTGAAAGCTTTTTTATACAAAAATAATATAAGTATACTCTTATTCTAGCTATAACTTTCATAATAAAATATTAACATAGCACGTTGTACTATGAATATTATAATAAATATATAAATTGAATATAGTACTTACTTCATTATATCATTTTATGAATTTACTACAGGTTGTTGATTAAATAAAAACATTCCCCGCCCTTGCGGCAAAAATACCGCGGAAAAAGTCATAAGTACAGAAAATAGGCTATAAACATTTTATAGACTAACGAAAGCCTTCGAGCGTATAAATTTTCAATCACGCAAGTAACAGCTTTCAGTTGTACACAACATAATACTGTAACTTAAGGGCTTATTTTTTATGAACTTCACGCTGTATCCCGCATACAGCAGGGTAGGCAGTGGGAACCAAGAGTTAAGACACTTCGTTACCCACTTTCCGCTGAATTTTTCGAGGCATTGTGTGTTGAGTGGTGAAACTCAACCGGGTTTTGCCTTGTTGCCAGAACTGAATATTGAAAGTATTAATAAATTATTAATATAATTAGTTTTCTCGGCTGGGGATCGAACTCACAACCGTCGCGTTAAAGTCACATCCTCGTGCCACTGCGCTACGACGGACCCAATAAAATATACTTAAGGACTTATAAGTTATTATAAGGGCTATCATTCAATATCCACTAACTATCCCCTCACAATCAAGTACTGAAATAACTTATGAAGGCGATAAACGTTTAACAATTAAAAGTTTGTGCCATATTTTCGGGTTATTAAGCAAACGATTCAACCCTCTTCATACTGAATAAATTTCCCTCAGAGATTTGATCGCAACGCCATGACTCACGCGTATTAAGCAACCCTATAGAGCATATTTAAATGCACATTATGTGATTTCCTCATAAGTGATCTTTCATGGTGCACTTCCTGTTATTTTGGGTTCCGTTTATCTGTGACTTAAGAAAAAAATACAAAAATTATTCAATATAGTAGACTAAAATGTGGCTTCGCTCGCTAAAACTTATTTTTATAATTTTTTATAAAAAATATCCTATGTCCTTTTAATGAGTCCTAGAATTTTGTGTACAAAGTTTCATGATTGTCGGTTGAGTAGTTTTGGTGTGAAAGTGTAACAAACAAATTTACGTTCCCATTTCTAATATTATTTATATATGTATTATTAAATTGAACGTAAATAAAATATGAGAATTCTATTACTAAGAAAATTATTGTAGCGTACAGTTTTCCATTAGAAATAAGGGCATTACCAAAAATACCATCCAATTTCTCTCTAGCCAAGATTATTAAAGTTACACAAAATGACATTTAAATCCTTTGAATCCTAATACGTCGACATCAAAGTAGGAATATTGTAAAGAACCCTGCCCCCAAAAACTTGACAGATACGCTGTTATTTTGACGTGTGTAACGAAGGTGAAAAACAGCCAGCTCAGCGAGGCAGAGAGACGTCAGCCGAATTGATTTACAGTCATCAGTCATGGCTATGAAGGTTTTTGTGCACGATATTTTGATTTTTCATTCATATTGTTTTGGATAATGCACAGTGTAGGCGTGGCGGTGAGGTTACACCTACGTAAACATCAGTTAAATTTTGTTTTTTTTTTTAACAAAATTGGATTTGTATTTTGACAATAATAATTATATTTTTTATCATTTATTTCGTGCAACTGTTTTGTTAAAAAAAAGAGAGTCTATTGATATATCCATTTAGGTCTTTATTATCTAACATGACAAATACAACATTTGGTGAATAAACAAATCCTCTTAATATTAACCGTGTCAACGTTCCCTATACAAAATTAAGCTGACAGCCTCTACGCCCCAGGTGTACTACCACGAGCAATATAATTATTTTTTCGGTGACATGTTTTATCCTGTATGCCTACAGCAAGATATGCAATACCTTCCACTCTTCGCCTTTCGAATTGTAGGCATTGCATGTTGAATGGCGGAACTCAATGCAGTACTTCGTCTTGTCATAGCTGAACAATGAAAATTATTTATTTCCTTGACATACAATTGAATTTCCGTCAGACACTGTCCCTATGAGTCACGACGGACTTTAGTAATTATACTTTATATTGTTTACTAGCGGGACTTTAGTTGGCATTACTTGCAAAAATTGCCACATTTAATAGATTAGAAGTTATTTCATAACTATCAAGGTGGTAGATACGCACAACAAAGGCGTTTTTCCTTATGTAAATCCCGATTTCGGGATAAAAAGTAGACTATTTGTTGCTCCTTGCCTCGCTTGCATAATGAAATTACCATAATAATTGGATCAGTATTTCGGAACTTTAGCCCGAAAGTAAGTAAAGATGTGCAAAGGGCTCCACGATCATAAACCATTTGTAGACAAAGAAGGTTCAATCCAATATGTTCTAGAAATGAACGAAGACGTAGCGTAACTTACACCTTACACCTTACTGTAGCTGTAGCTTACTATAGCTACTTGCTGTAGATGCTGTAACTTGAGCGTTGGGCGCTCCGTTGTATTTCTGGCCTCCCCGCTAGGGAAAAAGTGAGAAGCTAAAACTAAATAAAAAGGGCCGACGTATCGCTGGGATACAAGGGAGCGCCTGTAAACGCAGCAGGTTGTGAGTTCGATTCCGGTCCGTAGTAATGAAATGTTCAATATTTTCATTTAGTCCCTCTGGTAACGAAGCAAAGAGTGGCGTTGAGTTCTCAACACGCAATCACTCGAGCATTCCGCGAAAAATGTGAAACGGAAGTGTCGCAATGGGAACGAAGTTTCGGTATTTCGAAGTTTCGAACATTCGGTTCTCAGTTTTAATTCTCTCATTATCCTGGACACAGCGTGAAGCTTAAAAAATTAAAAAAGAGAAACAGAACTTATGACTATTATTAAGAATTTACTCATAATTAGAAATTGGACTCCGATATGGAATACATAAATAATTATCCAGTTCAACCGGGCATTATTTAACTCAATTATTCCTTTGAAATTGCTGGCCATATCTATTACATGATTACTAGGAAAGCTATTCCGTGAGGGTTACTCAATATTCAATCAACGCCAATCGAATACGGAGATATTAAAATTACTGTGTTGTTTTTATTATTTAATGATAGTTTTGAGGCCAGTCTGGCGCAGTGGTACAAAATGTAATTGTAAGCGCGAGAGGTTATGGATTCAATTTCCACTCGAGGGAATGATATATTTATTTAAATGTATATTTATATTTCTTCGCTCTAGTATAGAGGCAAGTTGAGTTCCGCCACTCCACCTGATTAAATAAAAAAAGACACAATTAGTCTGTGAAGTGCAACAACTCAATATATAAAAAACAAGAGATATATTCTAAGAAGCGTTACGTTACTTTACGCCGTTGTTTGATGAAAAAAAATATCAATTTTTCCAAATTTCCCATATTATTATTTAGCATTAAGGATGAGGGTACATTAAAACGCCTAGTGTACTGGTAACGGTGGGGGCACTCGCTGCTTATAGAAGCATCGCTAATGGCTATCCAATTGATTTATGATTCCGATGCATGCAGTGTAAACCCGCTGTTTCCACCACATTTGATTTCCACATGCGCTACCGTATAAGTGATTTTACGCTTAGGTACTTTTCCTATGGAGCTTTTATGAAATATTAATATTCCTAAACGCCGGCGGGACTCTAATGGAGTGATAGAATGGGTAACAGATGAATATCTTATTTAAGTGTGTTTGAGATTTAAATGCTAGGCGGTATCATAGAAAAGGGATTTTCGTTCAATACAACTAAGTTCCCGCACAAGTATCCCGCACACAGCAGGGAAGGCACTGGGAACCTAGCGGGAACCTCACTTTCCGCCAAATTCTCAACTCAACGCCGCTCTTTGGCTCGACACCAGAGCGAAGAAATGGAAATATAAGTTTAAATAAATATTTAATTTCCTCGAGTGGGGATCGAATCCATAACCAGTCGCGTTTATTAGTCACACTTTGTGCCTCTGCGCCGCGACTGGCCATTATTTAAAATTTTAAAATAATATATTTAGCTTGAGTGGAAAATTAATGTCATCTTTTGCCTTTCAGGTTACATTAGTTTAAAGGTGAATCAAAGGTAACAGTTATAGTACCAACTACGTATATACATTCAAAGTACGTTCTAAATATCAATTGATGATAGTTCTAGACAGGCCGATGTTATAGCATACTATAGAGAGATTCCTTTGTTCTACCTCTTACTCCTACTTCTACCCTGTACAAATTAGTTCCTTGATAACTTACGTACTTATTTATTTTGAAATTATAATTTTAAGGAATATTTAATTTCCCATGTAACCTAACAACATAAATTCTAGCAGTATCGCGCGTATAATAGTAGGCTTTTATTTATATAAATGGCATGAAACTTTATCACGAAAAGCAATCTAGGTTACGAAAGATGAAAGTTTTAGGCATTCCTCATGAAACTTACTTAAAAGGTTTGTTAGATTAAAATAAATTTGACATACTTAAGATAAAAGTAAAGTTTGTGAGTAAATCATCCAGCAATATAATGTGTGATGATGTACCTACATTGTTTTAAATAATTTTTCAGCATCCTTATGCTTAGCACTTAAGTGAGATATTTATGCACAAATGTATTTAAATTTTGATTATGTATTTATTTTATTTATAAAGATATGGGAATAAAGAAAATGAATTTGCTTGTACTGTATTTGTCAGTGACAGATACAATGCTCACAACTTATAAGATTATATTAAAGAATATTAAAACATTTAAATGTTAAATTTCTTATCTCCCTTAAATAAAAAATAATAAAAACCTCCTTCTGATGAGTGCTGTATTATTAAAAATTTCTTTATTATAGTAGATATTACACCTACTTTGATTCAAGAATCTTACTTAAAAGATTCCGCAACACTTAACTAAATATATAATCAAGAGTTACTTGACTATAATTTTTATCATACACAAACGAAACCACAGCAAAGTTTTTGTCGGTTTAGCAAATTTAAACAGCAACATAGCAGTGGTCTGTGCTAATAACCAATGCAAAGCGATGTAGCTTTGATTTATGGGCAAAACGCACGCGTTGGTGAACTGCGCTGCCGACTATTCGTTTTGTATGGGCGGTCTGTTCAATTTGCTGTAATCAGGAGTTAATAGCTTGCTTTGTTTTGTTATTCCCGGTTGCTTATTTAGATTACATGAAGATTGAGTGGTGAAATTGATTTAGATATTTTTTATGTATTTTTTAATTTTTTATTGGTTTCTATTTCAGTATTATGCTTTATTCTACATAGTAAGGTTAAGGCAGAATTTAGTGTTAAGATACTTTTTTGACCTTATTTTTTGGCCATTTTTTGAGACTGTATATCGAGTGTTGCGGTGGTAATTGAAAATAAATGATGCAATCACTTCTCCGAGCTGATATAGAAGCCATTTCATTTCATGCTATATTCTTAGTTACGGTTAGACGCTGTCCCACTGACTTTGGCTTTAATGTACTGTAACTACTTAAAAATCATCACATACCAAATTTCATATTTACTTAAATTTATATTTCCATTTCTTCTGCTCTGGTGTCGAGGCAAAGGGCGGTGTTGAATTCTGCCACTCAAAGCACTACAGCAACTAGGTTCCCTCTGCTTACCCTGCTGTATGCAGAATACAGTGTGAAGCTGATGATTCAAATTTATATAGTTAGGCATTGCAATTTTCTCACGGAATCTAAAAACTGTGACCTGGAAAGAACCAAGAGTAAACAAATACGTATACCGCATTGTTCGAAAAAGCGTATTTTTACCGCAAATTGTATTTGCGACTTCATTGAAAAGCAAGCCCCTTAAATGTGATTCCGCAACCAAATGAACCATAAAGTCGTCTTTTCGTTGAATGAAGTAGGAAATCCAATTAGCAAGGCTCACCGGTTGCATTCAACAAAGTACGGTGCAATCGGGACGCGTTCAGGCACCGACAGAAGCTTTACAGCGCATCTTGATACCCGACCAGCGATAAATCTGTTATAAATCGATTCCACCAGGTTAAAGAACTAAATGGATCGTAAAAATTAATAGGTGTCTGTCGCCCGACGAATAGGAGGGTATAAGTGGAAAGGCATTTTCCCAGTTTATGAATTACTTGGGAACTTTATGACGGCTTTGTCAGGCTCGGCTTTTTGCGCGTCACGTGTTGTAGACGGATGCGAAATTGGATTTTTTTTTGATAGAAATATTACGTTCAAGGATAATATTCACACGTAACGCCATGAAGAATTGTTTTATTCTTCTCTTTATAAGCCTTATGAGTATAAATAGCGAAATTGATTTAGAAATATGGCACAGCCTTCACTGTAAACATTGAGATTTGGGAGCGATTCTTTATTATTTTGTATTCAGTTTTTATATATTTTAACACGTTTATATTAGGTTACCTTGTAATAAGATAATAACATGTAAGAAAATTTAATTTACTTTTTGTAAGAATTATAACATCGCAGCTTATATGACAATAATATGGTATCATGGAGCTAGTCTGAAGATGGAGCTAGGACCTGAATACTGGAACTCTTCAAAAATGACTAGATCCACTCGAGCCTAGGCTGATACAAATTTACTTATTTGCTTTTGTATTTTTTTAACTATATTTATACCGTAACTATATTTTTATAGTATAAATAAGTAAAGTTAAAATGTGTTAAGTTAATGTACATTAAGTGTTTATAGTGTTTATAAAACTAATAGCTTGTGAATGTATTGTGTGTATATTGCTATAATAAAAAAAAACTTAATGAGAATCATTTTTTTTTTCTATAACAATATAGTAATATACAAAAAAGTTAAATTTATAATTGCGAACAACCTATCAAAAGCTGCCAATATAAAAAAATACTACCAACCCTTTTTAACACATAATTCAGAACGGGACACTAGCACGTACAAGTCGTGTATAAAGAAAAGGAAACGTATCACATAGCCAACCTTTATGCCGCGCATTCATCCGACCTCCCGCTGTGTTCTACACGCCTGGTGAGCAACTACTGAAATGTTGAATGTTTTATGTTTTCCTTAAAAGTCCATTCTACGACATACTTTGAATCAATTTAATGTTGGCAGTAATGTGAACAGCGTAGTTACATGTGAATGTGAGTCTGCTAGGGCAATGCTTGTTGTTGTGGCTTAGTTGGACATGTTTTACTCTGTATAAAGTTGTTGTGCGTTCGATTCTCATTTGTGGGAAAAAAAAGATTAAAATTATTTCATTTTTCATATCTTCCGTTTGGCGTCAAAAAAATATTGCGTTGAATTTCGCCATTCAACACTAAATACCTTGACAACAGGCTTAAAATGTTCTTTGTCTCTCCTGTATACGGAGAAGAAAGAGAGAGAGAGAGAGATAAGAATTAAGCGGTGTTATAGCAATAAATACTACATATATTAGAAAGGGGCCGTTCAAGTATTACGTAAGCAGTTTTTTTGCAATTATTGACCCCCCCCCTCCCCTATGTCATCAAAAATAAGCAATCCTCTTACAAATATTTCATTGAAAACGTCAAAAATAAGCAAACCCAAGACCCCCCCCCCGCCCCCCTACAGTGCTTACGTAATACTTGAACGGCCCCAAATATTATATTATTATCATTTTATTTATGTGAAGCCAATACACGTTCTGACTTCAAATAATAGATTCATTACAACTTTGTAGTGTGTTGTAGCGTGTTTATTGCTTAGATGATGTAAATTATTACAAATGTCATATTCGTTGAGTCACTATTATTACGAAACAATATTACAATAACTTAGACAAATTTATACCTTAATTTGTCTTTATAGTACTCTACTAGGCTAATAAATATTAAAGAATTTTAAGATTCAAAATCAAAATATAAAAAGACTTTTTTAATTTTCTATTTTAAATATAGTGTACATTTTTTCTCTTTTATAATCTAATATTTTAGATCTTGAGCTGAAGCTGAACGAAATCGTAACGAATTCCATCAAATGAGGATAACCTAGACGTGACATCTAGGACCCCTTGGAGCTAAGCGTGTCAAAAGCAACTGTTCCAGGAAACCACTAAAAGGATACACACAGAGTATAAAATGGAGCTCAGGTAGCTCCAATTTATAATATTATTTTACGAATATAAATTATAATATATAGTAATTTTAAGTAATGGAACTATTCATTGCTTAAATATTTTGCATAATCAAAGAACTCAATAATCAATTAGGTAAAAATTTAAGTTATTTTTATGAAATGTAATTTTATTAATACATATTATGAAAGCGGCCAGTCGCGGCCCAGTGGAACGAGGTGTGACTGTAAAACCGACTGGTTGTGGGTTCGATCCCCACTCGAGGAGATGAAATATTTACTTAAAATTTATATTTCCATTTCTTCGCTCTGGTGTCGAGGCTAAGCGCGGCGTTGAGTTCTGCCACTCAACACGCAATGCCTCCAGAATTCGGCAGAAAGTGGGGAACGGAGTGTCTCAACACTAGGTTCCCTCTGCCTACCCTGATGTGTGAGGGATACAGCGTGAAGCTGATTTATTTATTTTTATGAAAGCGATCTATTATTATATATGATTTTTTTTTTTAGTTTCACGCTGCTTGAGAGAGAGTAGGCAGGTGGAGCCATGTTTAAGACTCTCCGTCCCCTACGTCCCGCTGAACCCTCGACACTACAGCGACGAAATGTAAATATCAAATATTTCATTTCGTCGAACGAGAATCGAACCTACAAACTGTGGCGTTTACAGTCGCACGCTTATGCCCCTGCGCCATGACTGCTCTCTATTTATAAAATACTAGTATATAATTAAAAATAGAAATATATATCCTTAAATACATATTCTGTGGTCTCACGAAGCTATTCGCCGACTTATTTACAATGCGCTCGCGGCGACCGCGCCTCCGTGTCCGTTCACACTTTGACCATCTACGGCGAAATCTTGATACTGTATGTTCTTACATCTTTAATCTGTTCAGTTATAAACTATATAAAACCTTTAAAGGAAGAATGGAGTTTTAAAATTAAATTTAGTTTGGATTTACAAAGCATTTTCCATTATAACTGTTCAGAAACAAATAGGGTAAATATATTATTTTTGTATCCTCACCTGTATCCCGCTTTACGCGGGATAAATAGGGGAAATTTTGTTTAAAGACTTTCCGTTCCCTATTTTTAGTCTAAGTTTTCGACTGCATGTTAAGTGTTGGAACTCAACGTCACGCTTTATATTGTTACTAAAGCAAGGAAACGAAAATAGTTAATTTCTTCGAGTGGGATCGAACCCACAGTGCAGTTCCGTTGAACCAAGACGGCCTGAGTATAATAATGTGTGAAATTAATTTTGCTTATGTATACGTAAGCAAAATTATATATATATAATATACGTAAGCATTAAAATCTGTTCATTTCAAGAAATAGAGAAATAATTTAACTTTCTCAACACCATTGTGGAAAAAAATCCTGTCTAACCACCTGTTTCAGGTGCTGGACAATTTTTTAGATAGTAGAAATAAGATAAAAGATTACATTTATATAAATATTTTTCTCACGGGAATTGAAAGTAAAATCACAATGTTTCATAAGCAATGCTAATAATATTTATAAAGATAATTTACCTACTAAGAAGCCGTTGTGGCAATTTATACGCATATAGCTAAAGAAATCCTTAGTTTATTTTTTAGGATAAGACATAATTTCATTTTATTTAAAATATTTAATTTGTAACGCATATCAAAACGACTCAAAACTGACATCGAGATGTGAGACGTACAAAAGAACTCACCGTGACAGGTTGTGATGGCTGAATACCGACAACCAACTTGTTCATCACTTCTTAATACAAGTATCATTCGAAAATGATTCCTAAGGCCTTCAGAATTAGGCTTACAAAGAAATTTGTGGATTTCGATCATTTAAGATCAGCTTATTAAATATAAATCGTCTTTTCGATGTCTTTAGGTGTAAATTATTCAAACAGATTCATCCAAAAAATATTCCGTCAGTTTTTTTTCTTTATCTCAGAAAGGCAGTCCTTAAATATAAACGAAGGCATTTAAACGGCGGGCGTTCTAGTGATCTGCGAATTTGGAAAAGAATTTTAAAGTTGAAATTACGTAAGAAACCATCATAAAGTTTTGCTTATGGGTAGTGAGCTGGTGATTTAAAAATAACATATTCTTTTGATGAATGGCTCTCAAAGATATTTTTATATCAGCTCCGTATCAAATTAATTTTGTATTTTTTTTTTATTACAAATTAAAAGCTATTATTTTCAAATCAAAATAATGAGACTGTTAAATCGTCTGGTTGTGGGTTCGATTCCCTTTTGAGGAAATAAAATATTTATTTATATTTTAATTTCTTCGCTCTAATGTCGAGGCAAAAAAGCGCCACGTTGTGTTTCGCCACTCAACACGTAATGCCTCCAGACCTCAACGGAAAATGGGTGTCTTAACACTCGGTTCCTTCTGCCTACCCTGCTGTGTGCGGGATACAGCGAGAAGCTGATTTATTTTATTTATTCAAAATTATAAATTTTAACGATAATTAATTATAATATAACATATTTCATTATCATTCAAGAAATTGTATATAACACTGTACTGTGAACTTTGAAACTTATTGAAAATACATTTTATAAAATAGTTACTCTATACATCTAACATTGTATACTATTTGACTGTATTTCAATAGAATGTACGTAGTATTTACATCAAAATTAGGTCAAACAAAATCAATTGTAGTCAACTGAAATGAAAGGGCCTATTATGAACTATTCCTAGGAGTACGTATTAAAACACGTTAATTACGTATTATTTCGCTATTATACGGTATTATGTGCTATTATAAGTGACTTTGCCATACAAAAGTTACATTCGCTATAGCTAATACTAAAGCTTTTCAATCATATTTAACAATGGCAGTCAGTATTTGAAGTTTTATTTTTTTTATTATTTTTATTCTATAGGTAAGCATGTAATTAAAATAGATTTGAATAGATGGGGAATGGAAAAGAAAAGTAAGTTACACTATATGTTTACTACCTTAGTATGGCGCGGAATTTTGGCAGGATTTATTGAAACTATTTTATTTGGCTTCATAAGCAGACACGTTGAAAAATGAAGTTTATTGGACTCTTCTGTTATATAACTATCAAAAAGATTAATATAGATTTTGTCTACTCGGAATAAAATTTAATTATTTTGAAGTAAAAAGTTTTGCATAATTTTGAGAGGTACGGCGGATTTTTGTCAAGAGCAAGACGCAATTTAATTCAATTTTATAAACCAAAATAATTTTGCTGTTGGCCAATCTTTTTACTTCAGGTTTTAGATGATATCCATATATTATCTATACTAATATTATAAACCTGAAGAATCTATTTGTTACGCGCTAATCTCAGGAACCACTAGTCAGAATTTAAAAAAAAAATATGTTAGATATTTTATTCATCGACGAAGGCTGGACGTATGAAAAGGCTGTACTAAATTAATTCGTGTTCTTAGAACGTAGCGTATTAGTTCATTTTTTAAAATAAAAATCAGAGTACCCTGCTGCGTGTGAACACTTCGTTCCCCACTTTCTGCCGAATTCTGGAGGCATTGTGTGTTGAGTGGCAGAATAGAGCAAAGAAATGAAAATATAAATGTAAGTAAATATTTGATCTCCTCGAGCCGGGATCGAACCTACAACCAGTCGGTCTTACAGTCACACTTTGAGCTCTGCGCCACGACTGGCTATACAGTTTTTAGTACTTGCAATTTGAACACAAATGAAACTGCAGGTGAAAGCGATCTAAGGCGTACCTCATAATTGCTTTTACAGATCCAAAAAACAAAAATTAAAAAGAGATCTATCTTGTGTGTTATGGCGTCGTTAAGAAAATAAAACTTCGATAAAAGCTAAATGTTTAACAAACAATAAGCGAAGCTAAACAAGTTTTAATATGTCATCAATCATCCAACAGTTTGATGAATGGTGTGAGTTTGACATTAATGAATTTTTACGCCCGCATCTCTCATACATTTGCCACGGTAATTACTTCTTTGACTGGACCGAGATCGGTCGAGATTATTTTTGAGGAACCTTTTTGACCACATGTAACGGGTACGACGCGAGACCTAGAACATAGTGTTTAGAAATCGTAATTGTGAATCATTATGCGCCTATTCTAGTTAAAAATTTGTGTGGATATGAAAAGAGTCGATCATTTCTTAACAAAGAAATAAAATATCATTCGCAGTTATAATCGTAGTTTTAATATAGAGTTTTCTTAAACAGAATTAATTTACCAGTTATTTTTGTTTTACTTATATTTTATTTATAACTGAAAAAATTATAGTTGAAGTGAAATAAAAAAACATAAATATATTAAATTAAACGTTTACGTACAAGAAATATATTGAATGTGTATTTCATTCATATCCACCACGTATAAAGTCAAGAGGGCCTTTGTGTAATGTTTTCCGTTTCCCACTTTTCGCTCAATTTTTTTCCTAATTCTCGTTATCAGAAGAACGAGGAAATAAAAAAAAAATACCTCGAGTCGGAATCGAACCCAAAACCTGCGCCACAACAGCCTCATATATCAATATGAATATACCATTATGACCGTCTTGAATAGTATAAACGTCTTCAAATGATCTATGCGATATCGAATGAGCAAGAATTTCATTAACTTAAAATAATACAGAAAGAACATTTTAACGGGATATTTTAAATTATCTTGTTATAAGGCCTTATGTTTATTGTTTTAAAAGTATTCAAGCGTAAATGAAGCCTTAAGGTTTGTTTTCTAATATATGCTAATAATAATAAAGATTTAATTGTTATATCTTGTATAAGTATATGGATATAAAAATATGTATATTATTTTTATCTAATTTAGAGGCAGCGGCGTCTATTAACGCAACAGTATCAACAAGACAAAGCGTGGCGTTGAGTTGCGTCACTCATCTGACAATCTGTCGAAACTTGGGTGGATAGCCGTCTATCATAACAAAGAGTTTCTTAACACGGGTTACCCCTAATATACACGACATACAGAGTAACACGAAAGAAAATAATTTATTTACAAATTTAACTTAGCAGCCACTTTGCTGTTTTTTAAATGAAAAAAATAAGTTACTGCAGAAAAAATAAGTAAATATAAATTTTAAATATATTTTGCTACAGAATTTATCATAACAGAATGACACTCCTTGTGGCGCATCAACTTAATGCAAGGAGTGGCATTTGATGCCCTTTAAAGGTAAAAGTGAATTGTTTGTTATTTTATATCTACCTTTTAAATTAAATAAATAAAATACCATTATTATAAAAATAAACAATATATTCAATAGATATAAAGTGAGATAGTTCTCATAACAAAGAAAAGGAAAATTTTAAGAAAAAATTTACTTAAATAATCGAATATAGTTAAATTTATACACTGAGGCCGTCGCAATTGTTGATGATTCGATACCATATGGGAGAAATACATTTATTTTTATTTCACCGCCTTAAGTTTTAAAGTGGCCAGAAAGTAAAAAACGGAGTGTCTCAACACTACCTAGTGTTGAGACACCTTTCTGCCCGTCTGCCTACATGCTGGAAAACGTGTGATGCTAAAAATAAAATTATATTAAGAATTTTAGCATATTATGTTGCTTTTTTTACTTTATATATTTTATATCTTATTTTAGGGATTTGAAGGAAATAATTTTACTTTAACATTATTAATTTGTCATATACAAATATAAATACATAGATATTATGTATATACTCTTAATACTGGATCAGTGTCAGAGCGTTGCGACTCAAGGTTGCAGGAACGTCTTTAAAATCGCCTTTAGCTCCAGTGCAGCTCAGTATAAGTAACAAAAAAAAACAATTCAAATACCGCGTTCTATATAATTTAGTTCCTTAAATTATAAAAAGTTAACGAAAAAGTTAATTTTTTATATATTATATTATGTTACAGTAATACATAGAAATACGTTGTTTCAAATTATCTTATATAGTTTAAGTTCCATACAAATGGGTCATTATGAGGTTACACCCGAGTAATTGTTGTTGTTATTATGCCTTCAGGAAACAAGTAATCCTTTGTTTTGTCAAGTTCTTAGAAGTGAGACATCCTAACCCTTTGTATAATGGAAATGGGATATCTTAAGAGAATTTTACGTACTGTCATATTAGATACTCGGTTGATATATTATATGTATAAATTTGTCTTTATTACCGTTTAAGCACTTTAAAATAGTTATATTATTATATACATAACACTAGCTTTACATTAAGATCTTGTCAGTAAGGTTTCATAAGGGATTGTATTTTTCCTTGTACATATTAGCTTGGAATATTCTAGAACGTGAAATTCTATGAATCTTGGAAGAGACAAAAGCTAAGCTCAATATCAATGACAAAACATTAAAAGACTATAATAATATTAAAGTACAACATAAAAGCAATCTAATTTACTTACAGAAATAACAATACAAATTAAACTATAATCCAAGATAAATTAATATACAAATGAAACCAAATGTAACGTATGAAACGGTGATAAATTATTTGAATGAGTGACTTACACATTCACTTTAGCCGGTTCTACTCTAACATTAAACACATTTTCAGCAGCTTCTAATTAAATAGGAATTACACGTGGATGCTCCGTATTTCACAGTTCACCGTTAAACACGATACTTCCCAAGTCTATATATACTTAGTTCCGCGCTCTGATGAAATAGCAACTTAAGCACGAGTCTCATTACGTATACATAAAGCTGCTAGTTTGTTCACATTGCACGTACACTGAATATTTTATAATGGCGAAAATTTTATTTCTAAGAAAATTTTCAAGAGTCAGCCAAGTTTCGAGGTGCTTGACTAGCTTGAAATTTCGTCAAAAGCGTAGATAGCTAAGTAAGTATAAGTCATGATATTTTTGCATTAGGAAAGTTAGTATCTTGTATTACTTTGTGCATTTCATATGTAGATTTTGTGATTTTTAAATATGAAGTGACTAGTGAAAGAGGACATTTATGTTTTACCATGAATAAATAATGTAGTAAAGTTATATAATTTACTGTCGAAGAGCGGTTTAAATAATTTTAACTCTAATGTGAACGCCAAGTTATCCACATGACATAAGCTGCACAATGAAACACCTACAGTCTCGTAATAAATTGAGAGAATTTAATAAGAATCTAAATTTAACATTATTAATTTTTAACACCGTCGATTCCATATATAAACGTTGGAATATTCCCATATACCAAAAAAGAAAAGAAATCTCAACCCCAACACGCCGCTTTCCACTGCAGCAGGAACCAATCGCCCGAGTAAATCATAATTCAATACCCGCAAACTTTAAAAGTCGCTCACAAGACGAGGGAGGGCTAAGAATTTTGAACCCCCGCATTCAAAGCGTCTCACAAATAACTTAACGGGGAAACTCTATATAACATAACCTTCCAAACCAGACGTCCTAATCGTCCCTTTTGAAATCCCAACTAACAGGAAACTCGCATTTACATAACAATAAAAACGCGATCTGAACATCTAGAATGCCTGTGCGATATTCACGGATCATAAAATCGCACTCCCCGAATGTCAGACTGATATAGCTGGACCTCTGTGCCGTCCACGCTCCTAAGGTATATAGACATTAGGTCCAAGGTCCGAGGAAGGATCGAGTGTCTCACTAATTTGGTTTTATTCTTGAGAGCCCTCAACGTCGGTTTTGGTTAGCCGATGCTATTTTTGACTTGCAATGTGTTGGCTTTTTCTCTTATTTGATTATGTGGAAACATAGCGAGATTTGAATTTCTTTTGGATGTTATTGTTTTTGTGTGTAGTTTTATGATTTAATGTTAAAATTTGAGTTTAGTTTTGTTAAATTGTGATGTTAGATGACTTAAGTACAGACATTGTTTTCTGAAAATTCGTATTAAATAGTTAATTCTGTTATAATTGTAAGATAGTTTCAAGTTAAGTGCTCTACTAAAATGCATATACACTTACATTATACATACAACGTTTAAAACCGGAAATTACTGCAAATTCTGCAAAATACAGAGTGAAGCTGCTATTTCAAATTGCTTAAATTATCTCCTGAAGCTTTAAACTATCGTATGTACGAGTATGTATAGTGAAATGTGTAAATCGTAATTAGACTAACTATAGAGTTTCATCTTGTAGATCTAAACGTAATACAAAGTAATCTCACAGTGCAAGTAGGTCAGTATGCCACAGATCCCTTGTCAAATTAGCGCGTACCTCCATCTACAGTGAAAAACGACAGACGTAATAAAAACTTCCTCTCAATGTGTTATACGAACAAGTTATTTGTACTGACATATTATGATCATAAAAAGGACATAAAATCCTATATAATTTGATTAGCACACGCGTCATCATTTTACTTATAGTATTAAATATTTACTAATATATTACAGTAGTGGGGAACAGAAGTGTCTTAATAAGAAAAGAGTATCTTAACACTAGGTTCCCAGGTTCCCTCTGTCTACACTCCTATATGCGGGATACAGCATGAAGCTACAAGAAATTATAAATAAATATTTTATTAAAATGATAAAAAAAGTCTTTATAATACTTTCAGACTTATTTTCCTACTAGATCTTTCATTATAATTTTCTAGTTTGAAAAAAGAATTGATACATTAAAATATGTAAATTAATGGTTAGCATCCTATGGAACACTGTAGTCTTTTGTCGTATGTAATATACTCTAACTGTAAACAAAAAGCAAATTTGACGGCAAAAATATCTTAATTTTTTTCTACTCAATAAAATTTCATGCACAGGGAACAAAAAGTTAAGCAATCATTTCAAATTTTATTTTCTCGAGTGCAAAGATCCATCACTCCTCCCTTGAGGCAATTTCAGCTAAACCTCTTAGCAAAATAAACAGTATTAATCCTTACAGCGCTGTAAGTTGAACTCTCCTCCATCGGAGGCATTAAATAAAAAGTACTAACGGAACTTGGCCATTTTCCAGCGTACATGTCTCATGATTTCTAAAGCTAGAAACTACCTAATAAATCCAATAAGGATACGATTTTATATCGAAAAGTTAGTGCCAGGGAAAAGATTGATAGCTAGAGGTTTTAAATTCAATACACAATACTACAGAGTTGCTCCCACTTTGCTGAAGAAGCACAGAACGTGGTAACGTATACGTTCAACCATACTTATGGTATCCATATATTCCTATTTCAATTATTATAAGATTTTTTAAATATAAATATTTATTTTTCGGCGTGGTTAGTTATTATATGTAAAGTTCGTACATACTGCTTGTATATTAAAACATAAATTGGTCATATTTTTCTAATTTCTTTCCAAGAAGACGCAAACATATTCTTTAAAAATATATTGTATATGAACAGACAAGACGTACAGCTCATACAACACTGTAATACATCTACTTCAGAAGAACTTACAATTGATTGTTAGATATCCAAATATTTCTATTAATACAGATCCTATTCTAAAGTACATAATAGTAAAAAGGGATCGTCGTTATTATTAACTATTTCAGTACATCATAGAAGTCTATTTCTAATAAAATGGGTTATTATTATACCACA
This sequence comes from Heliconius himera, assembly GCA_021202915.1. Lineage (NCBI taxonomy): Eukaryota > Metazoa > Arthropoda > Insecta > Lepidoptera > Nymphalidae > Heliconius > Heliconius himera. The sequence goes on from JAJHJA010000121.1 coordinate 462,334, forward strand.
GAATACAGCAATACCAGCCTTCGACAAAAAGACAGTGATTTGAGCCCAAAGAAATTGCGCTAGTAGGAGTAACAAAAAATAATGTCGCTTCAAATTGAATCATTTGTAATATTCATTCCTTTTTACTTTTACTTCTGTGAACGCCTTTTATATGCCATAGATGTACAAGTACTGTAAAAATCTTAGTTATTTACGTATAATTTATCCTTATATTTTAAACTAGCGGCCCGCCCACGGCTTCGCCCGCTTAAAATACATGATTATTGATTTAAGCAGAATTGATTGACAACTATAATAAAATAAAATAAATAAATAAATCAGCTTCACGCTGTATCCCTAGTGTTCTAAAATAACTGTAATGTTTGCATATTAACTCCTGTTTGCATATTATTAGATAAATTAATAATTGGTAAATATGTAGTTATTACAGAGTACACGTAGAAAGGATGTTTTTAGGCATTTTTATATAGATTTATTTCAAACGAACGAACGAACCAAAAAATCTATGTATTTACTTGATATTTCTTTGAAGATCAAATCGTTCTTTATCTCTGTGTTGAATTAATTACGATTTAAACTTTACTGTTATGATTTATGAAGGTAATCTCTACTAACAATTCAATTTTGTTTACTTAAAATAAATAAATCAGCTTCACGCTGCATCCCGCACATAGCAGGGTAGGCAGAGGGAACCTAGTGTTAAGACACTCCGTTCCCCACTTTCTGCCGAATTCTGGAGGCATTGCTTGTTGAGTGGCAGAACTCAACGCCGCGCTTAACCTCGCCACCAGAACGAAGAAATGGAAATATAAATTTAAGTTAATATTTCATCTCCTCGAGTGGGGATCGAACCCACAACCAGTTGGTTTTACAGTCACACTTCTTGCCGCTGCGCCACGACTGGCCTTGTTTACTTTATTGTATAAAATATTGTATAATAGTGCTTTAAAAATATATATTTTTATCAACAGTCATATAATCAAGACGTTTCGAATGTCATTCTTTAGCCAGGGTCATACCAGCGCGATTTCTATATAACATTCGCTGGCAACCTAATGCCTTGAGTTCATTCAAATGACGATAACTTTTTTTTTAATGAACCGATTTTGATGAACCAACTTTAGAACCTTAATTGAGTTAAAACAAAGCAATTGGTGAAATTTCCAAGTAAATCGGTTCAGTAGTTTCAGAGAAAAATGCGGACAACAATATGTCGACAGACAGACAGACAGACAGACAGACAGACAGACAGACAGACAAGAAATTCAAAAAAAATCTTTTTGCTTTCTATTAGTCTTTTTAAGTGTCCCTCTATCCATTTCAGTCAAAATTACTAAATGTACAGACAAAATATTTTTACTGTCTTATTATATATAGAGATTACTAAGAATTGATATATTTTTTAAATTTAGTATTCTAGTAGATTAGTTTATTATTCTTTTTTCTTTTGTAGTTATTATTGCTCATTCAAAATAGATATCACGTTTCCTTTTCATTTATTTTTTTATGTTGGAACTTATATTTAGAACAAAATTAGAGTGAAATGCGATGTAAGCCACCCAATAAAATTGTGAAAAATCTTAAATAACAACAAAAAACTGTATAGTGTATGTTTCTGTGTGTTTTTTATTATCTATATATATCACGTTTATATATATATATATATATATATATATATATATATATATATATATATATATATATATATATATATATATATATATATATATATATATATATATATATATATATATATAATATATATATTATTTATGAAATTTTACTATTTATTTAACATGTATAATTTTTATATGTACCCTTTTTGTATATATTATAATATATATATCGTCTATGAATAATATATTAAAAATCATTCTTATTATCTTACTTGTATTCATTTTACTCTTTATTAATTTACACACTACAAAGATGTGCTATTGAATGTTTATGTTAAAGGTTATCTATAAGAGATCAAGTAATAACGTCGCCTTTGCATGCTCTCACGTGTATGCTCAACATTTGTTTATTTTTTTTCTGATTTTACTTTTTTTATTTCCTTTATGTATGCAATATAGAATTTTATCTATGTGTCTAATTCACAATAAAATACTTTCTTATAATTTATTATATATTTTTTATAATTATAGCTATAGAACATCTAGTCATCTAGGAAAAATATCCATAATTTTTTCTTATATATTCTGAAACATCCAAATCGAATTCATAAATAAAATTTATGTTTAAATAAATAACGTTTCCAGATTTAAGCTGTTTTTAACTCTGCAACTCTAACGCTTTTCCTTTATGAAGGTCGTTTTACGATAATCAACCGTTTTTCAGAACTCGCTGTGTAACGCACGGGTAAAGGAGAGTATTCATTTGAATTTCTTATTAATGCTTACAGTCTTTTCATATATGAAGTCATATTTCACATTTCTATATTTACTACCATCAAAGGTAATGATATAAAAATTATAATGACTTTTTATTAATCATTAAAGGTGGAGAAGATTTTAGATTTTAAATTTAACTTATTATCTAACATACGTTTTATTAAAAAGTGACGGAACCGTAAAACATAATATCTCATATAATCTTGGATATACATGAAAATAACAACTATAAATGTCATTGCTTAAAATTATTCAACCATTTTATTCCCAGAAACAAAAGCTAGAGCACCACTAAAAGCGAATCCAGACTCCTAACCAAAAGTTTTAACGTCGACTAAATAATAAATATGAACAAAGCATTTGACTACCACACGAAAAGCAAATAAAACTGTCGTTTCACAGTGAAATGGGGTCGGACATACCATACTGTACGCTGGTATGCGGGGGAGCTAGTGGATCCCCTCAGAGGAGTTTCCTGAAATACGTCACGCGCTATACCAAACTGCAGAAATCACGCAAATTAAACACGCGACAACCCTCCCTGTCACTAATAAGTAAAGTAAAAACTATACTATTAATTTTTAACTATAAATCACTATTCATTTACCGTTTAAGCCATAATTTTAACATTCAACTTGGTTGAAACAAGCAATGGACACTGTATTAATAAATATTTTACACCGTGACTAAGCAAGGGTGTATGTCAATAGGGCAGTATATTTTTAAATAAACGCTTTCTTATCTAATAAAAACGCCGCCATAATAACTCAGCGTAGACACAGATAGCACGCAACATTCTTCGTAGTACTGTGGCATGCAAATGTACTTTACACGTATGTCGCTGACGTGTTTTATAGCGTGCTAATGAATTTGAATGGGGAATTATATAATAAAATAATATGAAACTTTTAAGTTTATTTTTTACTTTTGAGGTGATGTTTTAATTTTTATTGAATTTTGTATTTATCGTAGTACTCATCCAAAATTTTGTTTGTGTGGAATTTTAGGCGTAAAATGAACGTAAAAATCTTGTGTTTTTTCTGTACCTATGATAGCTTCGAGATATCTTCTCTTAGTGCACTCCAATATTCAGTAATCTATCCAACTTTCTTAATCTAGTAATTTGATCTGAGCATTGACAGATATTTAGATGACAGTTTTTTTATTAAAATATCTTGAAGAAACTGAAAATATACTTATTACTAAATTATAATATTAATATTAAAAATATATCTAAAAATTATACTTTATCATAAATATATAAAAGCTTAATGAAAAATAATCAAATCACTTATTCACGTAAAAGCTTAATGTATTATAGATATACATCGTTTTATATATATACCTTATAATGATGATCTACATAACACTATTGTAATTAATTGGCTTGCCCGCCGCCACTAAAAAGGGGCTAAATGGTTCGTTGACATGTCGTTTTAAGGGGCGACCCACACTTAAATTTCAAATCACTTCTATTATTTATTTATATGTATAATTACCAAAATATTAGTGGATTTAATTGAGCTGAGCGAAGCGAAGCGAAGCTCTTACTGGTCAAAAGTGTTTCGTTGTCATGCTACTCCTCTTAGACCCTTAAACTGACAGCTCCGAAATTTTGCAGGAACGTTATGGACGACACGGTGATCCCAGGGAAGGTGGTTTGGTGACAATTGTAATTGTAGTTTTTGAGTAAATGATCAAAATGTGTCCCATAGGGTTAAGCTGTGAAACGTTTTGAAATTCACGCGCACAAATTGAACTTTGACTAGCCTAACTCAGCGCGTGCGCACAAAACATAAAGTTACCTCCACCCGCCATGCACAGCATGTGCCGCCACATCCTAGTTATAAAATATTTAAAGAAATATATGCATATTACCTTTAGAATAATTATTATTAATATTTTAAAAAAAACGCTGCGATTCAACCGCAGTCAGTGTGAATATCAAATGACGCACGAGCATACATTTCGGGTCAAAGTGCCCTAATCGTAAATAGTTAACACTTTGGAATGCGGGGTCATTTTTAATTTTGTTTATTATTATATTTTTACTCTATATATAAAAAATATCGTGTTTTAGTTAGTTAAGTATTCGTATATTAGACGCCGTCATTGGGCAGTAGGGTGTTTCTAGCTATCAATGCTTGCACGCGATGTTTGGGTTCACGTCTCAAATTTGTTAAATGTTTTCGCATTGTATTTTTTATTTGTTGGTTATTTTTATGAGAGAGAAGGAAATAGTGTTTTATCATTTCTTCGTTCTTTCCTTATCTTATATATACCTTAACGAAAGTATAAAAAATATATATTTGATAGTATACGTTATATATCTAAGATATGAGAATATTATTAGGTATATGTAAACAGTTTCAGTCGTGGTATTGAGTATGGCCACTCGACAAACATTGCCTCCGGAAAGTGGGGAACGGAAGTGTCTTAATGGGAACTTAACATTAGGTTCCCGGATGTATTCCATTGTGTTACCAATTGTATGACTTATGAAACATATTATATGAATTAAAATATTTTTACGTATATATAAATATGTATATGTAATTTAAAATTGCGTATATTTATTAATTTTACGCCAACCATTAATTTATAATATGATAAATATTATGAAGAACATTAATACCCTCCTATCGTATATTTCACATAAAATATCTTGAAGTTAAAATAAAATGACTTCCGCCCTAAAATATGTATAAATATAATAAAATTCTTAATTGTCGTGACCACAAACAATGGCAATCAGAATAATGAATTAACTATGGAGTAGCTCTATATTACGATTATAATCCTCTTGCTATTAACGGGCAGTATTGATTAAGCTTTACTAAGAAATAATATTAAAATTAAATAGTTTTTACAAATATTCTAAATGTGATTGATTATCTGTAATTTCGATGTATTCTCCAAAGTTAGTTGTTCATCGATTTGTCTGTTTATTTTTTTAACTTAGAAATGAAATAATGATAAATTTTAGAAATTATCAACTTCGGCTGAATTGATTTTAATTAGGTTTTTATAATTGTATCCACATTTCGGGGCTATATAATATTGAGAATGAATTGATTTTCATGATGGATAAAACAAAATGCAAAATATAATAAACATTTTACTACACAAGTGTTCAACGTTTTTACTGAAAGCAATATTTAAACACTGTTTCTTATAGAGAAAAATTAGCAGTATATATTTAAACATCATGCATATATTTTTTTACTTTTTTGTAGGTGAGGAAAAATTCTGGAAGCTGGAAGTTTTGCTCGGTGCGGTGCCATGCCACACTCGATTGAAGGCCTTCACCATGTCCAGACTAATTGCTGGGCCCTCTCTCTTTCTTGCAATAGCCACAGCCCAGCAGTGGGATTAGGTAAACCAGAAGATCACCAGCTGAACGACCACGGCGGAAGCCATATTGACGATCATTGATCAATCGTCGAAAAGTCAATACTTAACGCCGGTTTTAAATTTCGTCGAGGGTGGTAATAATCCGGTCAAGTTTACCGACAAGTGTTGCCTTTGCTGTGAGTCTATCCCGCATATACTTTAGTCACTTCTAACGACATCATCAGGTTGATATCTGAGATGGAATCATACCCAGATATTTTATGGCAAAAAATGAAATGCCTAATTAAAATGCAATGGAGTCCTTCAGCTTTACTCTGTGTCACTAAACCGTTGAGTATTGCCGATTCCGCCCACTGTCACATTACTGGGCGGGCGGCGATATAAAACAATAAGCTTTCTTTACTAAGCGATGCTTTATGCTTCGTAAGCACGCAAGATATATGGATAAAATAATCTTATTCAAATTTGAACATTATATTCAATGACATAAAGTTTAAAATGGTATTTATTGCATTTGTTTGAGATTATTGGCCTCTTTTGATCGCGGTTGGAAACGAGCTCGCAAATGTGTCGATTATTACGCTTAATCGTATTGCTAATTTTATTACACGAACACAGCTGTGTATTACTGCTTTGATTTGTAATGTTTCGATTCATATATATAAATAACCAAAACCTTAAAGTTATTAAAAAGTCTTCTCCTAATACGCAATAAGTCAGTAAATAATTTAGACAAATATAATAATATACTAGCGGCCCGCTCACGGCTTCGCCCGCCTAAAATACATGATTATTAATTTAATAAGCAGAATTGATTGACAACTATAATGACTTCTAATATGATTTTTTTACGACATTTTTTGATTGTTTCGAACTAAAAAATAAGACGACCAATGTTGATATTTCATATTCATAAAATATACATAAAGCTAATTATTTATTATATGTATATATTTTTGTAACATTACGTTCTTTTTACCAATGTTATGTTTTTAGAGTGCTGATGTCACTTATTAATTTGATATTCTGCTTCAGAAACAGCCTTAAATGTTAAATTATTGATTTAGGTAAGGATTCATAATATTCTTTGTAAAATAACTGTAATATTTGCATATTAACTCCTGTACAGTTTTTAAATTAGTTACACATAGGTATTATTAGCTAAATGTATAATTGGTAAATATGTACATAGTTGTTACAGAGTACACGTAGAAAGGATGTTTTTAGGCATTTTTATATACGAATAAACCAAAAAATCTATGTATTTGCTTGATATCTCTTTGAAGATCAAATCGTTCTTCAAATCTGTGTTGACTTAATTACGATTTAAACTTAACTGTTATGATTTATGAAGGTAATCTCCACTAACAATTCAATTTTGTTTATTTTATTGTATACAATATTGTATAATAGTGCTTCACAAATATATATTTTTATCAACAGTCATATAACCAAGACGTTTCGAATGTCATTCTTTAGCCAGGAATCTTACCAGCGCGATTGGTATATAACATTTGCGGGCAAACTAATGCCTTGAGTTCATTCAAATGACGATAACTTTTTTTTAATGAACCGATTTTGATGAACCAAACTTTAAGAGTTAAGTTGAGTTAAAACAAAACAATTGGTGTAAGTAAATCGGTTCAGTACTTTCAGAGGAAAATGTGGACATAAATATCGACAGACAGACAGACAGACAGACAAGAAATTTAAAAAATATATTTTTGCTTTCTATTATTCTTTTTAAGTGTCCCTCTATCCATTTCAGTCAAAATTACTAAATGTACAGACAAAATATTTTTACTGTCTTATTATATATAGAGAGATTATATATTTCACATTAGTTATATATATATATATATATTGTATATCTATTCTAAAAACAAATTCAAAATATTATTTTTGTTTAATACACTACAGTGCGACAATAAACAAGGAAACTTTTACAATGTAGCTGTATTTATGAACTATTACAAGTAAGTGTGGTACTTATCATTATTTCATAGGTTTATAAAGCTGTCAAAACTACCAACATTGCGGATGTCTAGCAAGCATGGTCTGTAGCAGTTTCATACAATGTCGAGTTCCAAACAAAGTTTACGAGAATCGTAAACGTTGTATCAGCTACCTAAATTATAAGAGCCTTAAAAGATTAAAGCTATTAAACTTTTATGAACACCCCTATCATTGGAGCGGGAACCTGATAAGGATGTCATTCATATTTTGTTACAAGTCCTTTTTCATAAGCCTGATAACGTCAAATTTTATATAACCTTTTGGAAAAAGTTATCGAGAGGCTTATGCCAGTGTTGAAAAGCTTTTGAATATGATTTGCTTTGTATTTTAGATGTAGAATTGAGTTTTTTCCTCAATTTAATATTGAATTTTATTTGTAATTAAACTAATATATGTGGGTACATTTTGAAAATGAATTTCTTACTTATGTTTGAAAAAAAATATTTATTTATAATATTTTAACTTAATTAATTTTCCTTGCTCTGGTAACGAGCCGAAGCGCGGCATTTAGTTTCGTCACTTAACACGTGATGCCTTGAGAATAGGAAGTGCCTTAATAGAAACAGAGTTTCTCAACAATAGCTTCCCATGATCCCTCTACTTACCCTATTTGCTTAAAACTAAAAAAAGGAATATCAATTCTTTGATCTCTGATTGACATTGGCTGCAAACAGCATACCTAACTTATAACAATTTTATTAAACAAATCGTCCATCTTAACACGATTGGGTCTACTTTAATGCCATTTTTATAATATCGCCCGCCTACATAAAACTGTGCCGACGGCGCCCGCATAATCACATCCCTACGTCGAACCAAAATGGAAGAATAGTTCTTTGAGCCTTTGTATGTTTAGCTGTAGAGGTGCTGAATTAAAAGAACCTTTGTGGAAGCTTGCTTTGTTAACAATTACATTATGATAACATACGAGTATGTCTAGAAATAAATTGTATATTCGAATATTGCTATTGTAGTAATGTTATAACGTTTCGTTTGAATTTGTCGATAATCGTTTATTATTTTTTCGGTAAAGTAGGTTCATTAATACAATATATATGTAGGTTTAGTTTATGTGTTTTTTTTCAGCTTTACGCTTTATTGCGTATAGCAGATTACCTACCTACAAAGTCCCATCGCTTTCTCATTTTGTGGACCCGGATTTGAAACAATGTGTTTTAAGTGCCAGAGCTTAACGCCGCATTTGACCATAACATAGCGAGGAAATAAAAATAATTCGTTGCCCCAAATGTGCCACTGTTTGAACTGTTTTTAGTTTCAACACGCCGTGCCTCAATGCGTGATTTGGCGGAAAATATGCAACGGGATGTCTTAGCACTAGACTCCCAGGTAATCTCTGCTATCTCTTATCTTGCTGTGTGCGAGATATAACATTAATATATTCTTAATTAAACTCGACATATACAGAATTAAACTGAAATAATAATGGAAATTAATAAATTTTCAATCAAAAATAACTAAATAATAATTTTAATCAGCATCTGTTTTATCATCATAATCAACTATTACGTATTTAATTGGCAAGTTATAACTAAAACAACGGGCCTATATCGACACTTAATAATTCCCCAATAATTTATCTGTGATTAATTCGCGAATAGTAAATGATGTTTGTATTATTCATATTGTCGCCACACGCTCAAACATATTATATCGTATCGTTTCAAATGAACGCATTAAGTCGATTAATTTGCATTGTCATTTAAGTGTGAGTTATTAATGAGATGTTTTTTGTGAAATCTCTGTTATGGTATTTTATGAATTAACGGAATTGGAAGAAATAAAATCATAAAATAAATCAGCTTCACCTGTGAACGGGAACGGGAATCTAGTGTTAAGACACTCCGTTCCCCACTTTCTGCCGGATTCTTGAGGCATTGCGTGTTGAGTGGAAGAACTGAACGCCGCGCTTAACCACGACACCAGAGCGAAGAAATGCAAATATAAATTTAAGTAAATATTTCATCTCCTCGAGTGGGGATCGAACCCATAACCAGGCGGTTTAACAGTCACACTTGGCGCTGCTGCGCGACTGCCACGACTGGCCTCTTGAAATATTTTGTCATAAAATGGAAAAAAAAAAGCAATAATATCTTTTTTTATATTTTTCTAATGTTTTTCGGGACACATAGCGAGGAGAACCGAAGGTCATTGGAGCGGAAAAGTTCTCGAGCGGACAGCCGAAGCTTGGCGGCTGCGAACCGAACGACGCCCTCAACCCCGGCAGACAGGTCCTCAACCAGGTGGACCGACGATCTGGTCAAGATCGTGGATGGAAGCAATGAACTCAGGACAGATCGGCGGGCACAAGACATATAATAATAAAATATCGTACAAATATTTTTAATGTTTAGTATCTCTATCACATCTTTTATACTATAGATTTGAATACCAAAACCACCATTGCGAGACTCGTTCAAGTGAGCCACAAGGACGTTTGCAATAAATTAATTTATATATATTTTCATTATTTAGATTGCCACTTATTTAGGTCGAAGGCCACACAATGCAGCTATTTACTATTGACTAAACACGCCATTGGCAAAGTGGGTCGTCGTTTTCAATCACTGAATGGCAGTAGATAGCACCCTGAATTTTCATTTCAACACAAATGCACTTTGGATCGCATAATGAAATCGGTGGCCATTTTCGGCACAAACAACGTTAATTGAATCGGATTATTCTCATTACAGCTGTATGTTTACTGGAATGTAATTAATAGTTGCCAGTATATATATTTTTTTGGTTTGTATTTATATTAATTTTATTTATATCGATTAAGTATTAGGTAGAAAAGAGTAGAACAACGTTTAAGACACTTGCTAATTTGCCACTTTTGCCCAATTTTTGAGATATTGCCCGTTAAGTGGCGGCATTCAACGCCATGCTTTGCCGCTTTGAAAATTAAAATGTAATAGTAAAAATCTAATATGTCGTGTAAAGTCAGCCTCAGTGGTTTCAATAAATATGGGAGCAAATATTCAACAATAAAAAATGTTCTTATAACATGATTTCAAGGCGACAAACAATCTATGAAAGTAGTTTTAAAGCGAAGTTGGGATCCCATGTGGCTTTCATTGGTCAAACTGCACTATTGACTATTACAATATTATGAGTGTTGTGTGTCACAATTTCTATGCACAGAAGGTTGTATCTAACTTTATTTTATTGGAGCATTAAATATTATAAAAATGAAATAGATTATTACATTTAAGCAATTATTGTATTACCATCGGTAACCTACCAATCCACTCAATAACGAACTGTCTGTGGATTAGGTTATAAGTTATAGTTTAAATTAAGATCAACATTAAAACAAATACGGGCACTATATTCGAATTAGAAAATAGACATAGCGAGAGGCCAGGAGTGGCGCAGGAGCACAAAGTGTGACTGTAAAATCATCTGGTTATGGGTTCGATCCCTACTCGAGAACGTGAAATATTTATTTACATTTTCATTTCTTCGCTCTGGTTTCGAGGCAAAGCGCGGCGTTGTGTTCGGCCTTTAATACTCGATTCCTCCAGAATTCGGCAGAAAGTGGGGAACGGAGTGTCTTACCACTAGGTTCGCTCTGCCTACCCTGCTGTATGCGGGATACAGCGTGAAGCTGACTTGATTTTATATAGCTATAAAATGTATTAAATACACATATATTTTATTGCCAACATAGATCTCATTTACAGTTGCTCGTGTAATTTTTCAAAGTAAAGACAATTCTGAAGCGACAAGGCAATCTTCGAAAGTAGTCTCATAGATAGTCCCGCGTTCCCCAGCGACTTAAAATGTTACAACCGACAATCTCTCGTAATATTTTTTCAATATCCATAGAAAAATGAAATACGACAGTTTCATATATAAAATTTCTAATATATGTTTGTGAAATATTGATATATAATATGAAATATATGTCTTCCACAAACATATTTTTTTTCTAAGGCCAGGTGCAGGGGCACAAGCGTGTGACTATAAATGCGACAGGTTGTGGGTTTGATTTCCTCTCGAGAAAGTAAAATATTTAATATTTTAATTTTCGCTGGTAACGACCAAATTGCGACGTTGAGATCCGCCACTCAAAACGCAAAGCCTCCAGAATTCAATGGAAAGTGAGAAACTGAAGTGTCTTCAAGTAAACAAAGTGTCTTACCTCTAGGTTTCCAGGTTCTTTCTGCCTACCTTGGTATATACGGAATACGGTGTGAAACTAATAAAATCCTTTACAAAATACTGAATTCGTCGTGGCAAAGAAGTGTGGATTTGCCACACTTCTTTGCCACGACGAAACCCCACTTGGAGAAAAGTTTTCTCGGCTCTACATACTTACATTATATAATGTCTTGAAAATTGAGAGGAAAGTGAGCAATGAAATGTCTTAATAAAAGTATCCTTCTGCCAACCCAGCTAGTTGGGAAAAGTGTGAAAAAGCTAAAAGTTTATTATATAAGTTACAGAAAGTATAAATATGATATAATGCCTTAAGTCTTCTAACACTGAAACATTTGATACTTCAAAATTATTTGCTACAGAAAATGGATATATTGGCAAAGTTTCACAAAATTAAGTTTGCTTTTAAGATAATTACCCAAGTTTCGAAGATCAAAGGAAATAATTAAGGAACAATTACAATATTGAACTTATGCGTTATGTTCCAGATATTAATTAAGTATTATGGTATTATAACCGTTATGAATTAACAGATTATTCTTAGATTTTTTCCAAAAAAGCTTACAAAAAGCTTATTTCAATTTTTAGTTATTTAGTAACAATATTAAAAAAATATATATACAACCTCTCTTCAATATTTTGATTGTGTACGTTTATTTATAATAAGGCATAACTGAGTAAGAAAAAATACTTACATAATATGTAGATACCTACATTTAGCTTACCTGTCAAATTTTTATTTTATTAACAAGGCCAGTCGTGGCGCAGGGCACAAAGTGTGACTGTAAAACCGACTGGTTGTGGGTTCGATCCCCACTCGAGGAGATGAAATATTTACTTAAATTTATATTTCCATTTCTTCGCTTTGGTGTCGAGGCAAAGCGCGCTGTTGAATTCTGCTACTCAACACGCAATGCCTCCAGAATTCGGCAGAAAGTGGGGAATGGAGTGTCTTAACACTAGGTTCCCTCTGCCTACCCTGCTGTGTGCGGAATACAGCGTGAAGCTGATAAAAAAAAACAAGATATCAATAAATACAATAATGTTGAATCTGATGAAACATATAAGATTATATTCAAATACTTGTTACAAGCACACAGTCGCCTACTCGATTAAGAAGAGCCATCTAAATACAGAAGCATGCAAAAGGACTTGAAAGTGCACTAAATAAATTGCATTGCGCTAGAGGCGGGGCTCTCGTCATTCAACGTCCAGTACTGTTTCATTAACTTTTTGTACAATTGATGTATAATTTATGTGAATAAAATAACTACGACATGAACTGGAATTACAAATGTTGACTTGTATATATGGTTTATATTTATTGTTAAGATAGAAGATTTGTTTTATTAAATATAAAATTAGAAAGTGTAAATTTATACTACTTGGTATTATACTAAAATATCAATTTGTAAGAGGCCATTCATGGCGCAGAGGCACAACTGTGTGACTGTAAATGCGACAGATTGTGGGTTTGATTTCCGCATTTTGTCATTTCTGCACTCTGCTGTCTGGAAAGCATGGCGTTGAGTTACCCCACTTTACACGCAATGCCTTCAGAGTTTAGCGGACAGTGGGGAGCGAAGTGTCTTAACACTAGGCTCCCTTTACCTACTTTGCTATATGCGGGATACAGCGTGAATCTGAAAAAAAGTTGTATAGTTATAATTTTGTAATGGGGATTACTATCGATCGATTATTAAATATGAATCAGGAGTAATTAATATTTTTTATATCACTGTTATATACAAACATACACATTTTTCTGGAAGCATTTTTTTGCCCCGACACCAGAGCGAAGAAATTAAAATATAAATGTAAATAAATATTTCATTTCCTCGAGTGGGAATAGAACCCACAACCAGTCGCGTTTACAGTCACGCTTTATGGTTTTACGCCACAACTGGCCACAAGTGTAAATAAAGTATTGATTAAAATAAATTTGTCTTGTTTAGTTATGTGTCCACTAATACCGAATGACACTGTAATATAAGCTGTCTACAAACTTTTGATCTTACACGCCTCGTGAGACTTCAGAACTCCTTTACTCTCACTCAATAAAATCGATGAGACAATTTTTCGACTTCTTTGACTTTGATAAATTAAATAAAGCGCTTACGTTACGTATCTTTTACTAGTGAAAATTAAATCAGCTATAAGTACGCTGCATCCCGCACAGAGCAGGGTAGGCAGCGGGAACCTAGTGTTAAGAGAATTAGTTTCCCATTTTGCTCCAAATCTGGAGGCATTGTGTATAGAGTGGCGAAACTCAACATCGCGCTTTGCCTCGATACCAGAGTGAAGATATGAATATTTAATTTTCTCGAGTAGTATACAATCACTGTAATATATATATGTAAGTATATAATATGGATGTGATAGTAGATGGTCAAAACAATATATATTTATTAAAAATATTGTCATGTGGATACTTGGTGTCTCTACACAAATGGATTATATAGAACGATGTTAATAATAACCAATTTTTTAAAATACATTAAGATATATTTATATATAGGGTAAACTACTTTATACTAGCACGCCTCAATTTTACACATATTATGTATGGGACTATTTCAAGACCCTTTATAAGTACCGAGACCAATCCCATGGCTCAATCATCCTCCCAGACAGAGATGTACCTTTAGTTGGTGCTACCTCTGAAACGGCACCACTTTCAAGTAAGTACGCATACCATCTTAATTATATATAAAACTAATAATCCTTCTAATTTCAGCTTCGCTAAAATGACTTCGGTCTGAGGATCCTATATGTAATTGGGTAAAATAATGAAAGGTTATTTAGTAAAGAATCTATAAACTCGGCAGTTGTGAGTTCTATTCACACTTAGGGGATGAGTTATTTACATTTCTTCGCTCTGGTAACAAGTGAGCGAAGCGAACGAAATTAAAATATTGAATATTTCGTTTTCTCAAGTGATAATCAAATCCACAATCTGTCGCATTTACAGTCGCAAATTTGTGCCCTTGCGAAACAACAGGTGATTATAAATAGAATTAGAGAAATATAAATGATGTATAATATATTACATCCAAGAATCATTCATCTGAATCAGTACAGTATTGCGAAACGTCTGCAAACTTCTAACATCACACAACGTACTTTGCGAGGACTTGAAAACTTAGTTCAGTCGACGGAACCAATTTCCTACATTCGCGACATCGATACATAGGTACTGTTAAGATTTGTTGAAAATTAATATACACTGGGCGAATCTGATGTTTAATAGGAGGACTGCTATATCTTAATAGAATATGCTGTACTATCTATATTTACGAGATCATATGTTATATTAATGTATATTTAGAACAATTATATGAGTTAGATAAGTCTATTAAAAACTAAATTAAGAGAGTTTATGATTTTTTTTCAGTCTAATCATTCTAATACTCAATGAATAAGTTATTATTTGGTATCAATCTCTTCTTCCTCCTGGCATTAATCCAACACTTATAAATCTACTCCATTTTGCATGGCCTTTAACGTACTCTGTAGTTAGCTCATTGGCTCTCATATCCTGCATCACGACATCACGCGCTACGAAACCAGCGCTTCCTTGGGCGTCCAAAGGGTATAACTTCATGATCACAGACATATCTTCTCAGTGGTCATATCTTCTCAGGCGATGCTCTTAAAGCTTATCCGCTACGTTACGTACTCCAAGATTACCTCGAATGAACGTGTCAAGTGCGACCCACTCTTATACCTGATAAGGCCCTGTAAATTCTTTTAAAAATGTATTTACGACAGCCACATCAGACGCAATACTCTCTTTCTCTGAATATTTTTTCCCTCTGTTTTGCAAAGACAGTGTCCAAATTACCCGTGAACATGTTTATACGGCTCAGCAGCCTTACTGTTGTGATCGTTGAAGTCCTCCCCTACCCAGATTACTTTAGTAAACGGCATCGTTTTGCGGCGACGTCCTTGTCATACTCAATATTTTGTTGTTTTGGTTCATTTTAGTGGCGGATAGTGGTTTTTAATGGAGCGAATTTGCATCTGACCTCTAAAACCGAGGGGAGAGGTTAAGAAGGAGAGTTGGAAAAGCTAAGAAGGGAGCTAAGGCAAAAAAGGGGGAAGAGACGGGACGACGGACACCACTCTTACGGAGTAGATGAACAGATGGTAGGGACTGGTACAACAGTAGCACCTCGAGGATATGCGGTCGCGTACCTGTATGCACAAAAACAAATATCGGACAGATATTAGTCAGGAACCCCTCTTAATATAATCAGGACACCCTCTGAATATAATATAATTTGGTACTATATATATTAATTATTATACATACATAATTTTATTTCTTAACTTAATGATCCCTTACAGGTAACCAAAGAAATATTAATTAATAATTTAGTTATTTCTTTACTAAATTGTGAGTTCAACGTCAACAAAAAATAATCTTAAAATATTTTTGAAGCCAAATTATTTAATAAAAAAAGCTATAACTATACTATGGTGACTAATTTTAAATTTATTAACCTTGTGGTTTAAATGTAATGTGAATTATTCACCTATGTATACATTAAGTCTTAAATTTCATAGAAATATACATGAGTAGGCATTTTAGGTTACACTATGACACGGCTGTGTGAAATTAAAATAGTTCACAATAATTTATAGATGTCCAATGACTAACGTAAAAGTAATTAATGGTCGTCTTTTATTCGAATATTTAAAGAAATAATGTAATATTTAAAGAAACCGCCACGTGCACCTCGAGAGAGCGCACTGATAGGGCGTCCCCCCAAGGCGACGCGCACCAGTGCGTCCCCGCTGGTGTGTCAAGTGGCGACGAATGCGGCGTTGGGGACCGCCACCCAACACGCCATGTCCGGTACGGCGGGAGGTGGAGGACGGAGCTACAAATAGCTACGTGGAATGTAAGAGGAGGGATGGAAGAAAAGATGAATGAATTATTAGATGTGATGGATGATAGAGATTTGGATGTCGTTTGTGTGACAGAGACCAAGCGTCAGGGCAATGACACGACCGATTTGCCGGGCAGTCGGGTCGCTTTCTGGGCCGGCGTACCAGAGAGCGAGCGGGGCTGTCAAGGTGTAGGTGTGTTATTGTCCTCTCGATTGGTTAGTGCAGCGGTTGAATACAAGGCGATCAACCCGAGACTGCTTTGGGTTCGCTTCAAGCTGGGGTTAACAAGAGTATTCTTGTTAGTGGCGTATGCGCCAGTATCCTCAGCTCTATTAAGCGAACTCGAGGAGTTTTGGGAGAGTGTCAGGGATGTTCTAGGTAGCGTTAGAGGGAATGAAAAATTAATAATTGTGGCGATTTGAACGGATGGGTCGGAACTGCGCGAAGCGGTTACGAGGGAGTGTTAGGTCAGTATGGTGACAAGAGAATAAATGAGCCTGGAAAGCTTATATTGGAAATTTGCAAGGAAAGGAATTTGTTTGTGGCAAACACTATGTTTGACCACAAACAAATTCACATGTATACATGTGAGCGAACGGAAGGGAAAAGTATGATTGATTTATTCCTAGTGGATCAGCGTATTCGAAGCCAAGTCATGGACACACGAGTGTTTAGGGGTTCTGATCTGGGAACAGACCACTATCTAGTCGTTGCTAGAATAAGGGGTCTGTTCGCGGGTTGGTCTAAGCCTCAATGTGAATAAGACAAAGGTTCTGATTTTTGAAAGAGATGAAGAAAGGACTGAATCTAAGATCAGTGTAAATAGTAAGATATTAGAACAAGTGAATGAAGTGGTATACTTGGGAAGTATGTTCAGTAGAGATGGGAGATACGAGATGGATGTGGAAAGGCGTATTGCTGCCGGTAACAAGGTTAACGGAGCCTTAGCTGCATTGATGAGACGGCAAAACGTCAGCACAGCTGCGCGTTTGGCCGTACACAATGCAGTTTTGGTACCGACTCTGTTATACGGCAGCGAAACGTGGGTATTACAGAAGAAGAATGAAAGGAAGATGAATGCTGTGGAGATGCGATCTCTTCGTAGGATATGCGGAGTCAGCTTAGCTGATCGAATCCGCAATGAAGAGGTACACAGAATGGCAGGTACTAGCGAGGATGTCACGGTGAGAATGAAGAAGAACGTGCTCAGCTGGTTTGGGCACGTCGAACGAATGAGTGATGAAAGAATGGCAAAAAAGATTTATGATGGAAAAGTGAGCGGTAAGAGAGGTAGGGGGAGACCTCGGTTGACCTTCGAAAACACAGTATCAAAGATACTGGAGGAAGGTCACGTAAAAAGCATGAGGACCCCCCGAAGAGCATGTATGAAGAGGTTGTTGACAGTGGACGAGGCGAAAGAGGTATGTAGAGACCGTAGCGTTTGGCGCTCCGTTCTCTCTGACTACCCCGCAAGGGATAAAGCGTGAAGCTAAGTGTAAGTGTAAAGAAATAATAATTAGTATTTACATATAACGTTATCAGAAAGACAAAATTCATTTGAATTATTAAATATTTTATCTGTTTTCCATTTAAATATCATATACTTATAGTTGCTTACGAAATTTTCAAACAAGAATTCTTCGAACAATCTCACCAAGTAATGGAATTTTTAATAGAGCGCAACTGTTGAAAGCTTGATTTAATTTTTAACCTGTCTAGATATTGTAGTGCTTTGTTCATTTAAACGAATATTGTGCTTTTTACCTTTTAAGAGCTTACTATTATGTTTCCAAATGATATTGTGCGAATTTTAAAATGAATTTAGGTTGTATATGTAAACTGTATGGTTTTATATATATAGATTTATTGTTATATATAGATTTATTGTAATTTTTTTTACATTCTCCACAATGTAATGGAATAAAGGATAACGTTTGACTAAAAATGGTTGAAGGTAATTTGGTCGAAAAATAGAAAAACGAATGAGGTCAGTCGTGGCACAGGGGCACAAAGTGTGAATAAAAATCGCTCATACCATGCACGGATGGTATGGAGCGATGAAGAAATAAAAATCGACTGGTTATGGGTTCGATCCCCACTCGAGAAAAGAAAAGAAATATTTATTAACATTTATATTTTCATTTCTTCGCTCTGGTGTAGAGGCAAAAGCGCGGCGTTGCATGAGTTCCGCCACTCAACTAGCAATGCCTCCAGAACTCGGAGGAAAGTGGGGAACGGAGTGTCTATCGTGATATATATAATTTTTAATTCACATATCCTACATGTGGTTATTATATCATCATATTTTAAAAACGTATAAAGCGCTATTATAACAACTCTTCGAAAAAACCTTTTCTATTATTAAATTATATTAGCCACATTCTGTTCACCTTTATCGTATTGCTGAAAAAACAAAAGTAAATCAAATAACCACACCAGAAACCCTATAGCGGGGTATTCATTTGAAATAAAAAGAAAACGATAACCTAAGGATATTCTGTTACCAATCAAAGATGGAGCAAAGGTTGAGGAAATCAGTTTTATAAAGGGCGACAAATTCCTATTTTCCGTAACGTTTCCGATACGAAAATGATTTAGTTTCGCTGGCTTGAGATGGGTAAACACAATATGGGTTTGTATTAGTTTAATAAATAATAAAGAAGCTTTATATATAACGTGGTTTTATACACGTTAGGTTAGGTTGTGCCTTTAATTTGTAAATTATTATGAATTAAAATTATTTATTAAGATTATAGGGTTAAAGAAACATAAATATTAATTTTAAAAAACTTTTTTAAATACAAGATTTTATTTAAAAATGTATTAACCGGTCTCTACATGTTTATATTCACTGTGTATTGTGTTTTACAAATCAAGCCACTGCAATAATGTGAATAGGGGTTGTCCAATGATTTTTAAATTCAAGAGAGTAATGTCATTCGGTCAGTTGACACATTTACTCATAAATAAGATATCTCGCTTAAAAACTTAGCAATATGGCTTAAAGTCAGAACATAATTTAGTTTTTAATATTTGACTACACGGGTGTATATAGTAAGTGTAATTAGCTTCTCTTCTCTCTATGAAGAAAGGTATTAATGACGGAGAGTTTAAATTACCTGGTTTAACTTATAAACCCAGGCTGTCCATTATATCCATAGAAAAGTTTAATAATAAACTGTAACTACTATGATAAACTTCTTCATGCTGTAAGTAAAGAGTCAAAGGTTAATTTATACTTTAAAGTAAAGTAAATTATACTTTAATTTACTTTTTTATACAATGTATAAAAAATTTTACTTATCTGGATTTCAATTCTAATAAATTAACCCAGAAAAGCAAAATCATAATGTCTTGTAACACTTTAAAAATATTACTTTAACTTCTTTTTCTTTAATAATTTGAAGTACTACCATCATGAAGCCGGTGATGGTGCAAGGGCACAAATTTCTGAGCCACGACTGGCATCAAACATCAATATTTAAAATTGCCAACGCAAATTTTCGCTGAAGTAGCATTATATTGTAATAAAGTTCAAAATTGATTAATGAAAAGGCCGTCGTTAGTAAGGCCGCACAGTAGCGTCGTTTAAGTGTAAAAGCGATGGGTGCGGATTCAATCGGGGTAGTGAAATATTTCGGTCACTAGACTAAATAAAGCTTAGCATTTAGTTCTTCCACTTAACTCAGTCTCGAAACTTAGGCTGAAAGTTGGAAATAGATTGTTGTAACTCTAGATTCCCTCTATCAAACATACTATGCGGGATATAGCCTGAATAAAAAAAAATCAGCTTCACGCTGTAGCCCGCACACAGCAGGGGGAACCTAGTGTTAAGACACTTCGTTCCCCAATTTCTGCCGAATTCTGGAAATATTGCGTGTTGAGTGGCAGAGCTCAACGCCGCGCTTGTCCTCGACACACGAACGAAGAAACGGAAATATAAATTTAACTAAATATTTCATCTCCTCGAGTGGGGATCGAACCCACAACCAGTCGGTTTTACACACACTTCATGCCGCTGCGCCGCGACTGGCCTGAATATTACATTAATTAACTCATAAAAGCTTGTATGTTTTGTTTAATATCTACAGTATACAATAATATAGTTTGCTTTTAATATAAAAACCAACCTCAAACAGGATTTTAATATTCCAACGGCAAAATCATTTTCAGCTTCGAAAATTACTTAAAATGTCACAGTTTTTTTCTGAACCTCTCATCGGTTACCCACATTTCTAATTGCTGTTAGTGTATTCTATACCTATAAAAATATTTTGAAGACTAAACAAACATACCTACTATTTTATATTCATAATATATTTACATGAGGCCAGTTGCAGCACAAGCGGGTGACTGTAAACGCGAAAGGATGTGGGTTCGATTCCCACCCGAGAAAATGAAATATTTAATATTTTCATTTCTTTGCTCTGGTAACAAGGCAAAGCGCGGTGTTGAGTCCCGCTAATCAACCCGGAATCGAAATTGGGGAAGGGAAGTACATGTATGGCAACAGTGTTCACAGTTCCCAAGTTCCCTCTGCCTAACCTGCTGTGCATGTGCGGGATACAGTATGCTTTTTTTTAAATTTTCAGATTCAATATACTGTTATTGACTGCAGTATAAAAATTGCCGCTTGGCAGGGGACGTCAAACAAGTGACATGTATGGCACTGATTGGTTATTGTGAAATAATGGCCTTTGTATAAAACATACAATAGATAAAGTCGCTATTTTTTTTTGTTATTTTTCTAATATTTTGAATTGAAATAATATCTAAAATTAAACATATTTGACTTGAAACACTGCTTTCTCTTACGTAATTTTCTTAAATTCTTACTGCTTACAAGCTATACACATGAATCAATCATACAAAACTGTTAATATAAAAAAAAAACATATGTTTAAATAATTCATATATACGTACCTAAATCACATAAACATAAATTTAACATTAACTTTATCCTTTCATCTATTTTTGTTTCCTTTTAATCTGGTTACCCTATCTCGGAGCGGTATTGGCGTGGACAATACTCCGTAATCACTTAGCAATTTTATTTTTTTTCCCGATATATTGGGCAGATTTTTGACACGCCCATTGTGTCGGTGCTCGTTAAAAATAATGAGCTCGGTCTGACCGAACGCCGAATTATTGGTATACTTGTTAAAATTAGATATATTTATATCGCTTTTTGCTAACACTGAACAAAAATATGAGTTAGTAAAAAATATTATTTTCCTTAATATTTTTTTAAAGTTTTTAGTAGTTTAGTTTAAGTTATGAATTTTAATCAAATATACTATTGTAGCTTTTTTAACTAAGATCTAAATCATCAAGTTTCTCTCGTATAACAGGATAGGAAAAATAACCGGACAACAGGCCAAAGCCAAGTCAAGACACTGTTCTATACATTCCGCCCAAAATCAAGGTATTGCCTGTTGAGCCGCCACTCAACACGCAATGTCTTGAACACAAGGCTATTGTCCAATAGGACAAGGCCTGACCTGGCATTAAAGCTGTTATGGCGCAGATACACAAGCGTGGGACTGTAAACAGGACGGTTGTGGGTTTGATTCCGATTCCTGTTTTAGTAACACGACCAAGCGCCGCGTTGAGTTCCGCCACTCAACACGCGATGCAGCAGAAAGTGGGGGATAGAAGTATCGTATTTTTCCAAGTCGTAAATATTATGATTAAAATAATAATAGGTTATTCAAGCCGTCGGGCTACAAAATAAAATTAAGCACCTTATTTTCCATTTCTCCAAGTACTCGATACTCAGTTAGCAATATCATTGTTTAAACTTGAGACAGGCCCACGATTGGATTAGATTAGATTAATTTTGATGGACTGCACAGAATTGTTTAGCTGACAGCCGGATTAGGGGTGAAAATTATTTTATAATTTTCCAGCTATAATTGTTTTAATTAAAGTTTTAAGATACGAATGTAGAAACGCTCCCTTGACAAGGGTTTATGTAAAGTTGATATAATAAATTATAACAGAACATTGAAATGAGTAATTGACAGATACAATATTAAGATTTTATAGAATGTATAAAATATCTATTTGTGGTAACAATTCAGAGAAGCGACGTCTTGTGGAGAATAGATAAAGTTATATTTTTATAATACAAATATAGATGGCGTTCCTAGTGGCTGCGCAGGAGTTACTCATTTTGTTTCTATTAATTGCTTGTCATTTAAGTTTAAATATAACTAAATTCAGTTGTATTATTAATTTAAAAATCAATGTCGATCAAAAAAATCAACATCATATAAATTTAATTTATGTTTAGTATTTATTTATATGTATGTAATTAGACTTGAATATTAAGGTACACCTTAAAATAGCTTTTGAAATGTACTTAAGAAAATAGTATATACATAATAAATATAATAATACATTTGATATATAAACTAAGAAGCAAAAAAATTAATTCTTGAGAAAATAAAAAGAGTTAATTCATATTTAAGTTACTAGATGGCACTACAAGTCTTAAACCTTTCAATATTATCAATACATAATAGTTTTTTTGTAAATTCCTTCGTAATTCAGTTTTTAAATACAGATAGTTAAAATCTATAAAGATATGATTTAAGGATACTATATAATCAATGCATAGATAAGTATATACTTAAATGAGAGACTAAATCGATTTACTTACTTGCTTCAAGTAAGTTGTAAACCATAAATTATTTATATTATGGTAAAATGAATGACAAATGTTGTTTGTTTTTTCTACCAAAGCCTGATTTCCGGCGCGTGTAATTGGATACAGCGTTTCGAGCTCCGTGAAATCACTAATCCTACTAATTCTGACAGCCATATGTCACTGCGTAACGACTGCGTCGGCGGCCATCTTAAGGTTACGTAAAAGTCAAAAATTTTATAACAACAAGCAAGATAAAATATTTCTTTATCTGTACTTATTTATATGTATTTGATTATTAAGGTACGCAATAAACTTGTTATTTTCATATGACATTTGTTCACGTAGTGTCACAATAGTTTGTTTTTCTATTTTTCATTGAATTCTTTGCGAAATTCTTAGCGAGTCTAAAACAGTCAAGTATTAAACATTTTAACTACGACATACACATATATTAATTAGGTTTTCAAGTTTTTTGCGTGATCATCCTTCATGATTAAAAGTATAATTTTCATATTTAATGTAAATTGAAAGCATGTTAGAAAATATACAAGTTATATTTTATTAATACACTTCCGTTCTTCGTTTCAATCTATCGTGATGCATACGGTCACATTCACCATAATCTAGACTGTATCTCTGGTGTAATTTATTGTTTTAAGTTTGTTTTAATTTATGTACCAAGAAGTTGCTTAGTAGTTCAAGGCCAGTCGTGGCGTAGAGGCACAAAGTGTGTGACTGTAAACGCGACTGGTTGTTGATTCGATTCCCACTCAATGAAATGAAATATTTGTTTAAATGTGTATTTCCATTTCTTTGCTCTGGGGTCCATGCAAACCACGGTGTTGATTTCCGCCACTCAACACGCAATGCCTCCAAAATTCGACGAAAAGTGGGGAACGGAGTGTCTTAACACTAGGTTCCCTCTGGCTACCCTGCTGTGTGCGAGCCAGCATGAAACTGATTTTTTTTTTAGTTGTTTAGTAATGCGAGGTAAGTCGTGGTGCAGGAGCACAAGTATGCGACTGTAAGGTTGTTAGATTCCCACACGAGAAAATGAAATTTTAAAATTTTTATTCTCTCACTCTAGTAATTAGATAAAATGCAGCTTTGAATTCCGCCATTCAACACGCAATGCTTCCTGAATTTGGTGGGAAGCGGGAAATGGACGTGTCGTAATAGCAACACTAGATTTCTAGGTTCTCTCTGCTTATCCTGCTATGTGCACGATAAAGCATGAAGCAAAAAATATATACCAAGTAAGTTTCTTTTACTATAAAGCAATAGCAAATTTAAAATATATGTTTAAGTGAGTAATCTGACCTTTCCCTCTTAATTTTGTGAAATAAATTTAAATAATGTATATTTCCACGTATGACATGAGTCACATGTTATAGAAAATGGTGACCTCACTCTTATCTTTTCTAACGTTACATGAAATAAAAAGTTAAATGCCAATACATATCGAAAATAGTTAGTTAGCTCTCCGATTCCAAGAAGAATAAATTGTAGATAAATATATACCTAGTTTTCAGACCAAAAAGATGAAAATATTTGAAAATCAACATTTAAGAAATGTTTAGAATGTACCCAGTAGCAAATCCAATTTTATAGACGATCATAAAATGTCACGCCGTTTACTTTATTTCGGGATCATAACATGTGTCGAAGGAAACGCATTTTAAACTGCATTTTAAAAGCAATATATTAGCAGATGTTAGAGGATTATCCTAAACGGGACCACCTGTTTAGGAGTCAACATTGATGGTTCAGACGTGCCCTCTGCCAGGATGCATTTATTTAAATGTTTTCTTCAGATTATGGGATATAACTAAATTATGGATGACTTAGACCTTGTCAAGATATAGTGAGTTGTATTGTTTTTACTGTGCCGTTGCAAATAATATATGGTTTTAAACTTTTAATAATACTAGTTAAAGTTGCTTTAGTAACATGTATCTGAAATTTTTTGATTTGTTTATTCTTTAGATATAAACATAATATCTTTTTCTCACTTAGTCATTTTTTCAGGTGAGTAGAAATGGTTTATGAAGTATATTTTTCATTTATTTTAAAATATAAAATATTTCGAATACAAATCCAATAATATATTCGAACTAAGAATCATCGCGTGTACAGTGACACTTTCAACTGTATTACAAATTTGATATTTAAGAGACGATTATTTATGTATGTGGTATTGTAAATTAGTAGAATAATGTAATGTAATAATGTACACTTGACGAGTCCGCCACTCAACACCGAACCGAACTTCACAATTTAGCGGAAAGTGGAGAACGGAAGTGTCTACATTGGAACGGAGTGTCTTAACACTAAGTTCCCAGAAGACTTCTGTCTGCATTATGTGCGGCATATAAAAAAAGTATAGTTGCTTCACCAATAATACAAATGTGTAGAAATAAAAAAAATAAAGAAAAAACAATATAAGAAAACTTAGGCGAGAGTGGTGAAATGTGGTGTAAATTCTCACACAATTTTAACTTTTTAAGTAAGTCCTTAATTGAAATCATAAGCGAGTGCCACGTTAAGCGGCTTTTTGTTTTTACAAAAAAATATATAAAAAACACTTTGTACTAAAACATTTTAAGTATAGTAGATAAATAAATATCTTTAGTACGGGACGGAAATCCTTAAAAAAAGCAAAAAAAAATGGAGATTTAAAACTATTACTATTTGCAAAAAAATTTTGATGACATTAATAGATTAATGTTGTATCCCGCACTTATAACAAGTAGAAGTAACCTAGTCTTAAGAAACTCCAGTTCCCACTTCTCGTCCTAGTTTTGAGACATTGCATTAACGGCGGAAATCAACGCTGCAATTTGTCTTGTTACCAGAACGAAGAAATTAAAATAATCCATTCCACTCAAAACTAAATGAATCGAATCCAAAGCCATCGCGTTTACAGTCAGACGCTATCCCGTAGCGCCTCCACGGTCTCAAGCTCATGGTAAGTATTGTTTTATAGTATTGTAACATATTAAACTATTTTAATACTTTATTTCAAGTGAAGCCTCCTTTGCCGCTAGAATTCGGTGGAAAGTGAAGAATGGCAAAGTTAACTCAAGGTACCTAGGTTCTATCTGTCTGCTCTACCTATAAAGCTAAATTAATATTAATGATTTATTATAAGTGTCCAAAAGAATATGCATTCTAGCCAATACGAAGTTATGTATTTACATAAAAACGAGAAAAAGGTACTAGCTCTATTAATATAAGACTTTATATTTAAAAATATTTATAACCAACTAAATATTTATAAATAATAATACACTAGTACCATTTAGGACCCACTAATGTCCAAAAAAGGTATTGTATAAAAATACAAAAAAAAATGTAACTGGCTATTTCTTTTAAGTTAACAGACGTTGCTGGGTATTCTAATTACAAAACAAGTATCTATCCGGAAAACGAACACGAAGTTCATTTTAAACTTTAATTTAATACTAATTGCCTTTCACTCTTCCCTTCATAGACAATCTTAAGTAATTTAGTCGACATTTTTTTCTTGTTACCATTGTTTAAAGACAGAGGATGCAATAAAAAACGTTCGTGTATTACTTAAGGCCTGCACTTGAAACCAATTATACTTTTAACTAAGCCCGACGGCCTAAAGAACCAAAAATAAATGACAGTCTCGAGTCATATTAGGTGTTTTTTGTTGTTAATTATATACTGTAATTAACTTCTTTGTTATTATTAAACATGTATGTATAGTATGTGTTATATGTTGTTGTATGTCTACTTAATTCAAATATATCATACATAAATAAATGTATGATAACCGTTTATTCAGTAATATATGCTCCTTTATTTAAAATTTTAAGATGTTTGTAAAAATATAATATGATAGAAATACAGCTAAAGCTATTTTTAACTATTTTTTTTAAATTACTTTATCTCTGCATATATATGAGTAGGTAGCTTCAAGCAAATGCAATCGTGATATATCATTTAGAGTTCCGAATCAATTTGAACTGTAAACAAAATCCATTCGCATTTAAAAATTTAAAACAACATCACAGCAAAATGGATAACTCAATCAACGTCAATCGAGTCGGCGGACGCGAAATGCAAAGGCCCGAAATCGAGTAGTGTGGGCCGACTGGTGAACAAGCATGTCACTACAATGAATGTACTCCACAAATCACCGGTACGGTTGTAGAGGGTATTTTTTGTCGTACGTTTCGTAGCGAAATTGAGTTTGGTCCACGAAAATTTGACCCATTCACAGCGTACGTCCGAAATAAACAGATGGCCGATGCCCTTTTTTTTTGGTGGTTTCCCTATTTTTAGTCATCGAACACAAAATATATATATCAAAATGTATGTATGGTCAGGGGCCAGTCGTGGCGCATAAGCGTGCAACTGTAAATACGACAGCATAAAATTAAATAAATCTTGCAATAAAAGCTAGAAAAAAACAAATGAATAAAAATGCAAAATAAAAGATTAAAATATTTTTTACACACTGTTTGAGCCACTGACAGATATGCAAAACCTACATATACCTACATTTCAGTTCAACTTTTTAATTGTGGCGTTACGAACTTTCATATAGCAATTGCTAAATAATGTTTATCTCGTAATTTTTAAATATAATCTTCTAATTAACCAACATTATGGGTAATAAATTATTTCTATAAAATACCAAATTATCTTCTGTGGCCAAGAGATTTCTTATTAACAAATTTATTGCGATATGTAACTCGAACTCGGTTATTATATTTCAAAGTTTTCCTTCGTAAATCTTATGGGATTTAATTTTTATGTGACAAGAGATGAGCTTTGTATGTCTTTTGAACCATATTCATATATGTTTTCTTTTAATATTTAACACCGTTTCCAAGTATAATAGTTTTAAAAACATTCTTGTTAGTGAAATAAAATGGATGGTCTTTGGATCGAGATATTTAGATGAAAGCAATGATTTGAATTAAATTATTTTGTTATATTTACAATTCATCTGCTTATACTATTTGGGTATAGTTTGTCTCTAAATAGGTTGATAAGAAAGGAGTTACCCTATAACTTATATTTTCCCCAGCTATTGTTGTATCTCTCTTATAAAGGCAGGAAAAAAAATATATTAGAAATTTCCATTCTTATTTACAATTTTAAACTGCTCAATTTATAGGTGCTATACTTGTATACTTTATTTAGCTTACCTATAGAGAATTCAAATGTAATTCAAAGTTCAAACAACATAATATGACTGTTTCGAGGTATATGTATTTAAAGAAAAATCCTTACTAATTTTAGGCTTAAATTTGGCAAAAGATAAGTTTTACGAGAAGACAATTACTATACAGTCGTAAAGAAACGCGAAACCGCAAAAACAATAAGAATATAAATTAGCCAGTCAAATGCACGAGAGCAATAAATCATACGTTTTGAGGCATTTAATTACCTACTAATTTATTTTCCACAACATCCATACCTTCATAAATGCTAAAATAAATGATTTATTATACTTTCTAAGAATATGTATGGGATTTTAAATTTTTAAAACGAGTAAAAATAGATGCGTTATTAAGGCACGTCAAGTAAAGTAATATTTATAACCGTTTTAGTATGAAATTAAAATTTTTAATAATGTAATTAAAGGTGATTAGAGAATTGAGTTTGTTATATTCCAGCCCGTCGTGGAGCAGTGGCACAAGGTGTGTGAATGTAAACTCGACTGGTTGTGGGTTCGAATTCCACTCGGGGAAATCAAATACTTATTTTAACTAAGGATGTTTTATGTATTGATTTATGTATTTCATAGGCATTATTATTGAAAAATATTAGAGTTGTGCATTTCTCCTGCTTATAAACTATATGTATTTATTTGAATATATATTTTATTTTAATTTATTCGTTCCGCCACTCAATACGCAATGCCACCAGAATTCGGCGAAAAATGGGCAACAGAGTGTCTCAACGCTAGATTTCTTCTGCCTAAACCTGCTGTTTGCGAGTTACAGCCTAAAGGTATTTGATATAATGATTTTATTAATTTCCTCTTTTTATCGTTTCACTCTGTATCATGTAACAGGAAAGGTAAAAGATTTATGATGAGACAAATTCTGAAGGCATTGCGTGACAAGTGTCGTACGTAACTCAACTCTCCGCTTCCCCACGTGAATAGAGCGAGTAAATGAATTATTAAATATTTAATTTCCTCGAGTGGGAATCGAACCTATAACCTGTCACATTTACAGTAGCATGCTTGTACTCCTGTGCCACGACTAGCCTCTTCTTTTTATCAAATTTCTTAAAAAAACCTAAGGTTATACAGGTATTCTACAATGTAATGTGATCTAGTACTTAGAAGGTGTAAATTGCGAGTTTAATTTTTATTTATAGCTAAAAAGACTTAGTTAATCATTTCAATATTTTGTCAAAATGTCTAATGTCATATAAGCAACATAGTCAATTATCCGATGCTTTGGTGTGGGTGCAATATTCACATGATGTTATTAAATTTTCAGTTGAAATATGTGATATTGTACGTAAGTTGTATGTTCTAACTTACGTAATATAAAGTTACGCAAGGTAGTATTAATTATAAGGAAAAGAAAAATCTAAATAAAACACAGCTGTAACCTGTTATCTCTAGCGGAGTAGTCAGAGAGAACCTTGCCAAACGGTACGTTTTATACGGTATATCTCTTTCGCTTTGTCCACTGTCTTCAACTTCTCCTACATATCTTCTAAGAGAGCTTCATGCTTTTTACATGACCTTCCTACAGACACTGAGTTCATTGGTACTACACGAGGACACCTTCGAAGATCAACTGGATTGAACTTCTGCTTCTCTAAAAAAAAGACAAACATTTTCATTAAAAAAACGAACACAGAATAATTACCAAATCGAATATAAACACATCATTAAATAAATAATATAGAAGTAAACTAACATATAGTCCACAGCATAAAAAATATTTAATAGCCCCTATAAAATGTTCGGGGTAAACATTTATATCACACATAAAGTATCGAACGCTAATTAAGAACGAAACGTAACGTCAACACAACGTTTATTTGCTATTTCCTCATTAACCTATATTAGGACTGTTTGAATAATATAATAATAAAATTCAGTAAGAAAAAGATTTTATACATTGCTTTTTGATAGACGAAAAAAAGGACTGGGACCGGAGCCGTCGAAATAGAGTTCCGCTGTAAAGTCTATCAAATTCTTTATTTTTTGTTACTTATTTCGGCTTTGCTGCAGTGGTCGGTTTTCTCGATGAATTAAGTAAATAAGTATTTTCTGAGATTAGCGCTTTCAATCAAATATGCTCTTTAGCTTTATAATTTTAGTCTGTAATAATATAGTAGAAAAAACTTGTAATGTAAATTAAAGAAAATCATATATCAAAAACATTTTAAGCGAAATAAATATTGCTATTTTTGAAATTATTTTTACTTTAATAAAAAATGCTCGTGAAATATAAATTTATTCCAAAAAAAATCTATATATCTATTTAAATTTGCTTTATTTTTTAAAAGAATTTCAAAAACAATTGCTTATTTAAAAACATTCCAGTAACTTCTCCTCGTATTGTCAAGTCCCAAAACTTCGTGTAGTAGGCGTGAGACTGTGGAGGAATTTGCATATATTCAAATAGAATACTCCTTTCGGTTTGTTTCTTTGAATAAATACAATTACTTAATCTACTTTAATTATACAGTTGGACGTCATGTGTAACTTTATCTGTTCGTGATGTCTCATTTGAATATTACTATTTTTATTTTTTTTATCACACAGCAGGGTAGGCAGAGGGAACCTAGTGTAAGACACTCCGTTCCCCATTTTATGCCGAATTCTGGAGGCATTGCGCCGACTCAACCGCCGCGCCAGAACTCAACGCCGCGCTTTGCCTCGACACCAGTGCGAAGAAATGGAAATATAAATTTAAGTAAATATTTCATATCCTCGAGTGGGGATCGAACCCACAACCAGTCGGTCTTACAGTCACACTTTGTGCCGCTGCGCCACGACCGGCCTATAATATTATTTTAACTTATAATATTATTTTAGGAAGGTCAGGTCTAGAATAGAAGAACCCTAACAGTTAGATATGTAAGTGAGTAATAAGAAGGATACAGAATAAGTAATAATTTTGAAAAGTCACGAAAAAACATGAGGACTTCCTTGAGAGAAGGTACAAATAGGTTCATGCAAAGACCATGGCGTTTGGCGCTCTGCTGTCTCCGGCTACTCCGCTAGGGATAGATTATAGTGGCGTATAGATTATAGACAGGGATAGATTATAGGAAGAGATAGATTAAAGAGAGGGCTAGATTATGGGGGTAGCGTAATTTCGCTTACAGTGTATCGATTAAACGATTTAAAAATTAGGAATGAAGACTGACAGAGACAAAGACATTTAATGCAAAAATAGTTCAATGGATAAGAAAATAAGGTACTACTTCTTATTGCTTTTAAAACGCTTACCAATTGATTTCTTAGTTTTTGACTCAAATAAGTAGAATCAAGTACATACATTTATATCACATCAGGATGAAGAATGTGAAACAGTGTAAATTTTATACTTTATTTATTTCCAAACTTCCTATATCCAAGAAAACATTTAACCAAACAATAGCTACCCTTACATAAATTACCGACTCGAATGTTTAACTGAAGGGATGAGGTAAGCTTTTCATTTAAGATATTAGGGGAGACTAAATCCAATGGTAATCCAATCGCACTTGTTAAATGTGGCGAGTTGTATGCACATCCGAGATAAAGGCCGGCACACAGTGAAGGGCTGACGCAACAAAAAATAGCTTAGCAAACTTAGTGTTAAAACACTTGGTCCTCAGCGCGCCGCCAAATATTGATACACTGCGTGTTGAGTGGCGGAACTCAACGCCGCGCTTAGTCTTATTATCAGAGCGAGAAAAACTAAAATAAAATATTGAAGGGGAGACTAAATCCAATGGTAATCCAATCGCACTCGTTAAATGTGGCGAGTTGTATGCACATGCCGAGATAAAGGCCGGCACACAGTGTCACGTGGCTGACGCGTGGCGGTGGCAAACGGGGACACATAAAAACATTTTGTCCTTTTCAAGTGTTGGCCACCTATCACACAGACGTGTAATACTTTGGAGGTTTCGTAAATAAATATAATTTTTGTGTAAATTTCTTTTCGAGCATTATATGTAATATTTATTATTTTATTTTTTATTTATATGTAATTTAATATCTTGATTTCATTGAGTCGATTGATGGTGTTTTTTTTAAAATCTGTTTAATCTGTTTGGTTAACCATATTTAAGATGATAATTGCTTTATATATAAAACTTGTATAGGTAACAAAATTAATTTATTATTATCTTAAGATTCAAATAATTAGCTGTATCAAATTAATAAATTGAAATTTAATTACACTTAGTATCACGCTTTTTCCCGCAACACAAGATAAGGGGCAGAGAGAATCTAGTGTAAAAAAATTATATTCCAAGCTTTCACCTCATTTACGAAATATTATATGATTGGAATTCAACACTTTTCCCCGGAAATTAAAACAATTTATATACATACATATAATCTTTCCTCTAAGTAGGAATCGAACTCACAACCGTATCGTTTACAATCAAAAGCTGTGCCGCTGAACCATGACAGCTTCAAAATATTTATAACATTAACTTAAACCATTAACCTATTCAATAAGTTTAAAAGTAAAATATTGCGTATAAAAATATGACACTGTGTGACATCATCCCTGGTTAAGCAAACGCGTGGCGTCTTGAAAAATAAGACTAAATATAGCCCCCTATTACGGAGTGAATGTGTTGACAACGTCCCTGCACTTAGGGGCACATTTGCGAGTATCGCCTGCTGAGATGTTTCTTTGAGAATAAATTACTGTATACTATGTACATATTTGATTGCCGCATTATGTCCTTTTAAAGTATGATTTTTAAATATGTAAAAAGATTGAATATTTGTAAAGTTTTGAGGGATTTTCTTATTTTTATTTTGCTTGTGACAGTTGTGCCGCAGTAGTAAAATATCTGACGGTAAACGAAACGGTTGTATGTTTGATTCCCACTCGGTGAAATTAATAACACATAAACTGTTAGTATTCAATTTGTAAATTGGTAGTAAGTTCGAATGTCACAGCCTATAATAGCATTTTAACAAAAGGAACTATTTAGATGTCATATATATATAGATATGTATAAATAAAATTGAAGTGTCTGCTTGTGATCTCAAAATAACCATGTTTTTTCAATTGGATACTCATACAAACATAGTAAAACCAATTTAAGTAATAAATAAATAACCACATTACTTAATTTCAAAAAGCTTAGGTATTTTAATTAATTTTCAGTTGGCGAGTTTGGGATACACACGATGATTGTGTGTTCTCACAGGATAAATTATTGAGAATCACATTCAAAACCGTGGGTTCGAATCCCTCTACGTTTTTTTATATATATTAGGGTTACGGTGTATTTCGCACATAGCAGGGTAGCCAGATGGAACCTGGGAGCCCAGTGTTAAGACATTCAGACATTCTGTTGGCATTACGTATTGAGTGGCCGTATTTCCTCGAACAGTCATAATATTTCAAATTGATTTAGAATCTGAAAACATAAAAAAATATAATACAATAAGCCTATCTCAGTTTCCATTTACATTTGTTTAACACCACAAAAACTTGTAATAATGGCAGTGGAATACACTCCAGCGGGCACTCGATATCGAGTGAGCACGATATGGCGGCACTCGTGGCAAATGAAATTTTGTTTTCAGTCGAAACCTTCCTCGATGGTGGAGCGCTCTTTTGCTTTTTCTTTTATATGTTTTTAACTACCGTCTGAGCTCAGTTTTGTTCTAACAATATTTAGAAATGAATTTGATGTGTATGAAGGTGACATATCTTTTATATCTTCTCATGACAATTTTATACACAAACTTGTCTTTTTGTGGACCTTTGTGTTATACACCAAATATACTAAATATACTCTGAATGTGACGATTTCTGATACCCACACGAACATAAATAAATTTATTAAATTTATGTATTCTTTAAATTTTGTTTATCATTAAGCAGGTTAATTTTATGCAAAATGTAATGAAAATATATTTTAAACAGCTTCACACTGTATCCCACACACATCAGGGAAATCTAGTGCTAAGACACTCTGTTCTCCATTTTTCGCCGAGTTCTGGAGGCATTGCGTGTTAAGAGGCGAAACTCAACACCCCGCTTATATATTTTATTTTTAATTTAAAATTAAAAGAACAAATTCCATACTATGTGATCATCGAGTAGTATGGATTCGTTGGTTCTGGCGCAAGCGCCAGAACCAACGAATGCCAGTGTGCCAGACCCCGCGAGTCGATGCGTCGGAACTAAAAAAAAAAAAAAAAAAAAAAAAAAAAAAAAAAAAAAAAAAAAAAAAAAAAAAAAAAAAAAAAAAAAAGGTTTAGCCCCCCATTTGAATCGATTGCGCTGGGTCCCAGAGCTCTATCTCTAACCATTCCAAAGATAGCTTTTCGATTAATTAAATCCCACTAGTCGCTTATTAGTCACCCTCATTAAGCTCACGCACAGCCTAATCACTCACTTCCCCGAATTGCTAACGAAGAACCTACGTCACAGTGCAGTGTTGCTGTCTCTTTCTTGCATTACTCATCACCTAACGACGTCACAGTGCCTGTCTCTTTGTCGCTATGTTAAAAAATAAATACTTGCAATTTCTCTCATTTTAATGTGAAACAATATTTTGTTTATTAAAAACTTCCCATTTAATATATATATTTTTATGAAATCTAAATAGTTCTATTGTATTTTTTATTATACAATGTTAGAAATAATGGCGCGCCGGTGAAACAATATTTTGTTTATTCAATAGGTCTCGATTTGATATATATTTTTTTATTTAGTTTTTAGTTGTTATTGTGAAATTTTAAACCTGTTCAAACTTCTAACAGATTTTGTCATTATTACTAATGGCATTGTTTCTTTATTACTCATAAGTCATAAGCATTAGTTTGAATATTATCGTTATCATTTGCGGTAGTTTAATAGGTTTGTTCATTTACATTGTATAAGTTAGTATAAAACGACTGTGTATCTTTTTTGGATTCATCACTAAGTTGTTCAGTGTCTTCTTGTTAAGAACTGCTGTGCGAGTGTTGTCTAGTAAGTGCTAACCACATGGAAACCATTATGGATGTGAGTATTACTTTTTATTCATGTTATTTTGTATTTTACTGTGATTATTTACAACGTGTGTTTTTTACCACTCTCTAACGTTTTTTAGATAGCATAGAAATTTATTTTATTTTTATACTCATTTTCCTTTGTATTCATTGTTGTAGCTTACGCGCTGCGTGGATGGGAATAATGCAGAATACGAAGAAAACACGTATAAACAATATTACTTCTCAACATCTGACGATGAACCTACCTCGCCATACCCTATCAAGATACGAGAGAGATCAAAGAGCAGTGACTCTCTAAACGAGTTCTTTCAAGAACCTCCGAAGATAAAAAAGACAAAACTAC
Organism: Heliconius himera; assembly: GCA_021202915.1. Lineage (NCBI taxonomy): Eukaryota > Metazoa > Arthropoda > Insecta > Lepidoptera > Nymphalidae > Heliconius > Heliconius himera. Next base: position 498,369 of record JAJHJA010000121.1, read on the forward strand.
ATTCTTCATCGGTGGGGCGAGCGACGAACGATGGTACCTCATATCTTACTACCAACGAAGATGACAGATCCAATGCAACACATCTCATAAAAATTGAGATATTTGAACTGAAAAAACTGGTTGATATACCACCGGAGGAGCATTGGAAATATGCAGATGTGAGAGTCAAATATTATAACAAGAAAAATAGCAAAAATAGCCACCACCAAATTACACGAAAGTTGGTACATAGTATCACCAAAGAAATTTCTAGTGCACCAAACCTAAAAAAATATCACTTTAAAAAAAAGACTAAATAAATTATTATACTAAAATTTTACTTTGTTTTATTTTCATTTTAAAGGCATTTTAATAAAACCAAATAATATTTTTTACATTAGCATTTATTACATAATAAATAATGTTTCATACATATTTTTTTACATAATGCTATCCTTATTTAAAATATTATAAAAGATTTGAACATATCGTTTAATAGAAGATCATTATTATTATTTGTATCTTGATTAAACATTTCAACAAAGTTAGTGAGAGACATACCTCTACGCTTAAGATATATATATACAAGACAGTATTCACCACAAAAAGAAGAAAAAACATTTTGAATTATCTTATTGCTATATATCCATCTACTTGTATTTCGCTTTAAAAATGATAAATGATAACTATTTGGTTTTCGACCAAAAGTATCGAAATATTCTCCAATTCCATTTGTACCTATGTAAATTGCTATCCAATGTGAGCCTGGTTTTGTATCAGGATCTAAATTACTGATCAAATAAACAGGAGTTGACATATGAACCGGCAATCGATTAGCAGCAAAAACATTTGACGTTAAGGTGGGATGTATTGCTTTTAAACATTTACTTATCTCTAAAGTATTCATGATATTTACGTCTACAGCACACAAAAGTTATCAAATATATATAACATATGAAATGGAGAATGTTATTTTATAAGAAGACCTACAATCTATTAACTACTAAAATCTACACTAACGTTTCTGTTCTTGTCTATTTCAATTAAATTATCAAACTCAGCATAAACAATACAATTTATTGTTTGAGTGAGAGCATTTTCAAACCTTACTTCTAACCTAACACTCCCATGTTTGATTAAATTCCAATGTGAAGAGGTGTTTGCAGCTAAATCAGGAGTTAGATCAAAAGCCATCAGACAATATCCTTTTGGATATCTATCTCTGTTGATGCCATTACCCTCATTCAAGAAGTGAATACCAGTTCCCGTAAATAGTGTATGATACATAAGAGTATGAACTCCATTACTAAACGCTGGTTGTAAAGTTTTTGATGGTATTTGCATACCATCGATATATAAACTAAACGTATTAATACCAAAGTTATCAAAATCGTATGGGTTTTTAGTATAACTACCGTTAAAAGCTGTGTTATTAACAAATCCAATAATACACCGTTTAGGTATCTGTCCAAGGAAAACATTGTCAAGTGTTTTACCCTGAACACCAGATGGAATTGTTAAGACTTTTACTTCAGCTCTTGTGATTGGATATTTTGCAGTTGTAGATGCTAAAACTTTTTGATGAGCAAGCAGTACACTCGGATTTATTCGAGCTTTACGAATCATAAGAGTAGCATCAGTGATTGATACTTTTACTTTTATATCATTTGTTGAAGCCATGAGGTTAAAAGAATCTCTTGATCTAACTAGTTTTACACACATTTCAACACCGTTTATCAAAAACTTTTCTTGATTAAAAATATCTCCATGTAAATGTCCAATCATTTCCACTTCTTTACTTTCCTTTACATATTTTTGTCTTTCTGTGAATCCTTTATTTGCTTCATCAGTATTGTTCATTTTCCCAGCAGTGTCTTCGTACCACAATCCACATGTAAGATGTGATTGTTTCGCATGTGGAGCATAATTTAATAGAGTTTCTATGTAAGCACGATATCCATATGTATTATTTGGTGGAGACATAAGTTTTTGATTTAAATAGACATCTAATTGACTAAAAAGAGAGTGAAGCCAATAATTGACTGGAGCTACAACAGTTGTATCCTCAAGAGGTGTTAAATCTTGATTTACTATTTTTGCTTTAACATGAATTAATGTATGTGACAAATCAATGTAATCATCACCAGATCCAGGAATTTGAAATTCTAATGGTCCATCGTCGCTGAGTGATGAAATTGGTTTGTAGTGAATCCATTGTCCATTTTCTATGCTTGTTTGAGTTGATGGTAAAGCGAATAAATCCAGTTCGGATTTGGCACATTCACAAGAATGATTATGTAAAAACGACATTATTTTTATTTGTTGAAAATATATCGTTGTAATTTAATTTAAAATTTCTTTTAGCTCTTTTTAATGTTCTTCCTTTTAGATTCTCCGACTGAATGAGACTTTGTAGGCGACGTCTACTGTTTTTGTTACCTGATCCTGTCATCACTCGATCTATTTTATCATCAGCTTTTCTTTTTAAATTTGAAGTAGCTTTCTTAAAACGTTCTTGCACTGATTCATTTAATGGTTTTGCCTGTACCATGTCTGATAAAAGTCCTACACCAGCATTCAATGCCTCTTTTGCAACCACTCTTGTTCCATTTGACAATAGAGGTAGAATTGATCTAAACAATCCACCCAAAAAACTTCCAATACCATGACCACGCTGATGTGTTGTACCTTTATAGATAACCCCAATTCCAGTTCCAGCTTGATGCATGTAATATTGTTGATATGGACAAATATTATCACTACGTTTCTCATACATCATTTTATTTAAATTAGTTGCGTTTGAAATGTAACTTAACACAGCTCGTTCCAAATTCAAATGGTATATTTTCTCCGGTGTTAGACCTTATATCTATTTCAATTGTATCAAACTCTCTACGCATTACTGGAATATAGTGCGGTGGCGAAAAAACGTGCATTTTGTTCGATCCATATGCATATTTAACTGGATCCAAGGAAATAATCCGTAACAATGAACACATTACGTCTCCCACTATTTGAGGTTCTACGATATCACAGTAAATTAATAGTTGTGATGGTAAACCTAAGTAAAGGTTAGCTGGAAATTTACCTGTAGTTTTAGTTCTTACATCAGTATTAGGATCAAAACCAAGCTGAAGACTTAATTTTGAAGAAAACTTAAGAGAAATGAGGTCATCGATATTTCCGGTTAAAGTGATGTATTTTGAAATTTTATCGTAGCGTAGTTTAAATGATTCTCTAGAATTCAGTGCTGATAGAACATCATCTATATTTTCATAACTAGATGCTGGGATATGATTTTTATAAGTAACAATCTGTGGTTCAGCTTCATTGGGAACCTGCGCTTTTTTACTTATGTACATTATATTTTGTTTACTTTGAACAGTAAACATAGTACATGGATACTGAAATTCAACAATTCCTACCGACCATTCTCCTTCTAGTTTGATAGATTTTGGAAGTTTTGTTGAAAAGTGTGTTGTCTTATTATCAGGAAAGTATAAAAATGAGCTGTTACTAAGTAGCGTTAAATAAAAATCTTCGTTATTCATGACTCTAAGCTCGATGCTAATATCCAACTGTTAAATTTATTCGGATAACCTTTCCACTTCACGAACAACTCCTTTGTGAGACCTGAATACCGAGTACATATAATTTTATCTATTTTGTGTTTTGTAGTGGGATCATATGTTACTTTTTGTAACTCTTTTTCATAGAATGTTCCTATTATAGGTTCATCTTTTAAATCTTTTAAAGTATACACTAACCACGGTGATCTCTCTATGACTGATGTAATTATAAATATTTCATCACTCCAATTTGTTTCATATCCTTTTTGAAATATGTGTTTATATTTTGTTATTCTAACATGATCACCAATTTGAAATTTAGGAATGGTTTTATACTGACTATTTGTGTTACCATACAAATTACGCCAAACTGTCATTATATTATTTTGATTAACATCACAAGGACGCATCTTAATACTTCGATGAATGCTATGGTTATATGAATAAAGCAAATCTTGTAAAATGTCAACATATCGATAAGTATTTTTATGTGTAAAATATCGCCACATTTTCATTTTCAATGTTCTCTGAAATCTCTCAACAATACTGGCTTTGATATCAGGATTGTTCGTCGTATAGTAATTAATATTTCGCATTTTTAAAAACTGTTGTACATCTTTCGATATAAATTCAGTACCTTTATCAGATTGTAAGTGTCTGGGAATAGTGTTAGCTTCTAAAAATATACTTGAAAAACATTTTTTTATAGATTCAGAGTTCTTTTTTTGCAAAGGTCTAGCAAATGCGTATTTACTAAAAACATCGATAACACATAAAATATATTTATTTCCATCATTACATTCACTGTAATTTCTCATGTCACTTAAATCAGCTTGCCAAAGATCGCTAATATTAGATAAAACATATTTATTTCTCGAAAATCGTCGCTGAACAGGTTTATGTAGGGTATAAGTTTCTTGAGACTCCAACCATTTTTTTGTATCTTCTTTAGTCATTTTACTTTTCATTGCTTCAGATAATTTATTTAAACTACTATAACCAGCAGGATTAGAAACATCATAATAAATATTTTTGATTTCTAATAAGGGGTCCATCTTTCCCAAGCAATTTTTCGTTTTACTTTTTCTTCGTTCGATTTTGGATATGTTTGGGGAGTTAATTGATTTGCGGTGCTTGAAGATTCTGTCACAGCTTGTGATGTTTTCCCAAAATCAGGTGTCTTTGACATGACATTTATGAAAGTCGCTCGTTTTGGATTTCCTATATAACTCAATGGTACTTTTAAATCCTTCAAAACTTGCGAAAATTCTACCCAACCATGTGGCGAACTGTTTTTGAGTGGTCTTACAACATCATTGATTAAGTCAACAATATTACTTTTATAAACTTTCTTGTTGTCTATAAAAATTGTACCGTCATCGTTCCAATTAATCTTATTTTTATTTTTCAATAAAATATCAATTAACAGCTCACCTTTTATTTTATATGTCTTTGGTATGAGTTGAAGCAGTTGAGATTTAGTGTAATAGTCATTACTTTTGTGTGGAATATTCTCATTAATCGGTCTTTCGTGTGTTTTCATAGGCTCTTCTTTAATGTCTGCAGTTTTCTTTGTTGTTACATCTTCTTTTATATAATTTCCCGACTCACCAAAATTTACTAAGGGTATTTCTATTGGTTTTCGATCTTTAGCAATAAAATACAAATATCTCTGAAGAGTTTGTTGATAAAGTGACCATTTCTCTCTGTCGTCTAATTTAGTTTTTAAAACTTTACTCATTTCTTCATCAAGTTGTGATAAATTGTTAACGGTAGTATTAGCATTATCTTTCTTAAGTCTCTCTATTGCTTCAGGTTCAATTAATATCATTTTCTTTGCGTTCTCCATTTTTATTCTAAATCAATGAATTAAATAGTACACCCAAAACTGTACTCAAGATAATTGGTAAGAAAGTTCCACCTTTTTGTATTATAATATTTTTTCTAGCTTTGTTCTTTGTCTTTGAAACAAGCTTTCTTAAAACATTCTTATACTTATCTAATTTATTTTTGTGTTCGTCTTGCAGTGGAATTTTCCCTTTCAAAACATTGTATATGCACTCACAAATACAATCGATTTCTTCTTTATTACAAGCGCCAAGTAAAACTTTTCTATATTTTGGTTTTAAGCAATGTAACGCTCTTAAAAACTCTTTATGTGCCTTTACTCTATGCGTCATTGTTTAATAATGATGGAATTGTCTTTAGAGTTATTGTATTTATATCCTTTCTTAGGAATGTAACAAATAGTATATTCATCAGGAAATATGTTAGTTTTCATTCGGTAAATATCATCTGTATTTTGTTTTAAATCTATCATTAAGTATCCATGTGGTTTACTAGTGGCATCTTTGTATGCTTCTTCAACATATTTAGGATTCTCAGGTACTATTTGACGAGCAAGAAAACGTATTTGAGTTTTGTCTCTAGGATTTTTAAAGTAAATGATGTAGCTAGAATTTAACGATATATCACGTTGTCCTTTCCCTTGATGAAACAAGTTTTGCGTTATATAGAATACACTCAAGTTTCTATGATGACTCCCTTTAGTAAAAATATCAACTATGCGCCCATCAGATTCTCTCATAAGGTCGTCGATTATAATCAATTGAGGATACTTCCCATCAAACATGTTCAAGTCAGGAATTCCTTGATAGTAATTAACTCCATTTAAATTGTATAATGGTTGCATTTCATCGTAACACCATAAGATAGTGTTAAATTCTTGATTACAAACATGATTTATGTTTTTCAAAAAATCACATACGAACTTTGATTTTCCGCAGCCACTAGGACCCGCTATAATAGCAGTGAAAGGGTGTTCAAAATGAAACATGTTAAATGTAGTAGGATACGTCTATTCAGTTAAAAGGTAAAACTAAATATGTACATATAAAAAAATCCATAACATTTTATTATATTTTCTTAACTAATACAATAAAAATGATATCTTAATACTATCTTAACTTATAATGACCCCAAGCTAATGTATCCATTGAGTTAAGCAAAATATGTCGCTTGGTGTCGTTGTATGACAAACAAATTTTATTATTTTTTTGTGTAAATATAATATGTTTGATGCTTCTAAATCTATACATTTCAGCGAGTTGTATTTTTTTATTAAATAAACATGATTTATAGTCACTAACATTTAGTTTCTTGGTTACACTTCTATTAACCCCTTTAGCTTTGGTGATAGTACGATCTTCAACACTCATTGCATACATTTTTGATCGCAATCCAACAAATTCAGTAAGAATTTTACCGTTGTTCTCGTCTTTAAAAAATCCTAATTTCTTTTTATTTACTTGAGGAAAGTGAAACTGATTATTTGGAGGATAATCAGAAGTATCGAAATATGAATTTAAATCTCCCTTAATTTCTTTGTAAAAATCATCGCAAAATATTTGGTATATCAGACTATCAGTATCAGTATATAACAATTTTATGTTGGTAAATTTATTTTTCATGTACTGATAGTGAAAGTCATACATTAAAGTCTTGGATATCTCTAATATGCTAAAACCTAAATATATGGGCTTATTATAAAACAATTTAGTTTTGCGAAGTTGGACTGCGACCAAATTTTCAGAAAAAATGGAAAGACTGTGGAATTCGGGGCGAGCAATGAGACTCTGAACACCTTTGATTTTTCCATGATTTTTCCAATGTGTTAATAACTTTACGTTTACTCTTTTTTCGATATTTTCCATTGTCTTTCCAAATACAGAATTATTCATCAGCTTATAAAAATCTTTTTCAAAGTCGGATGTTGCTAAAGTTCGTAATTGGGTGTTTAATTCAATATATTTTTTTAACCAAGGTTTTTGCTTGAATTTTAATACTCTATGAACTTTTTGTACTCGCAAACCATATTTCTCACATTGCAAAAGATTTCTATAATGTATAACATATTTTTTTTTGTTATATAAATTAGTAACTAATTTAGATTCTTTCGAATTACCTACACAAATATTTTCTGGACACAATGGAAAGTCGGAATGAGCATCATGTAAGCTATCGGGGTATTCTAGATCTACTTCTAAAATATATCCAATATCAGAGGTGATTGGTACATTATAATTTACATAAGGATCTTCCCATTCAAAATTAGACAAAGGCAAATATTGAGACATAGCCCACCCATATAAATTGTTTGCATCAAGATAAATTAAATATGAAATAAGATCATTACTATCAAAAGTTTTCATGTGTGGATTATTTGCTTTTGCATAGCGATTACTGCATTGCGATATGCCTCCTCTAATACTGGATTTGACAAAAGCAATTTTATCAAAATCTGTTAATAATTCTAGCTCAACTTTGGTATATTTTAACATAGCATCCCAACTTAACCCTGGAGCGGTATAGTAATGAGCAGGATCTAAATCGTAAGTCTTCATGCAAACATTTCTAAAATTTTCGAAAATATCACATAAAAGTATTACATCAGTTTTTAAATAAAGATTAGAATAGTCAGCCATATTTTGACAGTGGAAATGAGACCATACTTTTTGAGCATGATTATAATCATCAACTGAAATGCTTTCACCAGTCAATGTACTAGCGAAACACTCAATTGATGGCAAAGATGATAATTCTAATGATTTGAACGAAGTCATATGTTCATATGGATAAACACCTTTCCGCTTTAACAACTGAAAGTCTTTATCGGAGGGATATTGTTTTTTCGTTTCTCGGAACTCATCGTCATTAAGATTCTTAGCTAGTGAATCTAAACTACTCGATAAAAATTTAAAAGAGTCAATAAACCTCAAACTAACCTTTTTACCATTTACATTCAGAATTTTTGAGAAGGAAATATACTTTTCTTTATTTTGTGGAATGATTTGTACCTCACCTTCGACAAAATTTAATGCATGTACAATAAAATGAGCATCGTAATTGCTCAGATTATGTAATATTATAGGAATAAATGAGGTGTTATGAATTTTTTTGCTACAATTCTCATGGCATACACCTATAAAAGTACCTAAATGCCAGTCGTGATCGATATATCGTTCGTCCTTTAATTCACTCTCACATATGTAACATATAGAAGCTTCTTGTATTGTTTTGTTGTCTATTTCTGATAGAGGAAGAGGACATTTTTGAAACGAATTAGCTCTACAAATAATTTCTATATCTTTACGTAAACTTGTCAAAAATACGTTAGCACAATTTTCGCCGGTATAAGTAACATATTTAGAAAGCTTATTATCATATGAACATTTGACGTAATAACCAAAGCTGTACTCATCATGTCTTTGAACGTTGGTAGTGAAAGATTTAAAAGGATCATTGGAACATGAATCGATTGGATTGAGAAAAGATTCAAAATCTGCGTAAATCACAAAGGGTACTCTCTTTTTCTTTTCATAACCTTCGAATTTTATTTTATCACTTGGTACATTTTCACCACGCCAGTTTTTTTTACTTATATTTTTATTTGGAAGATCGGTTCTGACATGTGTGCAATCATTCAATCTATGTCTATCGAGAGCTTCCTGACTGTTAAAATAAATAAGGCAGCCGTCACAAATGTAAATGGCATTATTTCTTGATGTAACCTGATGACTCACTAAACGAGATAAGTTTTTTATATAGCAATAATGGCCATTACTTCCACTTGTTATGTAAAGTAAATTAATATGAATAGGTTTGAGACACTTTGTAAAATATAATGGACCAACCACAGAGTTAGACTTACTCAAACCATTGTATTCCAGTCCATAAACGTTAACACTCAAATTATTCAACTTTTCGATTTTATGAATGTCTGTTAACTTCACAGGAAAAGGAACACCAACAAAATTTAACTTGTTTTCATATTTTGAATATGAAGAGACTCGATCTGAACTTTTATTTGCTGGGTACAATGCTGAGAGTAAAGCCCACTTAAAGCACTGAACATCGCTATTTTTTACATTTATTACTGCCTTTTTGTTTCGTATGTCGTGAGGCAAATCAATGTATGAAGATCCGCGAAGTGGATTAAATTTATTCACATTCATATCCAAACTTAATATTTTCTGAATAGACCAACCGCTGTCTTTCTTTTCAAATTCAGTTATTTTGTTTGCAAATGTTTCATTTAAAGAATCGAGAAATTCATTTAGATTAACAGATTCGTTAATGACGACATTCGGAGTTTGAAAATCAAAAGTATTTGTCAATTCTTTACATTGTTGAATAAAATTAGCTTGGAGTATAAAATTAACTTTAAAGGTTTTCAAAGCTACTATACTCTCACTAACTAAAGTAAAAAGAGTATCTCTGACGGAATTTAAAAACAAATTAAAATCTAAAAGCTCATCACTAACGGAGAGTGGAGTTATTCTGTAAGTATAAACACGTTTTCCAAATGCTTTTTCGATTAATGTTACATTAGGAAAACAGTGATGAATGCGTAATGCATTATTTTTATGAGTATTGCTTCGGTAATGATTTGCTAAATATCTCTCCTTTTAACAAGTATTTTGCATACCTCACACTTGATCATGTCAATGTTTAATGGTTGAACTGATGATTCTGAATCCCTCGAAGTTGAAGGTTCGCTTGGACGTCTCATTTTCACAACTTTTTTATTGTTATCTTGAGCTACGCGTTTCAAGCCTCTGCCAACTTGTAAGCTGGTTAACAAAGAAAAAATAAGTTTTAAATTCAATATCTCATAAATTTAAACAGGAAAAAGAAGAAATAAATAAAAAAAAAAAAAAACATTAATAATCATTATTACTTACTGCTTTTCCACACTTTCACTTATGTTGAACAAAGCTTCATCAAATTGTGAATCAAAAGTCTTTGACTCAATACTTGTGAATTTATCGTTGAAAACTTCCATAGCACATTCTGCTGATTCAACAATCTCGCAAATTTCATCCAATTCCTTGTCAGTCCAGCAATTACTTTCAATCTCCTGTTCTTTAGTAAAAAACACACTAGTAACATGATCACAGTTCGACATTTTCAACTACTATTTAACTCAACACGAATTAATGTACCGCAAGACGGTTTAAAAGTGAGTATGTTAGAAACGTTTTTGGCTTTTATAGATTCTTTATAAATGAACAAACCTATTAAACTACCGCAAATGATAACGATAATATTCAAACTAATGCTTATGACTTATGAGTAATAAAGAAACAATGCCATTAGTAATAATGACAAAATCTGTTAGAAGTTTGAACAGGTTTAAAATTTCACAATAACGACTAAAAAATAAATAAAAAAATATATATCAAATCGAGACCTATTTAATAAACGTAAATATCATGAATACTTTAGAGATAAGTAAATGTTTAAAAGCAATACATCCCACCTTAACGTCAAATGTTTTTGCTGCTAATCGATTGCCGGTTCATATGTCAACTCCTGTTTATTTGATCAGTAATTTAGATCCTGATACAAAACCAGGCTCACATTGGATAGCAATTTACATAGGTACAAATGGAATTGGAGAATATTTCGATACTTTTGGTCGAAAACCAAATAGTTATCATTTATCATTTTTAAAGCGAAATACAAGTAGATGGATATATAGCAATAAGATAATTCAAAATGTTTTTTCTTCTTTTTGTGGTGAATACTGTCTTGTATATATATATCTTAAGCGTAGAGGTATGTCTCTCACTAACTTTGTTGAAATGTTTAATCAAGATACAAATAATAATAATGATCTTCTATTAAACGATATGTTCAAATCTTTTATAATATTTTAAATAAGGATAGCATTATGTAAAAAAATATGTATGAAACATTATTTATTATGTAATAAATGCTAATGTAAAAAATATTATTTGGTTTTATTAAAATGCCTTTAAAATGAAAATAAAACAAAGTAAAATTTTAGTATAATAATTTATTTAGTCTTTTTTTTAAAGTGATATTTTTTTAGGTTTGGTGCACTAGAAATTTCTTTGGTGATACTATGTACCAACTTTCGTGTAATTTGGTGGTGGCTATTTTTGCTATTTTTCTTGTTATAATATTTGACTCTCACATCTGCATATTTCCAATGCTCCTCCGGTGGTATATCAACCAGTTTTTTCAGTTCAAATATCTCAATTTTTATGAGATGTGTTGCATTGGATCTGTCATCTTCGTTGGTAGTAAGATATGAGGTACCATCGTTCGTCGCTCGCCCCACCGATGAAGAATGTAGTTTTGTCTTTTTTATCTTCGGAGGTTCTTGAAAGAACTCGTTTAGAGAGTCACTGCTCTTTGATCTCTCTCGTATCTTGATAGGGTATGGCGAGGTAGGTTCATCGTCAGATGTTGAGAAGTAATATTGTTTATACGTGTTTTCTTCGTATTCTGCATTATTCCCATCCACGCAGCGCGTAAGCTACAACAATGAATACAAAGGAAAATGAGTATAAAAATAAAATAAATTTCTATGCTATCTAAAAAACGTTAGAGAGTGGTAAAAAACACACGTTGTAAATAATCACAGTAAAATACAAAATAACATGAATAAAAAGTAATACTCACATCCATAATGGTTTCCATGTGGTTAGCACTTACTAGACAACACTCGCACAGCAGTTCTTAACAAGAAGACACTGAACAACTTAGTGATGAATCCAAAAAAGATACACAGTCGTTTTATACTAACTTATACAATGTAAATGAACAAACCTATTAAACTACCGCAAATGATAACGATAATATTCAAACTAATGCTTATGACTTATGAGTAATAAAGAAACAATGCCATTAGTAATAATGACAAAATCTGTTAGAAGTTTGAACAGGTTTAAAATTTCACAATAACAACTAAAAACTAAATAAAAAAATATATATCAAATCGAGACCTATTGAATAAACAAAATATTGTTTCACCGGCGCGCCATTATTTCAAACATTGTATAATAAAAAATACAATAGAACTATTTAGATTTCATAAAAATATATATATATGAAATGGGAAGTTTTTAATAAACAAAATATTGTTTCACATTAAAATGAGAGAAATTGCAAGTATTTATTTTTTAACATAGCGACAAAGAGACAGGCACTGTGACGTCGTTAGGTGATGAGTAATGCAAGAAAGAGACAGCAACACTGCACTGTGACGTAGGTTCTTCGTTAGCAATTCGGGGAAGTGAGTGATTAGGCTGTGCGTGAGCTTAATGAGGGTGACTAATAAGCGACTAGTGGGATTTAATTAATCGAAAAGCTATCTTTGGAATGGTTAGAGATAGAGCTCTGGGACCCAGCGCAATCGATTCAAATGGGGGGCTAAACCTTTTTTTTTTTTTTTTTTTTTTTTTTTTTTTTTTTTTTTTTTTTTTTTTTTTAGTTCCGACGCATCGACTCGCGGGGTCTGGCACACTGGCATTCGTTGGTTCTGGCGCTTGCGCCAGAACCAACGAATCCATACTACTTCATCGTTATAAATCCGCTTAACCGTTTCGATTTCCATTTCCAAAGTCGAAGTACAACTATGAGCTTATTTATAAAAATATTCTGAATTTTCCACCAGTAAGCGTAAAAATATGAATAACAAATCAATATTAATAATATATTTTTAACGCATACGCGTGCCTTTTTAAAATGAACGAGAAATTTTTTGATGGATTAAATTACTGTAGCATTTTATTGCATTTCTAAAGTAACTGTTGATATATGAGAATGCTTTATATTTAACCCGGCGTTCGTCGCTACGGGGTAACAAATACCATAGAGGTAATAGAAATATATATCCATATCTATTTTTCTATATAATTTAGAGACTAGTCGCTTTAGGTACATTTCTGCTTAGAAATGTCTGCTTAGAGACACGTGCTCCCCAAGTGGCTGACAGTTGGCACCACGTCCTTGGACGCAGTAGACATGTAAAGTGAGAATAGGTAAAAATTTTAATTTTAATTTTAGTTCCCACACAACTAATTAATTAAACTATAAAACCATAGTTTCTCAAACTTTTGATCATTCACAAGCTCCTATTCCATTTCATACACGCCAGCTTACATATCAAAAGGCATAATTGCACTAAAATATAACCATTTATTTCTTAGCAGCATCAATAATCAGCGTCACCAATAATCAGCGTCACCAATAACCGCAGCCATCAAAGAACTTTCATATTAAAAAGTTGTAAAACACTCACGTTCACACATCCCGTACATAATTGAGTCATTTTACACGAAAGGATGTGATTACGAGCGAACATAAAAATGTATTATTTGGGGAACCTAAACGGAACTTTAAAAATAGAAACAGGGGCTACAACATTATGCTGGTGCACGTCCCAAAGCGACTGCGTACAAACTGATTTTATGCGGCTGAATGGCAAATCATTGGCGAGTAGTGTTTAAGTGACCCACCGCTTTTGTTGGTCAATTTGCTGTGAATTCAGTGTGTATTATCGGTTGATTTTGATAAAACTATATGATTTATCTCAATTATATTTATAATGCACTAAAATTATGTTTTGGCACTAATGGTTCGATTGAAATAGGATATTTGTCTATATATAAATTATATGTGATTAATTTTATTATTGTAATCGGTGAATTCGTTTTAAGGTTCCAATGTAACAAAATAATAGTTGTCGCCATATTGTTTACACACGTACCTATATTATATTAGATAGTAGAAGAAATCAAGTTAAAAAAACATATTAATAAAAATACATAATAAGTTTCTGAACTGGTAGTGTTTTAACATTAGGTTCTCTCAACCTACTGCTGCTGCTGCTGTGCTGTGTGCAGGATACAGCATGAAGCTAAAAGGAATATCTAATATATTTGTAATATATACATAAGTAATATTCATAGTGATAACGGAGTACATTCATTGTACTTATAGAATACATTGAAATTTAACATATACATTTTGCATCAGACAGTTATGCTTAAAAATATTTTAGCACGATAAAAAATTCAAGGCAAAAAATAGCCTATTACCTACCTACCCGCGAGTAAGTACTAAATCTACTACATTTCGTGCATTTCCTGTAAACCGTTTTCATGAGTAAAACTAAAACAAAATAAAACTGCCACGTTAGCATAGTAATTAAATAAAAAAAAAATAATTTGCTTCACGCTGTATCCCGCACACAGCAGGGTAGGCAGAGGGAACCTAGTGTTAAGACACTCCGTTCCCCACTTTCTGCCGAATTCTGGGGGCATTGCGTGTTGAGTGGCAGAACTTAACAATATAGCAGCAGTAATGAGCAGCTGCAGCATGCAGCAGCAATTATAGCAGAAATATAAATTTAAGTAAATATTTCATCTCCTCGAGTGGGGATCGAACCCACAACCAGTCGATTTTGCAGTCACATCTCGTGCCGCTGCGCCACGACAGGCCTCATTAGAGCATAGTAATTGATAAATAAATATGGCATAGATTAGTAGTAATTTGTATATAGCAGCTTAACCATTTCATTTTTTAACTTTACGGGATTTTTCCTCCAGAATTCCCCAAAAAGTGGGGAACGATTGTTCTTCTCTCTTCTTCATAATAGCACTAAGTTCCCTGGTTCCCTCTGCGTATCCTGCTATGCTATACAGCTAATAAAATCTAAATCAAAATAAATCGTTTATAGTTATGTTTATAGTAATTTAAATAATAATAAATTAATATTTATATTAAGCCCCTGCAATAACCAAATAACTAGTGAATGAACTTGCGCCCACACAGTATTGTGATAGAATTATTGAATTCATTATTGAACACAGAATGTGATCGACAATTTCTCTTGATTATAATCGTCATTGTGTAAATTGATGGAATAGATACCATACCTGTATCATTGTTGTGCTGTATGTAGATATGTTCGTCTTATTGATAAAAAATAAAATGAACGTAGGTGTATTTGTCATTCGTTGTAATCTATATATATAAAAGGACTTGTGCTGACTGACTGAGGTAAGACGCACGCAGAGCCGTAACCGCTGATGGTAGAAACGTGAAATTTGGGCAAATGTTTATTTTCATATTCTGGACATCCACTAAGAAGGGATTTTGAAAAATTCTAACCCTAAAGGGATGAAATAGGGGTTGAAAGTTTGTATGGATTTTTTTTTTAATCTGTACCGATTTTTATAAAATTTGAAATTCACTCTTAAAAACATTTCATTGAACACGTGTTTCATGGTTTTTTAGAATTTACCCCCTAACGGTTCAAATAAGGGGTTAAAAGTTTGTATGGAAAAATCTTTAAATCACCACCGATTTTTATAAAAAAATTAAGTCAGACTGTTAAAAATATTTTATTGAACACGTCTTTCGTGGTTTTTTTAGAATTCACCCCTAAGTGTCTAAATAACCGGGCGAAGCCGCGCGCGCCCACTAGTAATAATCTCCTCTCCATATATAATAAAAGTATAGAAAAGTCAATTCTGTACATGAAAGATATAAAAAAAATAAAAATTAGGTCGGTTTATATGTCGATTATAGAACCTAAAAAACCACTAAACATAATTCTTGTCTGTCTGTCTGTCTGTCTGTCTGTCTGTCTGTCTGTCTGTCTGTCTGTCTGTTTGTTTGTTCGTCAATCACGCAAAAACTACTGGACGGAAATTGATGAATTTTTGCATGGTATTAGCCTAGGTTCCCAAGGTACATTTTTTTTGGGTTTCATTCCGAATTTCATTATAGTTTTATTTTAAAAAAATAAAAACTGAAAAATGTAAATTCCTTAAAATACCGATAACTACTGTATGAAATTAATTTATTTTTAGCATGGTAATAGTTCAAAATCTAATGCAACTTATAGAATAGTTTTTATCATAGAGTACAAAGAAATTTTACCAGAAAAAATAACATAATTATATTTTTTTATAAAAAAAATCGACTTCTTCAATTTCAATCGGATTTCATACTCTGAACTTAACCAAACTTTCACCAAACTACCCTTTATGTGTACCCTTTCTAATAAAAAAAGAATCATTAAAATCGGTTGAGATGATACTGAGATATTAGTCCATTTGTCGTGCACATACATAATGTAAATTTGAGATTTATATGATTTTTTCATAGATACCACTGTCGGAAATAAACTAAATTAAAATAGGACTATACGAGACGCACTAGCTTCCAAATAAAAAAAGAATTATCAAAATCGGTTCACACAGTCAAAAGTTCTGAGGTAACAAGGATAAAAAATACAGTCGAATTGATAACCTCCTCTTTTAAGAAGTCGGTTAATAGAAATTTGACATAATTAAATTACGATTATTGTATTTAACCACGATTTAAAAGAAGAAAGTAAATTGAGGCCGTTCGTGGCACAGGGGCACAAAGCATAAACTGGTTGTGGGTTCTATTCCCACTTGAGGAAATGAAATATTTATTTAAATGTGTATTTCCATTTCATCGCTCTGGTGTCTAGGCAAAGTGCGGCGTTGAGTTTCACTACTCAGCACGCAATGCCTACAGAATTCTGCGGAGAGTAGGAAACAGGAAGTAGTGTCTTAACACTAGGTTCCCTCCCGCACGCAGCAGGGTAGGCACCCTGCTGCGTGCGGGATACAGCGTGAAGCTGAAAAAAGCTAGCTTAATAGTTGTTAAGTCTACTATAATTATTGTTTTAATCGTTAACGTTGGTGACATTAACAAAAATAATAAAGTAGGTATATTTTTCGGGACTAGCTCAAATGGCGATATCTGCAATAAAAAGTACAGTAATACCCCGACTTACGCTACCCCGTTTTACGCGAATTCGGAAATACGCGGTTTTTCATTTTGATTGCCGCGCATCGGTTCTCTCGCTCTGCCCACTCAGTTTTCAGTTCGCGACAGGTTTAAACATGTTCCGCGTGAAATTGTTTTACGTGCGCAGTGCGTTTTACTTATCATCTTTAATAATGTCGTCTAACGCCCAATATTAATAATCTATCTCCTACGTCAATCTTCGATTGTTCCATATGTCTATCCAATCTAGAGATAGGATAGATGTATGGATCAATCGAAGATTGACGTAGGAGATAGATTATTAATATTGGGCGTAAAAGAACGAAAAATGAGTCATTTGAGCATAACAAGAAAAGAAAAACACTGTCTTTGGAGTGTAAACTAAATATAATTAAAGACTGAAGTAAAAATGAAAATTTGTAAAAAAACATTGTTAGAATATATGAAGCCTTCGACATCAAATATAACTCCGGTTTAGGTTACTTTATTTATAACAATGTAATTTTTTTTATTATCCTACACTTTATTAAACATGTTTCTTCTAAATTATGTTTTTTTTAAACTCTGGTCCTGATTAAAGAAACTTTATATGCAAATTTAACTCCGACTTACACGGCATTCGCTAGGTCCCACCTACCGCGTAAGTCCACCCCGGACTGTACTTGTATTTGGAAAGTAGATTTTGATTGTGAGTTCATAGTTTATAAAACTTTGTATTGTGTTTAGATGACGCGGTGATGTCAATACATTTTAATCGTTATTGTTATATATACGTTGCATTCATTTACAGTAGATATATTTCTCAAGAGAACTTTCTCAAGACTTTATATATAAAAAATACATTAAATAATCATGTTAAAGTCAAAGTGTCAAATATATTAATGTCATCTGTTAAAATAGCGTGAAGCTGATTAAACTTAATGTTATAATCAAAACAAATGAGTATGAAAAAATGCAATATAATTGAAAAAATAAAAAAGTTATTTTTTTCAAACAAAATAAATAATAAGATTATCGTTGTAAAATAAAATCGAATCGTCGAGAACGACGCACGCACACATAAACCTATCAAAGGGAAACCGCCGCATACGCCTCATTCCGAAATCGAGTCGTAGATATTGGCGGCAAAGTTCAAAGTTCTAAAGATTTTAGTAGTATTTGTGTAGTAGTATGTGTTTACATTATTGGTATCTATGCGTAACCGCGTCACCCGAAATATAGATATGAATAAAAATCGTGAAATGAAAAAAAATCCTACGTCTTCACTGTTGATGTATCTTGCTTAATTTCTTTAGATATGGGTTTAAAATATTTTACCCTATATGCTGTTTCCGTAAATGGAGCGCTGACGCTTCTCTTCTCTTCTTTGTTAAAGGCCGTCGCTGCACAGGGGCACAAAGTTGTGACTGTAACGCGACTGTTGTGGTCCGATCTCCACTTGGAGGATTGAATTATAATTTAATAATATTTTCATTTTGTTTATTAATATTTTCATTTCGCACATCAGTCACACATTATACGCAATATCTTAACACTAAGTTCCCTGTGCCTATCCTGCTAAAGGCGGGATAAAGCGTGGATCTGGTTTTAACTTTCTCATAAAAAATCTTCATTGCGCTGCAAACATACATAATAGGTATATCAAAACACGAACATAATTCAGTGTGTTAAGTAAATAATTCTGTGGTATAAGCGGGCGAAGCCGCGAGCGGGTCGCTAGTCTATATATATAAAAGGACTTGTGCTGACTGACTGAGGTAAGACGCACGCAGAGCCGTAACCGCTGATGGTAGAAACGTGAAATTTGGGCAGATGTTTATTTTCATATTCTTGACATCCACTAAGAAGGGAATTTGAAAAATTTTAACCCTAAAGGGCAGAAATAGGGGTTGAAAGTTTGTATGGAAAAAAATTTAATCTGTACCGATTTTTATAAAATTTGAAATTCAGACTCTTAAAAATATTTCATTGGACATGTGTTTCATGGTTTTTATGAATTCACCCCCTAAGGGTTCAAATAAGGGGTTGAAAGTTTATATGGAAAAATCTTTAAATTGCCACCGATTTTTATAAAAATTTAAATTCAGACTGTTAAAAATATTTTATTGAACACGTGTTTCGTGGTTTTTTTAGAATTAACTCCTAATAAGCGGGCGAAGCCGCGCGCGCCCTCTAGTACGAGTATATGCTTATAGTTATTGATGTAAAACTGTACTGGCAATTGATTGAATATGATATGGTTATAGATTCAATTTGAAATTGGGAATATATTTCTATTTAAAATATGTTGTGCAGTTGACATTTTTTAGAAAATTTTGAAAAAAAAAAAATTTAAAATGATATCTAAATGAGTAAAAAATGCAGATTGGAAGTATTTTTTTTTCTAGATTACGATATAAACCAGACGTATTGTAATTTTATCCTTTCTCTTAGCAACAGACAATGAAAATGTAGTATCAAAAATTAAGAGATGAATAAAATAACAAATATACATAGCTTTACGCTGTATCCCTAACGGGGTAGCCATAGAGTAGAGTGCCAAACGATACAGTCTCTGCATACCTCTTTCGCCTCGTCCACTGTCATCAACCTCTTGATACATGACCTCCGAGGAGTCAATGCTTTTTACTTGTCCTGGTATTAGTGCAATAAAATTCACAAATATCAGAACAAGTCCAATATGCGGAGACCATTATATTTGATCATCTTGGTAGTACTCATCTGCTTCCGGTGCCTTACCATTTACCACAGATTTCGTTTTGCACTGAAATGAATTTCCTTAGGCAATTTATTCGTGAATCTCATTTTATTTGTTGTAATTATAAAGTACATTTATATGTAAGGATAAACATACACGAGAAACATAATTTCTTAGAAAATAAATAAAGAGTATATTTTATATTACATTAAATATATCGCGTACTCTTGACAATGAGTACTAAATAAATTTAAAACTTGCTAGAGGAGCTCTCATTAGGCTCTTATACATGAGACTAAAGACTTTACTAGAAATGTTGTCGACAACGTAATTAACTTATTATAAATGAATTGATATATTAATGTTTTAACTGTGTCTGTCTCTGTTCATAAATTGAAAAATATAATTTGAAAAATAATTTATGTTATATTTTGTTGATTGTTTTTAATTATCAGTACAATATTTTTAGGGTCACGTACATATCAGAGTAGGCAGAGTAAATCTGGAAGCATAGTGTTAAGACACTTCCGTTGTCCAGTTTACGCCAAATTCTTGAGACATTGCGTATTGAGTGACGGAACTCAACGTCACCAGAACGCGATAATATAGATAATATATATAAATAGAAAATATTTCATCCTTCCAAGTGGGAATCAAACCCATAATCGCGTCGCGTTTACAGTCGCACGATAGTGCCCTTGCGCTATGACCGTCTCAATTTTTTATCGTTTCTTTATACAAACTATAACAGCGCCAAATTTCATTCTTCTCCGTCCGAAAGAGGTACAAAGTTTGTGTTACACTTTGTGTATTACTGTAATAATTAATTTCACTTACATTTTTCAAGTGTTACTCCGCACTTAGGAAAGAAAAATACTTATTTCGGGTTCGAGTCCCGCTACGTTCAAATTTTATACGTTTTCTAAATAAATATTTTACTTTCACTTGTTATAAGTTAGCGATGCTATTTCCAAAAGTCACTCTTTTCTTTGTAAATTTTGTTCCGTCGTGGGCGGCCAAAACAAAGGGTTTCGTATTCATTCATAAATTGATCGCGGGCGCTCTGATCCATACGAGATAGCGTTAAGCTGAATATTTATAAGGTTTTCTTGTACGCTGTGTGTATTTGACCACACATGTAATCGTACTAGATTATAGGAAACTAATTTAAAAAGTACAGTTATTTTAATGTATATTAAACTTTATGGACGAATACCTCGAGAATTCGGAGAAACATGTGAAATCGAAATGCATCTCTAATATATAGCGTTTGAACATTAACTATATTTTTTAGCTTTACACTGTATTCCGCAAATAGCAGAATAGGCAGAAGGAAACTGGAAACTTAGTGTTAAGACACTTCCGTTCCCCATCTTTCTACGAATTCGCGAGGTTTGCGGAAAAATTATGAAACAACATTTAGCATAATATTACTAATAATAGTCTCTTTATGTTCGAAGAAATCTAATTAGATATGTAGAACTAATACTATTTTAATAAATGTAAACTGGAGAAATTATGTTTGTCTTCTCCGAAAAGTGCAGGTATATCCTTAAATGATACGGAGAAGCAATTCTAGATATAAGTAGGATAAGAAAAATAATAGTTTTGATTTTGTTATCAAATTAAAGATTTTCGACTAACAATCTAATCGTTATAATTTTAATAGGCCAGACACTGATTTTCTCTCCAAGAAAGCAAAGAAGCACTACAAAATCGCTGTTCGTCATCCAATTTTTCCGTCCTACTTTTTGCACGTTTTCAAACAAAAGCAAAGAAAAACCCCGCGCCGTTTCCGCATGAAGTAACCCTGTAGTGCGGGGGAGACTAGCAAGTTTCGTGACGACCTACAACTCTAGTGCACTGGCGACTCATTAGGGACCCCAACTGGGGCCGCGGGGGCTTCAACGCAAGGGAGTTCTTCAGAGTAGAGAGTCATCCGTGAACTAACGTACTTATACAACTGCCAGCATAGGTATAGCTTACGAATGTGATAAATTTAATTCTTCGAAATTTTGTATTTCTTTGAAGAATGTATGGAAATATCAATATGTAAATATTAAAAAATTTAAATAAAACTTATCTCAATTATAAACTGCTTCAAAATTAAAAGAAAATATATTTGTAACAAAAATATGATAAAATAAAACGGTGAATATATCAAGTGACATATACATATATACACTTTTTGTATAGTTATTTATGTGCTTAGTTAAAATAAATTATAACGATTTAAATAATTCGGTTAGTATTTTATAACTATTTAACCAATTCAATTGTTTATAATTATCTTATTTATTTTATTTTCTATAAAATTAATTTCTGAGATTTATTGAATGGTCATAAATTAAACTATTTACATTTATGATATCTTGATTCTAATATAGATTAGAGGCCGGTCGTGGCGCAGCGGCACGAGGTGTGACTGCAAAACCGACTGGTTGTGGGTTCGATCCCCACTCGAGGAGATGAAATATTTACTTAAATTTATATTTCCATTTCTTCGCTCTGGTGTCGAGGTTAAGCGCGGCGTTGAGTTCTGCCACTCAACACGCAATGCCTCCAGAATTCGGCAGAAAGTGGGGAACGGAGTGTCTTAACACTAGGTTCCCTCTGCCTACCCTGCTGTGTGCGGGATATAGCGTGAAGCTAATTTAATTTTTAATTTTTTTTTATTCTAATATTATTTCAAATACATTACAACGTAGCAGAATTATTTATTGATAAATTTCAAAACTGGTATTTGTACTACATATGATATGTGGGGAACGGAGTGTCTTAACACTAGGTTCCCTCTGCCTTCCGTGCTTTGTGCGGGATACAGCGTGAAGCTGAAAAAAAAAAGATATGTCTTAGCACTAGATTTCCTCTGCCTATCCTACCATGTGAGTTTCACGGCGTGAAACTAAAAGAAAACAAAACATTTAGCATAACAAATTGAGAAATCAACGTGGTGCAAAGATTCCTTAAGTAATAATAGGCGATACGCTTACTAACATGATTATGCATATTCTACAAGATATCATTACTAAGATGATAAATGACCGAATATGTCACTAGTACTCCGGTTTACCTACTCGTGTGTTTACAAATTCTGGGTAAACGTATCAGCTAATAGTCGAGCATTAAGGATTCCTGAGTACATAACGTGTCTAAGATAGAACCATACATTCTATATTATTGTGTATACATCGAAAACTATTAATATGCACTCAATTATATAAGATATATGAGCATATATATGTTAGTTATACTCCATACAAGTGTCTGGGTCTAATATAAACAAAAAAATTCAATGTCTAAGACATTAATTTTTTTTGTTTAATTTTTTTACTTAATCTATTTTATTATTACAGCATATTAAGACATAATTTGACTTTGTCTATACACACTGTACTATATTACAGTACATTTCATTAGATTATTGAGGCCAATCGTGGCGCAAAAGTACAAGCGTATGACTGTTTGTGGATTCACGTCCCACTCGATGTAATGAAATATTTAATATTTTCATTTCTTCACTATGCCGCCCATAAACACGCAATGTTACCATAATTCGGTGGAAAGTGGAGAGAGAGTCTTATCGCTAGAATGCCTCTGTATACCTTGTTAAATACGGGATACAGCGTGAAGCTGATAAATAAATAAATAAAAACTATTATACGCCATTAGACAACATTGTAAGATATATTTCACGCAATAACTTCCATAATTTAATTCGACCGTCCAATCAATCATTGCATACCGATATAAGTAAACAAAATCCACATCTCCCCCGTAACGCGATACACTATCGTTAAGTGAAGTTTAGACAAATCTGCGCGCGACCGCTCTGATCATCACTCTTCATAATGAAGGATCACGATCTTGATTGATAAGCTGGCCTCTGCGTTTTAATAGACCATGTTATGTATAGACACGGCAGTCGAGAAATGCATGTTATTTTTAATATTATTATATTTGTAGATTGTTGTTGAAGGTTTTGTTTCTTAGAATACTTAAAAAAAATGTTTAGAATATTTGAACTAAAGAAAATATGTATTTAACGAATCTTAGTACTTGTGAATATTAACACAGGTATAAGTCAATGCTTGAGTTTCAGATTTTCGATAAAAGTCAAAATTGTATTGTGTATTGTAGTATATCTACTTATTGTCATATAAGGCATGAATTTCTATAACTGTGAAAAATTTCACGTAGACCTCAACTTTATTAATTGCATTATATTTTTTTCCAACTGTAAAATGCTCAACAATTTTCTATCTACTGAATTCCATCTCTGAAATAATTAAAATACTTTGAAAGTGTATGCGTTAAATCTCGACATAATTTATTATAAGTGTTCAAATATAAAACGATTATCAGTAAATGGAATTATAAATTAAAATTCATTAGAAACATGTCCAAACTTTTTGTCTGGAAAGTTGTTTAATTTAATTGGCAAACTCCTAAATAATTTACGACGAAAAATATATCTTCACTTTAGTTACACTCGAATAATAGACAGAAATATTTATTAGAATATTGGTACTTATTAATAGTTAATTTCAATTACATAACCTATTTTAATATTATCTCTTATGCCTAATCAATTTATTACTAAATGAAATAAATACTAAACCAAAACTGTTGCCGATATAATTTTCTATTAATAATAATACCTATGTATTAAGTAATTATATCTTTAATTAATTATAGTTGTGAGAGTTACATGCGTTTTGTGAACGCTAATATACTACTGTAAATGCTATGGATGTAAGTTTGAATCCCAATTGAGAGAATAAATTATTGCCATTTTCTTGTTTCCATTATGTCGAATTTAGGCAAAAAGTGAGGAATGTCGTGACACTATGTTATCTTTATCAACTCTGCTATATTAGGTAGAAATAGTAAAATTGAAAAAAAATCACGTAAAATTATAATATTTAAAAAAAATTAAGAATTATTTTGAAAATTATAAGCACTTTATAGATCTATGGTTTGCATCTCCTCATTACTTAAAAGGATTACAATTTTAGCTGGAATGACGGCAGGTCTATCGGTAAGTTTTTGCTTAATCTTGTAAGTATTAGATTTCCTAGAATCTTCAAGATTGATTACCTCAATGTACATATAAAACGCTTAGGGCACTTTTACTTGCTGTATTATAAAAAAAAATAATGACAAAGCAGAAAAGGTTGTTGGTATATAGCTAAAAATGAAATACATTATTACAGTTATAAAAAAATTAAGGCTCTCGTAACTTAGGAGACAATAATCATATTTTTTATATTTTGAAACAAAAACATACATACATACATATTTAAAAACGAAAACTGGTTTTATAATTCTCACGTTCACCGCTTTCTGCAGAAATATAAATAAACGCATATATATGTAATGCAAAATATTTTTAAAATTTTATGATCTTTACCACTTTCCGCCGAAAGCTGGACTCATTGCGTATTGAGTGTCGGAACTCAACGCCACGCTTGTCCCTCGTTACAAGAGCGAAAAAATAAAAATATTAAATTGCCTCTAGTAGAAATTGAACACAGAACCCGTTGTATCTTACAGTCGCACTCGTGTGCCCCTACGCCACGAGCGGCCTTCATACAAAAAAATATGAATCACAATCATGTTTTTTCTTGCAATGACTAAAGTAAGTGAGTTTTGCTTTTTGTAAAAACAAAATTATACACTACCAGTAATAAAATTCTTATATTACCTAATTACATGTGCTGTTTAAAATAAATAGACCAGCTTTTTGTAGTGCGTCATCATCTATGCAAAACCCCAGTTAGTAGTCAATATAGAGATAATAATAATGTATGGAAATTATCCATCGCCACTCACCTTACGATACTAAGAAATCATTATAATAACATATTTACATCGATTTTAAAACCACAGATTGCGAACTTAATTGATATTTTGTAGGCACCATGTTTAGAATACCACATCGAACTTACCGTAAGCTGATATAAAATTAAATAAATTAAAAGGTTTTTTATTTTGATATTAGTTTAGCTTGGTTAGTCGTGGCGCAGGGGCACAAGTATGGGACTGTAAATGCGACTGGTTGTGGGTTCGATCCTCACCCGAAGGAATGAAATATTTAATGTTTTCGCTCTGGTGTCGAGGCAAAGCGCAGCGTAGAGTTTTGCCATTCAGTTGTAAAAGCCTCCAGAAATCGGTGAAACATGGAGAACGAAGTGTCTTAACACTAGGTTCCCTCTGCCTACCCTGGTGTGTGCGAGATACAGCGTGAAGATGATTATTTAAAAGGTTTTTTAAAACATTATAATGATATCAAGTATGTAATTACTTAATGACGGACCTAAATTGGGTTTCTTTATTATTTATTCATGGGTAAGCGTTGGAGATTATACACGATCAGGCTTTCGCACTAAACTAAAATTACCTACTCATTATGTCATCAAGCATTTTATGAATCTAATTTTTTATATCATAAGTATAGCGGTTAATGGCGATTTTCTTTGTTCTATAATGAAGGTTGAAATATCTTGTTATTAATTTTGTTTATCATATAATAATAAGTATATATTGAGGATTTTGATTATTAAATTCTTTCAATTTTGTGAATAAAACGATTTTAAAATATTGCTTTTGAGAAGTTTATAATAGTAATAATTGATGGGGATTCATCTGAAGGGTGTAATTTTATATTGATTTGATTTTATTTTTTTTTTATTTTTAGTTTCTTAAGAATTAATAAATTAGTAATGAGCACATTCCTTTCCAATTAAAAAAATATTACTGTAAAAATTTTACAATATTACAGTTAGGCACTGTATATCATTATTTTCTTATATGATTATTTTATAAAATTATAGTAACAAGGCAAAACACGGCGTTCAGTTCCGCAAGTGCCTCGTCATTTCCTCGCTAATTCGGCGGTTAATGGTGATCGGAAGAGTTTTAATATAAATGGAGTATCTTAACACTAGGTTACTAGGTTTCCTCAGTCTTCCCTGCCTAATGCGGGAGTAACGTGAAGCTAAAAAAATATATGTTTATTATTTATAATTTAAAATATTTTTGTTTTACTTGGTTTTTGATTCACCTTATCAGAAAATTGATGGCAAGAAATATTAGTATATATTAATAAATGAAGCATTAATACTAATAATCTATTTATAGAACTAAAAAAATAAAAATCACAAACAAAGAATAAATCATCACTAACACGAATATTTTTAATTCATAATATCCAAGAGCTTAACAGCCCTATCTTTATTGGTAACCGTTAATCCCATATATGATACTAAATCATTCGATACTCAAGTTTTCTTTATGTCGCCTTTTTGAACTATAACCTGTTGTAATATTGAGATATGGCTTCCATCACAAAAGGGGTTTCATATTTCGTTACATCAATAAAAAGAGAATGTCGTAAAAATTGCAAACTGACTTAATATACGGCTGGTAGAATATTTTATTTTGACCTGGCCAGTGACCACCCATCTTGAAGTGACTAGTGATTTATTCTATCAGTTAAAGCCTTAATGAAAATAACTTAGCTGCAATATTCTACTATCATGTGCATATTTTTTTTTATTTATGCACGTTACAATATAAACGACGATTGGAAAATATTGTAATTTTTTTTAGCTCCACGCTGTATCCCGCAAATAGGTAGAGGGAACCTGGGAGTCTAGTATTATGATACTCCGTTCCCATTAATTGCCGTTTCCCAATTTTTCGCTGCATTCTGAAGTTATTGCATGTTGAGTGGAAATCGAACCCGCAACCTGTCGCGTTTACAGTCACACGCTTGTTCCCTGCGCCACGACTGGCCTCACAATAAAATTGGCCCTTGAAATTTATTTATTTTTATATCAAAAATATATTAAAAAAAAGAGAAAATCAAAATTATCCACTTCAATACACAAAGTTAGTTGGCAGCGTAAGGCTCCGTGACAAATCATTTGTTATAGAGTTCAAATGCAATATCACAATAAACTTACATCCCAGCCAAATTTGAAATTCAAAGGCATTATTACGCTCCATACAAAATGTAATGAAATAAAATATATCAAGAATATTTCACAATAGGATTCGCTAGTACAGCACTGTGCTCAGACAGTCGAGACAGGCAATTAGCGAAGAAAAAATGGCAAAGTCGGCGTATTTGCGTACAAAAGCTTTTGTGTGCAATTCGTAACTAAACGTCCCATGTTTAGTGTTCATATAAAGGCTATCATTTGTCGGGGAACGTGCGTTTGCCCCTAGCTATTTGCTTCTACTTTAGAGCATTTTAATATATTTTTTTTTGAAGATACACTTTTATACTTGATATATGAGAAAGAATGTTGAAATATTTTTAATAAAATACTTTAATTTAGCTTCACGCTGTATGCAGGGGGAACCTAGTTCTAAGACACTTCGTTTTCGATTTTCTGCCGAATTCTAGAGACATTTCGTATTGAGTGTCGAAAATCATCACCGCGCCTTGCCTCGACACCAGAGCGAAGAAATGAAAATATGAAATATTTCATTTTCTCGAGTAAGAATCCCAAATTATGGATATGACGTAATGGAGTGTCTCGACACTATGTTTACCTCACGATATGCGAGAAACAGCATAAAGTAAAATTAAAGACGACATTTCTTTTAAGTTACAGGTATAAAGAATATATTTTTAACTTCAATAATAAAGAAATGCACAATACTTTATTATATATTGCAGACACTAGCTTGTATAACAAAAAAATATTATCACAAAGATCTAGGAAGAAGATCATTAATTCAATTAACTGAGGGAAGTGACCTACATTCGTTTCAATTGTTGCGTGTCCCTGAATCACCAATTAAAAAGTACTTAAGAACAATTATACAAATGAGTCGCCTAGGCCAGTGCACTGTGGAATACGAATGTGCGCATATAATTAAGAAGAATTTGTTTTATTTGCATAATTAAAATCATTTCTTATAACTGTTAATAGTTGTTATAAAGTCAAAGGCAAAGTCTCACTCTGGTCAAGTGCAGCGTTGAGATCCGCCATTATCCAATGTCTTGAAAAATAGGAGACGGTTTGTCTTACCATTAGGTCGTCTCTACTTTTCTTGTTACAAGTGAAATACAACATCAAGATAAAAGAAATCTTCAGAAATAAGTAACACAAGAGGAAATAATATATATTTAGCTATAATACACGGAAATATATCACCTAATGCATAATATAATTTCTATAAGTGGCTCCACATATGTATATGGCCCATCTCACGTAATTTACAAGCTCCTTCAAACATCAAGACATGTATATCAATTTGACATCTCAAGATGATTATCCCGACCGGCACAAGTGGTTGGTAAGTAGAGTCCTCGATCCGTGCACAATATAGAGATATGAAATTATTGTGTGGATGAAAATATAATATAAGGTATATTATTAGATATATATACGTATTTTCATTTGAGGCCAGTCGTGGCGTAGGGGTGCAAGTGTGTGATTGTAAGCGCGACTGGTTGTGGGTAAGATCCCTTATATATATGAAATATTTATTTAATTTTATATTTTCATTTCTTCGCTCTGGTGTCGAGAGCGCGGCTTTGAATTCCGGCACTCAACACGCAATGCCTCCAAAATTCGGCGATAAATGGAGAACAGAGTGTCTTAACACTAGGTTCCCTCTGCCTACTCTGCTGGTATTTATATACTGTATAAAACACAGGATTATTTAATATTGTACCTACTTATAAATCGTTTGATAGGAATGGCGATGGTTATTTCTTACGTTCAATTTCCAAGAGTAAATAACTAAGATATATTCTGATCAAAGAAAATGCTAGAAACTATCTTCTAGTACGTATAAACGCCTTATGGTGTACGAAGTTACTTATCATTATTTTCGAATAGAATAATAATATATTATAGAAGTATAATGTTTGAAATGTTATAAAATGTTTTATGGTAACGCTTTGGTTGTATATTGTAAAATGTAGATTGTTTTTCAGCTTCACGCTGTATCCCGCATGAAATAGGGTAGGCAGCGATACCTAGTATTAAGAGACTGCGTTCCCTACTTTTTACTGAATTTTTGAGACATTGCGTGTTGAGTGGTGGAACTCAATGCCGAGCATTGCCTTGTTATCAGAGCGAAGAAATGAAAATATTAATACATAGAAATTCATTCCCCCGAATGGGAATAGAACCCTGAACCACCGCATATACAATCACATGTTTGTGCCACTGCGCCACGACGGCCTCAAAAATGTAGATATACACATAATAAAATATTTATATCGCACCGCCATATGTTACAGTCACTATAAATCTCCACCATATTCAGATGTTAACGGCAATTAATTATTAATTAGTAATTAAGGTTAATTTAACGAATGAAGTTAAGAAAACTTATAATACAGCTTTCTTTAAGATGAGTATGTACCTACTATATTTTATACTAGAACTTGTTAGAAAGTAAAAATTTAACAGAAAATGAATAAAGAAGTTCTCTCATAAATTACACTTTCTGCTTAAATAAGTATTTTAAGTACTACGGCAAATTATCACTGGCATCAAAAAAAAATATCAAGCTGTAATATTACTTATTTCATTTTTAATATTATCTTCTTCTTCTTGATATTAATCATGGCGAATTTCTTTTGGCATTAATTATACAATCGAATAATTTGTAAAGGAGCAGCTAGTTTCCGGAAGTACTAAATAATTTTAAAAACTTATTTTAATATTCGAGTCCAACAAGGAAAACTATAGGCTATAAAAAGTCCACGACGTACAAGGGCCAAACAGCAAGTATTACAAAAAAAATGTTAAAACATTCTTTATACGATACTTAGGTGCATACATAATATTTCCATGCAGTATCAAACCATTGAAGCTATAATAGAAATGTCTCATTTCGTTCATATCAATGACATCGAGCGACGACTATTAATTAGGAAATATTGCAACTGACCTGGATACAACGGCTAAACTACTCTAGACTTAACTACACCAAGTAATAACAAGTTTACTGATAATTGAACAATTTAAAGTAATTGTATGACAGCAGCACTAAATATAAGTTCGCAACATGAGTCGCTTTCTAAGCCGTTTATCGTTCTAATTTCCTATTATATATCTTGGCCTGTTTTAGTGAGAAAGTATGATGGTAAATAAGTATTTATTAGAAATTCATTTTATATTATTAAATTAAAAACATATACATTTAAGCTTACTTCGGTTGGTTAAGTGATCGTTTAGAGAATTTCTTTGATACATTCCAAAATATTTTAAATATATTTAACCGAACTAAAACAACAATGATATTACAAGTAAGTACTACTATTACTATATTAGAATCAAATATCCAGTCAAGTCAGAGGCCAGATGTGCCAGCGGTACGAAGTGTGACTGTAAAACAGACTGGTTGTGGGTTCGATCCCCCTCGAGGAGATGAAATATTTACTTAAATTTATATTTCTATTTCTTTGCTCTGGAGTCGAGGCAAAGCGCGGCGTTGAGTTCTGCCACTCAACACGCAATGCCTCCAGATTTCGGCAGAAAGTGGGTAAAGGAGTATCTTAACATTAAGTTCCCTCTGCCTACCCTGCTTTGTGCGGGATACAGCGTGAAGTTAAAAAAACAGAATCAAATATCAAAAATTTGTGGATTTAGAAATATTTTTTTCATAAATTAGTGACAAAAGAATTCCTTCCTTCTACATAGAACATACAATACCTACATTGTGAAAGTAACAGCTTAATACAAACTCCAGAAGTTAGGTCAATCAGTCTAGCAGTCTAACTTTGTATTGCACTCAGCAAATAAGCGGGGTGGACGCTAATTAGGGAATCCAGTTGCCAAAGTTGACAAAAGGAAGAAGTTCCCGGATGTTTCTATATAACAAGTGGAGTTTTGCCACCTGATTGTGGTTTTTAGTATAATGTAGTTGTAAACTTGATGTAGTGAAATAAAACCTTCTACTATAATCTAATAAATGTATATATTTGTATATACACAAACAAAACAAATTTTAATGTGTTTTGTTTGTGTATTCTTTTCAGCTTCACGTTGTATCCCGCACACAGCAGGGTAGGCAGAGGGAACCTAGTGTCAAGACACTCCGTTCCCCACTTTCTGCCGAATTCTGGAGGCATTGCGTGTTGAGTGGCAGAACTCAACGCCGCGCTTAGCCTCGACACCAGAGCGAAGAAATGGAAATATAAATTTAAGTAACTATTTCATCTCCTCGAGTGGGGATCGAACCCACAACCAGTCGGTTTTACAGTCACACTTCGTGCCGCTCCGCTACGACTGGTCTCGTATTCTTTTCAATTTATAAAAATATTATAAATTTATAATTATCAATTATTTTCATTATGTAGGTTTATGTAATACTAAGAATTATAAAGGTTTCGATACACTATAGGGAATCTTAGTTTTAGGTGAATTTATTAAGCACAGAAGGCAAAAAATATAATTTTGAAGATAACAGATTTAATATCTTTACCTATTAAGTAACAAATGCAACAGTTCAGATGCAGTGACACAAACGTGGGTTCGGTTCCCATTCGGGGAAAATTATTACATATTTATTCATATTTTTATTTCCTCGCTCTAAGCTAGCTAGGAAGCCGAAAAAAATAATAAAATTATTCAAATTTTTTATAGTTTTGAATTTTATTCTATATAGGTAGAGTTTTGGTTTAATATAATAAATATTTCATTAGTTCCTTTGCTCGTGACATCTAAGCGTGTCAGTGGAGCACTTACAACTTTGCCAATATCACGTTGATTGCAGAAAATGTCAAGGCAATTGATCAACTTCACTGAGATAGCATTCTGGAAGCCAAGTTATTTGTTAAACCTAAATAAATAAGGTATAAGGAAGTTAGTTAAATAGTAGTTACTCATTTAGTTACTCTTAAATGATAGTGTTATATTATATGCATAAATATTAATTATTAAAAAGCCTACAAAAAAATGATTTTATTCAAGAATCTGTGATCTGAATCATTTAAATCATCAAAAATTCATAATATATGAATAAAAAGGTATGATACCAAAAAAAATCACCCGACATTACAAATTATATCCAAAAACACGATACCGTGAATAACAAGATTAAAAACAAATGCGTTAATCTCAATATGTCAGTCAAAATTAGAAGCGTTGAATATATAATATTAAAACTAGACAATTTTACACCTGGTTTCTTCCCACACCAGTTTCCTATGGGAGCAGCGAATGTGTTAGAGTCGGGTGTCAGCTAATTAGTGCATGCGTTGACGCGGAATGAGCGACGATGGGGCTAATGCAGAGGCGTAGAGTGAAACGTCATGGCAATTTTGGATGTTCACATTTTTAGGTACAATATGTATGGTTTTTGAGGGTAGTTAAAAATAATAATAAAAAAATCCTATACACCAATAATGAGTTTCTTAAATTTAAATAAAATAAAATCAGGTTCACACTGTATCCCGCACACAGCAGGGTAGGCAGAGGGAATCTAGTGTTAAAACACTCCGTTACCCACTTTCTGCCGAATTCTGAAGGCATTGCGTGTTGATTGGCAGAACTCAACGACAACGACATTTGTTAACTGATTGTAATGAAATAAATTTTTAGCAAGTTGGACATACTGCGGCGACGTTGAGTTTCGTCCGCCTTTTAACAACGTTTCTAGAAAAATGAGCGAAAGTTCACAGTTTCACATGGTTGAACGACGGAAATTACTACTCATTTTTTTTTTTTTAAATGAAAAAAAAGCACTATTTACCTCAAGAAAAAAAAACATAATTAAAATAAAATATATCAGCTTCACGCTGTATCCCGCACACATCAGGGTAGGCAGAGGGAACCTAGTGTTAAGACACTCCGTTCCCCACTTTCAGAGCGAAGAAATGAAAATATAAATTTAAGTAAATATTTCATATCCTCGAGTGGAGATCGAACCCACAACCAGTCGGTTTTACAGTCACACTTCGTGCCGCTGCGCCACGACTGGCCTCAAAAACATAATTAATATAAAATTAACCACCCATTAAGTAAGCACAATCTATTCAGATACACGTGCACTCAAAAGTAATTATTAGTATCTATCATCGCGAGGGTCCGCACTCCGCATAATGCTGCATTGCAAATCACTCTCGAAATGTCGTTAAAGCGTGAATAACACGGCCACATGTTTTGTTCACATCACGTAATAATAATTTTATTACCGCTGCCCTAGAAAGCCGCAGAATGAGCTTCAAATTCGCGATCTACAATGGGGATTGAAAGAAGTATAAAAAATCTGCTTGCGATTGTACAGTAAGTATAATCTAATTATTAGTTGTTTTATATAAAAATAGCAGAAAATATAAAAATAATATTAAAATTGTAAGTTATGTATGTGTTATTGAGCCCAGTCGTGGCGCAGAGCTACGGGCGATTGCAAATGCGATAGGTTGTGGGCTTAATTCCCACTGGAGGAAATGAAATACTTAATATTATTATTATTTCCTCGGTCTGGTAACTAGGTAAAGTGCGGCGTTAAAATCCGCCATTCAAAACGCAACTTTACCACTACCTCCACCCTGCGTACTTACTATGCGGTAAAAAATCCTTCGTTTTGTTACGAGAGAAATAAACATTATGAATATAATGCAGATATAATCGAATGGGAAACAAACCCATAACCATCGCCTTTACAACCACACGCTATGCCGCTGAACCAACACGATTTCCAATTTTATTAAGGGTAGATATAGTGGATATTAAACTAAAATAGGGTAAAGGGGTCAATGGTGGGCGAGATAAAGGCTGCAACAAATTGTGCGACGCCGTTACTAACGGTCGCTCTGTACTTAATTGTCCTTTTGTCAGTTACGTCCCGCCATCGGTCCGTACTAAGATAACTGAATTGATTCCGCAACTTTGTCCAGGGATGAGGAGTAGTAGTGCCAAGATTAATTACTGAAATGTGTTTTATTGTCTATTACTTTCATTGCTGATTGTGGTTATCTCGTTTTTCTTCTTATATGCTCAGTTGGGAAGGTCCTGTTTTAACACAACGTTTGTGGGCATTTTCTTAATAGTTTAATTGAATGTATTCACTTATCATTAGACCTTAATTACGTTTGCTCCGAAATATTCAGCTTATACTATTTATTCTGATATACATATATATATTATCTATTCATGTGGTCGCATTACATGTTGAAAACAAGTAGTCTGTAACATCCGTCAGGTCTATTAAAATTAATCTAACACTGTTGAAGCTATAGTTTTTAGTCGAAACATAATCGTAAATATTACCAAATATAACTATATATATATATATATATATATATGTATATGCAGATTATTGAAATCTATATCTATTATAAGAATAAAACTTTGTTATTTTCATTATGTTATCTAATTGCTACAGAAAATACACGGTTGTCCGAATGTGGGGATAATTGGGTCCTTATGTCCGATGTTCTTTCATGCGCAAACAAGCCTCGTCTAAAGTGGACACTTCCAATAAGGAGCTCATCTGCATGTGCTTACGGCCTTTATATTACAATTTACACCCTACACTTTGATAGACAAATGTGGGTTAGGGAAGTTCGAGTAAATAGTGAGAAGCCATCGTGAAATGATTTTGATTTTGAAATGTTTGACTTTATACTTTATGTTTGTGAGTTCGATCTCTATTCAGAATATTGCTTAAAGTGGAAAAAAAAATTGGAATTTCACAGAATAGTACTCGTAGTAATTACAAAGAGCATCGTTGAAGCTTCCGTTATATAACACAGAGATTTGGTTTTTTTTAAAACCATCAGGTCTATTAAAATTCTAGCACGCGTGGAACTAACATTACCAACAACGACATAAAACAAATAAGTGAATACACAAAAATAAACTTAAATAAAAAAAATATAAACTGTTATTTAAATTATTCTTATAATTAAAATGTTCTTTATAAATATTATTAAATATATAATACTTCAATTAATAATAGCAACGTTAAAACTGATCCAGCAGAGCTATCTCCCCAACCGCAATTATGATCCTGATTTTGATACATATCACAACTAACACTTTGGTGGACAATCGTATTAATACATGCCTCAAAACGCAGCTTCCACTGTATCCTAAATAAACAATAACAAAAGGACAGCTTTTAAACGATTTCCATGGGATCAGCTGACAGATTAGCTGCCCCCATCAAAGCTCTCTTGTCAATAAAGCCTGTTTTTGCATGGAAAATTAAAAAAAGGAATTCTTATTTCTTATAATGTATAGACATAGAGTTTATTTTTGTATAGCATTGTAAATTTGTAGAAAAATATAAAGGGCAATGAAAGGGGTGATGATGGGATGTGTTAATGCAGCCGGGCGACGACTTCATTGCAACTGATTTTGTATGAACGTATGTACGCAGATAAAAGATATTTTATCTATATCATCTTGTTGATATTTTAGATAAAATATATTTTAACTTCGTACATGAGTTCTTTACATACTCTCTCTACATAGGTGCATCTTTATTTTAGCTTGTTAACATAAGATGAAAATATTTTATTGTTTAATTTAATTATTACGTCTTTTTTAACTAAGTTACTTCTATCTGTAATATACTCACTTGAAAAATTGATATCAGTTTAATGTTTGGCTGATACAAGATTAAGTTAGCCAAACATCTTAATTGGTTATAACCGGTTGGTTATAGAGAAAATGGACGGTTCGTCCATTTCCTTCCATAAATCCATTTAACAGACAATCCGCAATCTAAAAATCCGTAATTTAAATTAAAAATTAAAATCGCGACATCCGCATCCCAACAAGGCAAAGCAAAGCCTCTCGTTAAGTTGGCGAGATCCTCGTGGGACTCAGCATATGTGTCCCGTTATAATTAGCGAACAATGTTTGGCTTTAGTAAATCCCTTTGGGGCGTAAATTAAGAGATTTCAGCTTAGGATATTTGGGTTTAAGCCCGTATGAGCCAAATATTAGTATATGTTTGTGTGTATTTATTTATATCATATATTTGTTTTTATCTTAAAGTAATCAATATGTCAAAATTGAAGGTCATCGTGGCGCAATTAGACAGTCTATTTATACGCCATGGCTGTTGCTTCGAAATAGCAAAAGATGAATAATATATTTCTGCAAAAGGCCTCTTTAGTTTTGCAGAAGCCTTTAACTGTGTGCCTCGTCAGTGTACTTGTGGGCATAGCGATCCAAAAGGATACATCCCTATATTGCCTATATTGATACTATATTGAGATTACTAGAGACATGTACCAAGACCCCGCTTCTATGGTTAGGACTGCTGTTGTCGATACCAAACTTTTTCAGATTTCAGTGGAAGTTGACCAGGACTCGGCTTAGACCATTTTTATTCAATGCAGTGCTTGATACTGTCGCGGCTCACATCCAGGACCAGCCTCCATGTCTTACGCCGATAACAAAGCACTCTTTAATCGACGAGTAAACGAATGCTGGAACGTAAAGTAAATCTCTGGATTGTCCGGTGGAGGTCTGGCGTAACACGGTCTGACCGTATACGCAACACATCATTGGAGGTAGTTTTGGGCTTGTGATGGCAGGTAGGCTCCAAGAGCGTCGCCTTAGATACATATAGATGATACAGCCACATTGCGCGCCATCCAAGAAACTATGTCGGATGGAAATATCTTGCTATGTCTGCTTCTGGAGTGAGACCCCCAGACGCCTAAGAAACCGCTGGTTGGATGTCTTGATGCAGGGTGATAGCCAAGGGACTAACTACCACGGACGTTGAAGACCGTGTAAATTGGAATAGGTAAAGCAGGAAGGTAGACCCTGACAACATAAGCCGGAATGAATATCAGGAGGAAGAAGAATAATATATCTCTCCGTCTTTAGGATCCTCATAGGATCAATTTATTGTCCGCCTGTCCGTTTGTCAAGATCGTTTATATCGAGATAGCGTGGAGGTACTAAGCGAATGAAATTAATATAAAATATTCTGACCAGATTATTCGCGATGCCCACCAAATACAGAATATTCTGATCTATGGTCTAAAGGACCACAGAAAAAATCAAACAACTGAGTTAACACGAACAACAAATAAAAAATAGAAGCATTTATAAATTGATTTAAAAATTGCAAAACCTATAGAGTACTTCCCGTGGACCTACAGTTATAAAATATGCTAAAACTTATAATAACAAAAAATCTGAAAAGTGAAAATTTATAAATATTCCATAGAAAAAAATACAAACTTATGTTTCATACAAAACGATTGCATGCAAACTTCAGCTTATCAACTTTATTCGTTGTGTGATCAAAAATTATAGCATAAATAAAAATAAAAATAGAAAAATGGCAATCTACGTATATGCATACAAATAAAAACTAAAACAAATTTAAAATTTGAGATAATAAAAGGAGTGCAATATAGATTATATGTATGTAAATCGTACATTACTTGGGGATTGGATAGCGGTGTGTAAATTGATCAACAATATTATTTATTTTTAGTATCAATAGACTAAAGAAAACTAAAATATAAACTTAAAAACGATAGACATAAAACAAAGCACCAAATAACACACAATGATAATCATACAATATTACAATTCATACTACCCCGCAAATTGAGGGATACAGCGTGAAAAAAAAATCAACATTACCTAATTAACAAGTAAACATAACTTGAAATATTTCACAATAAGCAATAAGTAAAACACTATAACATTCATTAAAATTCTCTTTGATCTGCATTAATCAGTATTTCAGTCTGCGGTCCAGACTGCAGTGAATTGTCTAAGTGACGTTATGTGAGTGGCTGTACTTGTGTATAGGTTCGCGCTTTATACTGACCCGTTCATTATGATCTATAGTCCGTACCCTTTTGAAAGTGCTTATTAACATTTCTATGGAAAAAATAATGTTTTGAATGTGTTTTCAAGAAATATTTGTTAATTTAAGAAATGGTGGTTATTAAAAATATACTTAAGTAAAATTTCTTATTTATGAGGATAGTCATGGCGCAGGGGCAG
The DNA here is from genome assembly GCA_021202915.1 of Heliconius himera. Lineage (NCBI taxonomy): Eukaryota > Metazoa > Arthropoda > Insecta > Lepidoptera > Nymphalidae > Heliconius > Heliconius himera. Next base: position 537,230 of record JAJHJA010000121.1, read on the forward strand.
AGTGTGATCGTAAACCTACTGGTTGTGGGTTCAATACTCACTCGACGAAATGAAATATTTACTTATAATTTATATTTTCATTTCTTCGCTCAGGTGCCTAAATAAAGGGTAGCGTTGGGTTCCGCCGTTTATCACGCAATGCCTTCAAAATTCGGCGAAAAGTGGGGAACGGAGTGTCTTAACACTAGGCTTCCTCTACCTAACCTGCTGTGTGCGGGGATACAGAGTTAAGCTGATTTAATTTAATTTTTAATTCACATTTATATATTTTTTTTAAATCTCCACCGTTACTGATGTTTACTACATTAAATATTTTAAGTTTATATAAAGGAAACGGTGAGATCAACATTTTTTATTTACTCAAAACGTCTCTAAATAAAAACAAATTGCGTACTTGCGTCAAAGTGATCTTGAAATTTAAAAAATATTCGTACAAAATATAATGCCATACATAAATGTTATTAATTAAATTAAATTAGCTTTTAAATAGCTATCTAATTGAAAAAAGAAAAAAAAAGAACTTCAACAGTCCCTGTCAAAGGAAAATGAAAATTAAAAGTGAATATGGTCTAACAAAAGTAGTACACGCGCTGACAATTTTTTGAGTTTTTTTTAAATTCTATCAAAAGTGACTGGGGATGTGTTTCCATTTTATTCCATATATTTCGCATAAACTCAAAAATACGTCATAGACTAATCGAATATCAAGTACATCATATTTATATATGGACATCATTTTAAAATCACCCTCGAATTCACAGGGGTAAAACTATAAATTATTTTGTTTACTAACCTTTGCGTGCTATCGTGGCATTACGTATAGTTTATAAAGGCGAAATTAAATTAAATTAGTTTTATTTGAGCATTCCGGAAACAAAAAGGGACTGAAATTTATAACATCATTTACTGACCATTTGATATACTATTTTAAAATATTTTATACTTTCTAGTTCTATTAATTAGTTTATACGTAAATTGTCTACGAGTTTTAGAAAAGCAAATAGTAATGGATATTCATTAAATTATTTTATTTTATAGCATAAAAGTATTAAGATAGATTTTTTTCGAAATATACCATTTAATAATTTTTGAACATGTATTTCTCAAATCAAAATCAAATTAGCTTCACGCTGTATCCCGCACATAGCAGGGCAGGCAGAGGGAATCAAATGTTAAGACACTCTATTCCCCACTTTCCGCCGAATTCTGGAGACAATGCGCGTTGAGTGGCGGAACTCAACGCCGCGCTTTGTCTCGACACAAGAGCAAAAAAATGAAAACATAAATGTAAATAAATATTTCATATCCTCGAGTGGGGATCGAACCCGCAACCAGTCGATATTACAGTCACAATTTGTGCGCCTGCGCCAGACAACCTGATGTAAAGACATTGGAAATGGTTGTAAAAATTATTTATCCCCCCGAATGAACCGAACCCACTACCGTCACTTTCAGACGTTGTGGTCTTAGCAAGACCTTAAAAAAGATTCTAATAAAAGATTAACTAAGTGTTGAAATAAATTAAAGAAAAAAAAACAACAATCAACGACAAACAATTGTATCTATAAAACAGGTTATTGACCTATAAAACAGGTTTTGTTTAAAAATCTTCGTATCTTCATTAAATAGCTGTATTTGTGTCCTGTCCAGTGTCATTAAGCGTTGCATGTTTGTAGAGGTAATCTTGTTTGGACATCATCTCGTTTCGGACGTACTCGTATGTATGTATGTATTTGCATATTTCTGTTGTTGTCCCTCTGTTAACGTTACCTTTAAAATAAACAAAACGAAATTGAGTTTTTATATCAAATTAATGAATATTGTTGTAGTATTTTATTTTTTATTTTCGGGGATTTTATATTTTATGGGAGTCTGTGACAAGTGTTTTTACTTTTATATTATTATTACATCAAGTGGATATTGAATCCAAAATCATATTTTTTAAAAGTGTTTATGAATCGTAAGCTCGTTCATAGTTTTTTATTCTTTTTTACCTTCACGGTCCTTTCCGTGTAACAGGGTAGCAGCAGAGGGAACCTAATTATGTGACACTCTGCTCCCCAATCCTAGACATTGCATGTTGACTGGTGGAACTCAACGCCGTGTTTTGTACCAGAACCAGAAAATGTAAATAAAATTAACTCATGCACTCGACTGAAATCGAACCAACAACCGTCGCGCTTACAGTCGCTAGTGCCGCTGTGCTACGACGGCCCCAAATATAATACACATATTATAGCTTAATATAAAAGTAAAAAAATATATAATTTACGTTCCAATTGGATTCAGCAATAATATTTGATTAAGTAGTACACAATAAGCTTAAAATATATTAAAATTAAAATTATGTAGGCAACATTTATGTAAATTAAGTTGAAGCATAAATTGCAAACGTACTGGACCATGAAGCAATTTATAATAATTTTCTTTTTAATTCACCGATACATATAATATGTTTGAAAAGCGACCGAGTAACAATATTAATTAAGTTAAAATTTATATGAAAATATACTTTATTTTGTTTATATTAAAGACTGTTTTTGGATGATGAATTTGTTAAATTTAGCCTTTCTTCTAAATGTAATACAGTCCTAGTTTTTAGTATTTATGTTACAGGTATCTAAACATTTCTTTATTAGACATTCATTCCTTAAAAATGGGGACAAGAAAAGATGGAATGAGCACACAGATGGCTTATTAGTTTTATTTTGATAAGCATCTTTGCGCGTTATCTTATTAATTTCTAGTATTCCATGCTGAAACTCTTTTTTTTTCTCTCTAAAGAAAAGCTTCAAATACACAGATATATTAATGCTATCCATGTGTACATATATAATAATTAAACAAAGCATTATTACCTACTTATTTGAACATTATATATAATAATTAGCGTTTGTAAAATTATATAGGAAAATTGAAACAAAAAACATTTTTTTAGACCGCCGCGCCGGAAGATACTTAAGCAAGTTAATATTTTTTTCCAAAATTGGAAATTCTTGTTAGTCGCGAACAAATAAAGACAAGACACCGATATGTTCATCAACATGTTTGGCATTCTCCTTGGTCCATTAGCCAGATATTTTAATTGTTCGTTGGCGTCCCTCCTGAAAGTTCGCAGCTGGGCGCCTACCGCAGCATCATCGTGCTATTTCGAGACAAATTACTTTTACTGTTGATGACTTTCTTAAGTGTTCAAACTTTATACACTGTAATTCCATTAACATTTAAAAAATTAAATTCCATTTATTTTACGCTTTTCGTAATTTACTTTTGATCCTTTTCCACTCAAAAAATTTATTAATTTTATAGAATTTTAATAATTCAGTAAGTTACATTTTGTCGATTATGTCAAAGCTTTCTATGAATACATTTGCGAAAAAATGGAAAACGGGGTCTTTTAACACTAAGTTCTTTAATTTTTTAACGAAGCGTGAACCTGAAATATAATATCAATAAAAAAAATTGCTGACGTTAAGTGAAAACAAAAAATCAAATCAACGTACACCCCTATAATATTATCAAAACGACGATCTTAATTTTGACCTATTCAAAGCTGAAGTTCAAACAATTACAGATTCCCAATACCGTAGCAATATTTCATCTCTAATCAGAGGAACTCACAACTTCACAGTGTACTCCGCACCCCGGACCGCACTATCGCGCCATACATCATATATAAATGATAATTCAATAAAGACCCGCGTTGGGGCCAGATAAAAGAATATAATCCGAATGAGCATAAAATTATTTCTCCACAGCACGCCCGGTCCTAGTTGTTTAAATAATTTATGCCCTCACAGATAAGCTTGTATGGAGATTAGGTTGAAATCTAATATACGTAGTTAAGCGCGGTTTTTATCTAACCAACTAGGCGCGTGGCCGCTTATTGAATAAACTATTCTAATGTGTTATAGAAACATTAGAAAGTTTTCAATTGAAGCTCCCAGTGGACTTTAACTGAACATTAAAACAGCCGTTAAGCTTAATTATGACTGGTTAGAAATAATTTGTGGTTATAAATTTTAAACCACATCTCGTTATATGGTGAGAATATTTAAATGTGACGTTATTGCTTTTTTTATTTACGCAAATTATCGTTAATACTAAAATTTGAGTTTTATAAAGTCTCACCCAAATACAGGAATGTCAGCGTAATCTAATGTCAAAACATTCTTTTCTTCACCGGGTCGTAGGTGAAGAGACAAAACGCGAAGTACCATTTCGCACGTTTAACACGCAGTGTCTCAAATACATGCATAAAATGGAAAACGGAATATTTAATAAAAAATGTTACAAAATAATGTATTGACAATTCAACGATAAATTAAGTGTATTTTAAATATAAATAATCCCCTTTTGGGGTCCATAGCCACATCTATCACTTTTAAAAATATTACATATTAACTAAATATTAAAATTTAATCGCCCTAATTTATGATACCTAAACCAATAAATAAGTTAACCGCAACCAACAAAATAAATAGCATTACAACCGCAAGCACATTACAAATAACATGTTTAAATTAAAATTAAATTTTAAACAATACTAAATCAATATAATACCGCTTTGAGGCTAGGTAATTGTAACGCGACTGTTGTAGGTTCGAGTCCCTTTCGGGGAATGGATTATAATTTATTAACATTTTCATTTCTTCTTTATTTCTTGGTACCAAGGCACAAAAACGCACTCCGCCACTTAACACGAAATGCCTTGAAAATTCGGCGGAAAGTGGAATACAGAGTGTCTTAACACTAAGTTCCCTCTGAACATTCTGCTGAATACGAAATACAACGAGAATAAAAAAAGTCTAAATCAATATCCATAATATGGACATGGATATGCGAAAACTGCATTTCGTGTAAACGGACTATAGCCAGTATATTATGGTGCTTCCAGTCAGTATTTGGTTACAAAGTACACACCGACGGTTGCTTCTCGGTTTACGCTTAAGTGACTTGTCCACCACAAGTTATTCCATTAAATATAGTATGTATTTTCCTCACAATCTGTTTTATGTTAGTAACTAATAGGTAGTGTAAATATTAATATAATATATTTTATTTTAATTTTAGGTTGCTTTTAATGTTATTTAATTCAGATTTGAAAAATGGTACTTCCATATCTACCTACCTACCTTCTTTTTTATGGATTCATATATTATATTTTTGTATATCAAAAAGATTCAGCAGGGAATATAGTGTTAAGATGCTTCGTTTTCCACTTTTCACCTAAAATTTTAATCTAACTTACCAAATCTAAATGATAAAAAAATATTAGATAAATAAATAATCAAAAACAAAGCGTGAGTTCCCTCCCTCGACATACACAATGTCCCGAAAATTGGGCGGAGAGTATGCAACGGAGTGTCTTAGCACTAGGATCCCTCCGATATGCAGCATACACCGCATATAGCGGTAAAAAAAAGTAATCATGTAACGAGAGAGAATGATCCTAAAATAATTATATAGATATAGTGTCACACAGTAGCTCACTATGGTACAAAAAAAATTGTCACAATGTCACTATTATAATAAATAGATAAAAGATAATATGGAAATATGTACCTATATATTATTAAAATCATTTTAACACCGCTACTGTTTTCATCAAAGACCTCATATACTCGTCAATTTATTCAAACAAGCTTGTAATTTAAAATGTTATTTAGTTTAAAACAGAAAAAAACATCTTGACGCCTTTTTCCCGCATAGATAATTTAAAAATAAAATATTTTTAAAAAAACCTGTGTTTAAAATATAGAAATGTGTGTGGATAACAAAATATTTATCAACAAAAATCACCCATCGTGGCGCATAGGCATAGACGTGCGACTATAAGCGCAACGGTTATGGGTTCGATTTCCACTCGAGCGATTGAAGTATTTATTATTTTTATTTTCTCGCTCTGATAACGAATCATAGCGCAACGTGGTATTTCGTCACATACCCTGAAATACAGGTAAAGCTAAAAAAAATATACGAAATATTATAGAAACATGCGCAAGGTAAATTAGGCAGTATAATTTTGTATGCACTAACGTTATTTTTTTTTTGCAGAAACCTTTAAAATACGCGAGAAGTACATAGGTATAATTTCACAAGAAAAAATATAGAAAATCCTTAATTTTTTTCTCAATTGATCCTAACGTTCTACTGAAATAGGTTAACGATCAATACAACCAACAAATGTCACGCTGGGAACATAAGTAGCACTCTAAATAGTGAAGGCTATAAATAGAGATGACAATGCTATGACACAGATCGTATAATTAACTACCGAAACATATTTTCTTTGTATTTATTTTTGTACTAGGTTTAGTGTTGGCTACAATTTATTGGGTCTTCAATAACTTAAGCTTTGGCGTAAAGTTGGCGTGTTGACATGGCTTTGGCGTAAAGTTGGTATTTTTTTTTTAGTTTCACTCTGTTGGTATCACGCGTATAGCATCGTCGGCTAATTTCAAGACAGTTCAGTTCCTCACTTTCCGCCGAATTCTGGAGACATTGCGTATTAGGGGATGCAACTCAACGACGTCAGAGCGAAGAAATGAAAATAATTTCTTTTTGTAAAGCCACGTAAACTTTTTAAGCTAAAATGTTCAATGATTTTTGATTGAAAGGTAGTTCACACAGGCTATTTTATTCCTCTGTGACTTGTATCCCGAATTCCTACATATTTGAATTCTCTTATAATTTTAGTATAGTTACAGATAAAAAAAGATCAGCGTTTTATCTCGATCATGTTAAATAAGGAGACTTCCATAGACGAAAAACCGCACATAAAAAATGTCTACATATATATTATAAAAAAATATCTACATATAATCATAAACTATTCCACATTATTAAAAAAAAAAACAATAAACAGCAAATTTTACAAATCTTTTATACTAGCTTAAAACGACGGCGATAATCACTTTGGACAGTGAAAAACAAAACAGATGAGACACTCCAATAGATCTTAGATAATTCATACTTCATCAAGGAACTGAGATAATCGGTTCATTAAACGTGCCAACTATAGTTAATTGTTCTAATGGCCTCCAGTTAGATAGCAATAGAAGGCTTGGACGTTGTGAACAAAATTGTTTGTCTCCACTATTATGGCTTGACATTATTTATGAGTTTGGTCTATATTGGTCACTTTACTTTAGAAAATTTAAATATTATATTGGATTTTTGATTATTAACGAATAAGGTTATGTCTCAGTAGTTGATTGGAATAGATTATATTGTAAATATTTTTGTGAAAAATAATGTTGGTGATGGATGGATTTTAAACCTGGAAAACTAGCACTTTTTGCCGAATTCCGTAGTCATTGCGTGTTTAGTGGCAGATATCAACGCCGCATATTGTAAGAAAATGTTGTTAAAAATTCAATAAAATAAATATTGTACTAAACATTAAACATTCAAAAATATGTTGATTATGATATGATTTATTTTTTTAATATTCTTACAAACAAAAAATTCAAGGACAATCGCGTATGTAACGCGACGGTTGTAAGTTCGATAACCACACGGGGGAACGTATTAATATTTATTAATGCACAAACGCGGTGTTAAGTTCCGCCACTCAACATGCAATACGAAAGTTTGGCAGAAAGTGGGGAACGGAGTATTTAATCACGAGGCCAAACAAATAAACATTTTCATTTATTCGTACTGGTGTCGACAGTGAAAGCGCGGCTTTGAGTTTCGCTACTCAACACGCAATGCCTTCCGCAATGGAATTGGGGAACGGAGTGTCTTAGCACTAAATTCCCTATGCCTCCATTGATCCGTGCGGGATACAGCGTGAAACTGAAAAAAAAACATAAATTTATCCACTCATTTACCCATAACCGTATACCATTTTTTATTTTCACAATCCATTCCGGAAATCTTAGATCACAATGTAAACAGTCTGTGAGTGCACTCGCTGTATCTAGGCCATACATGTTCAAGATGGATCTCATTTTGCAATTGTTTCTTATTGTGTGAGTGCAGTTCACTAACTATGCAGTATGTGCATACAATATGTGACATACGCTATGGGACTATTAGCGAATGGTTTTTTTTTTAACATTTTAAAATAGAAAAATTCTAATTTAAATGTTCTTTAAATAATAACTCTTTTTATCTTCACGCTGTATACCGCTCAGGGTGGGCAGAGGGAACCTGGGAACGTAATTTTAAGATACTGTGTTCTCCATTACGACACTTCCTTTCACTACTTTCCGCTGAATTCTCGATGCATTGCGTGTTAAGTGTTGGAACTTAACGTCGCGCTTTGCCTCCTTACCAGAGCAAGGAAATGAAAATATTAAATATTTCAATCCCCTGAGTGGAAATCGAACTCACAAACGTCGCGGCTACCGTCGCACGCTTGTGCACCTGCGCTACACGCCCGGCCTTTTGTAATATTATCTACTTAATTAAAGAACGTTTAATTCAGAATTTCTATATTTTTAGTGGTTAATAATTGTTTTATAGAAAATACTACACTCCCACGATGAACACCAAGTTAATAACGTAACAATTTAATTTTATGCACAACGAAAATCATAAAAAAATTAAGTATTATCCAATTTAATAAAAAAATGCGCTTAAATTAAGAGATAAAACCAAACTAAAATAAATACCTAAGATATCATTTACATAAACTAGGAACTAATTTTAATTTATTATATACATACATATATTAAGCATTCTATGATAAAAAAAATAAAAATTATAAATAATAAAAAAACTCGAGGCTTTCATAGCGCAGAGGCATAAGCGTATGATTGAAACGCGACAGTTGTGGTTTCGATTCCCACACGAGGGAATGAATTATTATTTATTAATATTTAATTTCTTCCTCTCTTATACCTATTAAGGCAAGAAATTCCGCCTCTCAGCGTGCAATCCTTCCAAAAATTTGGCATTTAGTGAGGAACGGAGTGTCTTAACACTAGTTTCCCTCTACCTGCCCTGTTAAATACGGGACAAAAATTTACAAATTTTAAAAAAATTCTACGCTTTATAAGCCCTAAACTCTATAATACTATCCCATATGGGCAAGAGGTCCATTACAAATCTAATTTTGTTTACAACAGAGATTTATTCAGGTCATGCACAACACAGGCCAGGACGCAATGAAATAAAGCGAATAAATATCTAAATTACATAGTCGGTATAAATAAAAGAAGCTGCGATTGCATTTGCAGTGGCGAGAAGATAATTGAAAAAATGTCTCCAGGATCTCTTTCTCTCGTAATGAGATAGAATTACAGGGCTGCGTCTTGGTCTACAACAGTCGTATAATTTGATCGTGCATTTCGCAATTTGCTTATGGACGCTCTACGCAAATACGATACGTTACGTTCGTTTTTTCTATAGAATTTTTCTCATTATTATACAGATGGTGAGATTGAATAACATTATATTATAGAATGTGAACAGGTTTTTTTCAATTTTTATTTCATTTTATGTATTAATGAAGTATAGTTTTATGGTGATTTTTATGTGTTATTCGTTTTTTTATTTTTCAATTGATTTTTATATAATGTTGTTTAACGATCTTTTTAAACATTTTAACATTTTTAAGACGTTTATTATATGATTGACAGTAGTTAGCGTTCGAACTGATTACTAAAATTCTGGATACGGTACTTATAGAATCTTCTGGATACAGTACGTTGTCTAACTTTTATTTAATTAGAAACTTTTTCATATAAGGTAACTTAATTCAACGCCTCGTCTTGTCTCATCAAAGTAAGCAATTGAAAATAATTTAAATGTATATGTATACTCGTATATTTCCCGAAGTATAGAACCCACAACCATCGCATCTTCAGTTAGACTCCAGCCAAACTCCAGGGACGTCATATTAGTACTAACATAAAATAATAATAGTAGTAGTAAATGACAAATGTAGTACTAGTAAATGACGTTTTACAGCTTGCGATAAATTGTAATTAATGTTTTAAAGCCCGCTTTATTATCCCGTAGACTTAGGTGAATTATGGCCCAAGAAACAAGTAAGAAATTTCTTGACATGTTAAGGCACGGAATGTAGGATCCCATATGATTAATAGCGTATGGTGTTTTTATGTGCCAATGGGAAGCGATTAGCTTATTAAAATTTTCTCAAAATTTATGGCATATTACTTATAATGATGTAGGATAAATGCAATAATCCTAGAGCTGGTGGAAGATTTCTGGTTGAAAATTATTGTTTTGGGTTGAAATTCAATTCGTAAAAGATATCATATTCGGTTGGAGAAAAGAAAATGAACGAATATAATTGATTTTACTAAAATAATTTAGATGATAAGTGAATTTACAATTTTCAAATAAACTCTACTTTAAAGGTTACTTTGAAATAATCTTAAAATAAAGCAGATTACGCAGAGGGAACCTAGTGTTAAGATATTCCTTTCTCCATTTACCACCGAATTTTGGAAACATTGCGTGTTGAATGGTGGAACTAAATAAACTCTTCGCTGCTCATTGCGTCGGCACCAGAGCGAAGAAATGAAAAATAAACTTAAATAAATATTTCATTTGCAGTCGTTTATAGTCACAGTTTCTTTAATATCTTTTAAAATGTTATTCAACACTAATGAAAAAAAAACATCCACGGGGTAGGTTCGTCCATATCGTAAACTTTTATACATATTCTAGCATATATTTCCGATAGGAAGGAGGGAGGAGGAGGATATCATGGGACGTGGAGTGTTAACTTTAGTAAGCTTTATATGACCTGGCCATGGGTATATATATTTATATAAATATTGATGGTGATTTGCCCCCTAGTCTCGTTCACCAGAATAAATATCAGTTAAGCAATATTGACATCATCCATCGTTTTGTACAACAGATTAAATAAGATATGAGTTCTTGTAATTTTAAAGGTTTCTTCTTTTATAAGTCAACGATTTAAAAATATTACTTCTAAAAATAAATAAAATACTCCCACAGCCTCTAAACCACGACGCTATTAGATAACTAGGTCATTTGAATTTAAATGGTAATACTAATCTAAAGGATGAATTGAAATAAATATTGTTATTTCTTACACATGTGATTTACTAACAGAACCAGCATATGACGAGCAGATGTTGTGGCGAATATAAGAAACTGGCGATAAGTAAGAAATTTATGATTTAAAGATTATATTTCCCCTTTTCGTAAATATTTGTTTAGGATAAATTGAAACTTGTATTTTAAACAAAATTTATATATTTATGAATTTTATTATAATTAAATATTAGGTAGAGAATTTTATATAGCTTTACTTATTATAAAAAATCTTTATTGTGCAGTTATTTTAACATAACATACATGATGATATATTTAAGTATACATACGACTATAACATATTAAAAGATTCAAATATTTTTTCTTTTCTCCTATTTGGTTAGAGAATGCACTATTTATTTAAATCTTTTTTGCTCTTTGGCATTTGATACTGAAGAATATACTTTGAGTTGAAGACTGGTGAAAAACGAATAACGTACTTCGTATTTGACAGTGGGTTCTCTCTGCTAAATAGGTATGAGAGATACAACTTTTTTTTTTCAGCTTCACGTTGTATCCCGCACACAGCAGGGAAGGCAGAGGGCACCTAGTGATAAGACATGCCGTTTCCCACTTTCCGCCAATTGCTGGAGGCATTGCGTGTTGATTGGCGGAACTCAACGCCGCGCTTTCCCCTCGATACCAGAGCGAAGAAATAAAAATATAAATGTAAATAGATATTTCATCTCCTCGAGTGCGGATCGAACCCACAACCAGTCGATTTATAGGCACACTTTGTCCCCCTGCTCCACGACTGGCCTCAACAACATCACGTTGTATATATCTTATTCCACACCAAATGTTAACATTATTATTATATAAAACAATCGCCTATACCTAACCTTTCAGCGACTATTACGAATTAAACTAATATGCCCATTCATAGTCACATTAATATCGATGTCGTTATCAGGTTTTAAACCAGATTTGCAGGTAGTTTCTAATAAATCTCAACACGATGACGGCAAGTCGAAGAAAATTGCCAATTTATATTCAGTTGATAGTAAATTAAGTGAACTCACATTTGTTTCACACCCACGCAAGTATAATTACTGACAAAAGTTTTTAAAGTTTTTTTTAATTTATAATAATATATATGTACGACATACGATATGGTAGATACATTTTGTATTTTTTTTTCTTTTTGTCAAAATAATGTCATTACTTGAAGCTTTCCATTTATTTTTGTGTTTGAAATTATAATTATAATATTGCTAGAAAATTGTACTTAAATGTAGATATTTCAATTTTAAAAAAGATGGACTGGAAATGGACTATTCATTTCTACGAAAGCTTTATTTAGAAATAAACCGCGAAACATTCATTTGGCTTTATTTTTATAGTAACTTTAAGTTATTTTTAGTTAAAGGACAAAAACTAAATTGAGATAACTTAAAAACTTCAACTGCAATTCTATGTAGGCTTCGACAGATAAAATTTGGCATTTGAAAATGGAGATGAGAAACACAAGCATTCCGTGGATTTATAGTGTGAAGGCCCATCGCACTGCAGTATCTGGGACCCAAGGGACTTCTATAGTGTGCATTATTGCAGGTTTTAATACGTACCATATATTCTTATAAATTTACTCAATACATATTGTTGATCGGTTGATTCCAAGTACGTACCTTTTCTAAATTTAAATATAATACTTAATACAAAGTAAATATAGTAAAGCGTAGATTATAATAAAAGTATATTTTTTTTATTCTATGTATTTGAGTAATGTAAAAAAAAATACTGGCAACATTTATATATAGTGCATTATAATTATAAAGTAATGCGTTACAATTACTTATGACTTTATAATAAATAAAAAAGTTAGATAATAAAATAAAACGACTCTTTTGCAAAGAGGTCATCGAAATGAAATGGGATAGCATTTGTTTGCATGTGCCGTGGTCCTGGGTTCAAATATCAAATGGAGGGAATGTAATTATTTTGTGTCCCGGCTACTAATGAGATCCGTCATATCTAATAATGTCTCGTTTTCAGGCGGACGATGGAGAAATAACGAAACTCTAAGTTCTTCCTACCACACTATGCGAAAAAATGCGTGAAACCGAATAAAATTGAATAGAAATCTATTTATTTCGCAAAGATCGTTGGCTCTGTAAATATTAGCATAATGCCTTTCGATAGCGAATATACCTCGCTATAAAACAGATGCTTAACAATGCTTTATTTGGAATTATGTGCTCTATGTTTGAAAACAATGTTCATAATGACCATAAACACATAATTATATTGTAAATATCGCTATATTTTACCTATATTGTAATAATAAATTTAGTTTTGAATATTTCAATTAAGATAAGTATCAGGATATATTGCCTAAGAAATACTACGTTTCTTGAATTTAAATATTATGGTAATTTAATAATAATTTTTGCAAGACGTTGTTGTGGCGCAGTTGATTGTTGGTTAGATTCTGACTCGCTCTGGTAATAAGATCAAAACCGATATTGAGTTTCGCTACTCAATATACAATGTTTCCAAATATCTGAAATTGGGAAAAGGGAAAAAGAATATCTTAACACTAAGTGGCCACTAACTACTACTTTATCCAGAAGTACAGTGTTAATATAAAAAAAATATTCGAATAGGGATCAAATTCATGTACTTAAACAATACATATATTATGTCTCGAATAAATAAATTACCTTATGAATACAATATAATACAATATATAGAATATATTTATATGCATATACAATATAATTATATGTAAAATAGATAAGGAGATAGATTAACGCCAGCCACAAAGTGTGCCTGTAAAGCCGACTGGTTGTGGGTTCGATCCCCACTCGAGGATATGAAATATTTATTTAAATGTATATTTCCATATCTTCGCTCTGGTGTCGAGGCAAAGTGTGGCGTTGAGTTCTGCCACTCGGCAAGTGGGCAACGGAGTGTCTTAACACTAGGTTCCCTCTGCCTACCCTGCTGTGTGCAGGATACAGCGTGAAGCTGATTTATTTAATAATAATAATAATAATAATAATACTCTTTATTGTACACCCATAAAGAAAATAACAATAAAATATGTAACAGAAAAAAAACGGAATTGTACAAGAGGCGACCTTATCGCTAAAACAGCGATCTCTTCCAGGCAACCTTAAGGCATAGGATATGAAGGGGAGGAAAATGGTTGGGGTGTAAACAATAATTATAATAAATGTATAAAGCAAACAGCATACATGTATTAAATATATTTAAAATACCTAACTAAACATACACATATTATACATATATACTTACATACATACATACAGAAATACATACATACAATACATACAGACGTACATAAATACATAAATATATTTTACAAGTAAATGTGGCAATACAGGAAGGCAGTTTAGAGGGAAGGGAAGTGTAGCTTTAAGAGTCGCTTAAAAATTATTAAAGATTTTGTCCGTCTGATATTCAGAGGTATTTATTTATTTTATTTTTTTCAAATAGATAAGGAAAACAATAGTACGTCACAAAATTTAATTTTCTTTGTAGCACATTTAAAATGAGCAAAAATAGTAAAAACAAATATACAAATAAAGATAACACAAAAGTTTATAGAACTTTGTCTATTACAAAATAAAACTGACCATTTCATGTCAAACTCAAAATTATCACATATTCTTATTCTGTTTAAAAAAGCGTTAAACTTTTTTTTTAAATAATTTGGTTTGCTAATGGCGGCTTATTTATTACCATTATGAATACTATGCGTGTATTTAATTGGGTTCGCGCCCAAAATCCTATTTACTTTAGCATTATGTTAAGAGGATTACGTGGAAATTTATGGGGAGCAATGGTTCCGTTTCTTTATTATTTTGTAATGTCATAATTTTTACTTTGCGGAAAATGGCGTTACGTAAATTACTTTTTTATTTGTGGGGGATATAAAGTTTTAATTATAGGTTGTTGTGAGCTTTAAATTGGTTGTGTGTTGTACCTGAGGGAGTTATTTGAAAGAAGTTTTTTTGTAACAGTTATGTGTGTTTAAAGTATTTATTCTCATTTAAATAAATGTCATCCGACGTCGGTCTAATTGCTAGCGGGATAGTCGCGGGTTCGATTTGCAATCGAAGAATGAGTTATTTCCATTTTTTAATTCTGGCAGACAATATTCGTAGTTGAGCTCCGCCATAAATATTCGTAAACAATATTCGTAGTTGAGTCTCAAATTCGGGAGGAAAGAAACGGATTGTCTTAACACTAGGTTCTCCGCCTTTTTGATAATGCGGGACATTAAGTTAATTTATTGATTGGAAACCTTAGAAATTTAACACTACGAATTATATAGTTTGATATTATTTAGCTCGTGTAAGAAAATATATTTGATAAATATAAGCTCAAGTAATAGAATATTAAAGTATTGATATCTATTTATGTATAAAAAACTTACTTTCAATTTAATTTGTTCATTGATTTCAAAATATATTTTTTATCGATATCAATCGATATTAATATCCGATCTTCACCTTGGCTTACAATATTAATGGAAATTCGTTGAAAATTCTTTATCAGTCGTCTAACTTTGTCATTTCGTATCGAATAAATCTGGCAGTAGAAGTAAGGGCGAATACACAGAACAATATTGAGTTAAATTACATTTATCGTTCTTATATTTGTAAGAGTTTTAAAAGTATTCCAATATTTATGAAATTTTATTCACTAGCCTATACAGATAATGTAAAATTATACATATAATAAAATATATATAAGACTAAGAAATATGTTATTATTTTGAACTGAAAATAGATATTAGAGTAATGTTAAGAACGAAAGTGTATGTAGCTTGTAGCTTGATGTTAACAGAAATAAAGGAAACAGGTTCAAATTTAATTAAAAACTAACATAACCTATTTTTATTAAAGCATATACATATGATTATTAGGAAAGGTAGATACTACCTCACATTTTATACTGTAGTCAGTATTTATAAAAGATATTTCAAATACACCCTAAGAAATTTTAATGATTCCACATCGCCCATCGCGTTGGAAAAAAATTAAAAAGAATGGCTAGGAAACGGCGCTCTTTTTGCCTTTTAATTTTCCGTTCGCCAGCAGGGTCTTTACATACAGTGTACAAACGTATAATATACACAGATAGATAGGTATTTGATTATTTGATTTACATAAATTTGTTTGAGCAATTTATACTTGTAATATCCTCTTTTAGCTGTTATTGGAATATATACTACATCTAGATTTTTTTTCAATAACTGTTTTAAGTTATAAAAAAAAACATGTAAATAACCAATAATAAATGTAAAATAGCTTCAAAATCATGATTTTGATTTTTTTTTAATATAATACATTTTTAATATTTCACGTTATCTCGTTTACAGTCAGACAATGTCACACTAAACCATGATGATAATTACTATGAATGGCCTATATAGAATAGGTATAACGTTTTTCAGTCAAACTTACTCGTTCTGTATTTACTCGAAACAAGTACGACCCAGCACAGAATTAGAATCTATAACTTTCAGCTTATTATTCCTTTACTTTTTACTTGAGGCCAGTCGTGGCGCAGGGGCACGAAGTGTGACTGTAAAACCGACTGGTTGTGGGTTCGATCCCCATTCGAGAAGATGAAATATTTACTTAAATATATATTTCCATTTCTTCGTTCTGGTGTCGAGGACAGGCGCGGCGTTGAATTCTGCCACTCAACACGCAATGCCTCCAGAATTCGGCAGAAACTGGGGAACGGAGTGTCTTAACACTAGGTTCCGTCTGCCTACCCTGCTGTGTGCGGGATAAAGCGTGAAGTTGATTTGATTTTTTACTTTTTTCCTAACATATGTTAAACCAAACACAACTTCATTAAAACCAAACGCTATTCTAATACATTACTATAAGAACAAGAAACATAAACCGTACTCTCAATTCAAAGTAACTAAGCCCAAGGATTCCAAACGTGAACTACACTCATATATACAACGTATAAGTACAACGTAGACCTCCGGACGAATGTTCCAGTAATGAGATTCCTCAGATGTTATCTCTTGACAACGATTTGCGGTCAGTCAATCCCGCGGAGCCCAAATTCAATTTGCTAAGACAAAAATGATGTCCCCTCCCTAATCTGCTACGGAAATTATAAAGCAACTTTTCGCTTCTACCGTTTAAAGTCAGATTATTTTGATTGCATATTATAAAAGTGATTTCTTTTTTTCCATTCAGCGCTAATATTAGCTGCGGTGGATCGCCGGTGTGTTTTGTTATTGTTTTATATTTTTAGCTTTAACTTTGTTGTTTGTTAACTTGTATAAAAATATTTTATTTTCACTTATTAGTAATAAAATAAGTTTGGTTATTACTTAGTTTCAAAGATTTGTTCCATAATTTTTTTCTTGTATACTACGTAGGATACGAGGAACATGTTGTGTCATTAATTCATCACGTAAATGTATTTTAACTTAGTCTCTAATAAATATAATCTAAGGTATTAAAAAAGCATCCAATCAAATTGTTCTAATGAAATTAGCAGAATAACATAAATAATAATCAAAAATATATAGAAGCGAATTATATGAAATATCGAAACGCCTCAAGACATTACACCCACGCTGTTTTCTTTCCCAAACAACATTTATATATTGAGATCAATCCAGCCATACTTTTAGGTGTGGACAAGCCTAATATCCAATTAATATACCGTTTTATCCGAAGTCTTTAATTTATCGTATACTATACACGTATACATTCTCATTAGTTTGACATTCACGGCTATTATGAACCACGAGATCGTTGGATCCGTCTGATATATAGCGATAGGTTCCAATCGAATAGAGATATAGATTGTATCGTGGAATGTTTGAGCTACTGGTGATAGTGCTATCTATATGTATAGTTTTATAAGTCGACAACTGACTAAAGGTTATCGATGGTAAAGAACTAACATACGTAATTAGATGGGTTTTTTTTTTAATTTAAAAACAATAGTATTGGGTTGTGTTCTTTTTTATTATTAGTTTTATTTAATTGACATATTCTTTGTTTCTTTATGTATATTGCGTTTTGGTTTAGACTCAGTAGTTATAACAAGGTTGATACAAATTAAATTATAAAAGTGCGTTATATATTTTTTTTAAATATTCCGTTTATGTATTTTATATAGATAGATAATATATTTCTTAGGTGACTAATTTTCACATTACTTTTATTTAAATTAAAACCTACACATACTCAGATATTTATACATTTATTAAATTTCTTTATTTTTCAGCTTAACGCACACAGCAGGCAGCAGGTAGAGGGAACCTAGTGTTAAGACACTCCGTTCCCCACTTTTCGCCAATTTCTGGAGGCATTGCATGTTGAGTGGCGGAACTCAATGCCGCGCTTACCCCTTAACACCAGAGCGAAGAAAAGAAAATATAAATGTAAATAAATATTTAATCTCCTCGATTTTATTATGCTATTTTTTTATGCATACTAAATTAATGTTTCGTGTCCATAATAAGATAATTATAAAACAAATTGAATTTAAATTTTGTAATGCTTTCTGTTCGAGGGATTTTATACGACTCGATATTTTTATCATGACTTGATGCAACTCGCCCAAATTATATCGTATTAAAATAGCACTTTAGCTCTTGAATTTACATAAAAATGTAAAGGAAATAACCAGTCCTCTTTTACTTGATGGCGCTTTTTATTTGAAGACAGCACGTCAATCTCACAGAGTAAAAATCTCTCACAGTAAAAGTGAAAAAAAAAAACAATTAAATTCCTAAAATATTGCAGCTGTAAAAAGCTACAAGTATAATTTATTCAATGTGACTGGAGATGGCTTGAACGCAATCGAAGCGATGTTTATGTTAATATACTCTCGACTTATAGAGACGTTTGGTTGTTTACGTCACTTGTGCGGTTGTAGTATTCTACTGTGTGTATAGTATTTTGTACTGTGGAAGTTTTGGTTTAGAAATGAGATTTGAATGTAGTAATTTGGACAATTTCTTTTAACTAATACGTTAGAGACGAGTGTAATAGAACCTTAATTATTTAACTAGTGACACTTAGTGGATGTCGTTTCTTATATTATGAATATAAATATATTTTTAACTAAATTAAAAAAAATGAAGTTATCAGTTTGAACTGTACCGATATATGTATGTATATTTTATGTGATATTGTTGTAAATGGATAATTGGTATCGCTTCCAATCGTATGTGCTAATATTGTGATTCACGCTGTATCCTGCAAATAGAGGGGTAGGCAGAGGCAACCTAGTGCTAAAACACTCTACCCCCCACGAAACAACCAAATATCGATACATTAAGTGAGAATATATATTTTTCAAATTTAAATAACAACAACAAGCATATTTATATTATTACATAATAAGTATTCCAAAGCTGTCGAAACAGAGTCATTACATTTGCAGGACAAACTGAAACAAATAAACGGCGTCACGCACTCGTTCCCAACAAGGAGCTACTGTTCAAATCTTTTGTGTTATGCGAAAGCTTCCCTGTGGCCTTTAGTAAGCTTCACAACTGCTCACATTGTTTCCAGTGGGACCTCATCGAGTTCTGAGAAAGCTGTAAAAAGAAGTAAGCGTCCATTATAATAAATTCTTATAGCCTTTGTTGAGTATGCCTTGTAAATTGACTGTTTTGTTCTGGGATTTCGAGGATGCAATCTAATACAGTAGCTAGCTAACTATATGGATATTGTTTTGTAAATGACATAGAAATTTGTGTGAAATTTTTAAAATTTGACTCTTTTTTTGTTTATTTCTTTTGTTGTAGAACAATTGTAGTGTTGACAAGTTATTTCTATTGTACTTGTGTTGTGAGAAGAGTGTGACTAATTAAATAAGTTGTGAATATTCAATGATGGCACGTGATATTGTAATAAACGAATTGTATAAAAGATCATAAATTTTTGGAGGAGTATCTTGGCACTTTCTTTTTTAATTATTTAACTATAATAAAAAAACAATAACGAACGAGTAAATAAATCGATTTGAATGTATTTTTTATACTTAATCATCTATTAACATCTAATCGATATTAAAAAAGCTTTTCTTCAGACACATTTCAATGATTAGACCCTCGAATTTAAATATTACAATTGAAATTAAAATATTTTAAGACGCTTAGTCTTTAGTTCTCTTGGTTCTGGTGTAAGTTTTTTTAACCGTGACGCATGTCATGTTAATAGGATTAATTTAACGTCAAAGCCAGGGTTGGTATGCGTGCCCGAAAGATGACGTATTTTTTGTATATCTTTTGGAATATTTTGTGTGAGATGACCTTATCGTAGGGTAATCTAAGACCACACACCCGTCTCTCAAATTAATCGAGGGTGCGGTCACAATGTGTAATTTGAATATGGATGGCACTAATCTGTCACAATCCTAGGCAGGTAAGTCGGTTTTCTTATAATTTCGTTTATTTTTAAAGTTAAAATATAATTTTAAAAGGAGCACGACGGTTTTCTATACCAGAAATTTGATTTGAGTTATCTTCATATTATTGTTATTTACTATGGTAAAGAAAGTCAGAGATACAAGGGTATGACTGTGAACGCTACTGGTTGTGGGTTCGATTCCCACTCGAAGAAATTAAATATTTATTTAACTTTAAATTTTTATTTCTTCGCTCTAGTGTCGAGGTGTAACAGTATGTACCTATGGTATAAGTTAAAAATAAATAAATAAATAAAATAAAATATGCATGGCAATATACATAAATAACATAGTTAAATATGAATAATAAAAAGTATATATTTTAAATATCATATTAATCGAGACGCGTTCGTGTATTGTCGTCCCGAGTGTTGCGACCGTCGTTCCGTATATATAGGTGGTGGTGATGCTGGAAGGCAGCGGTCGAGTCGAACTCTTAAGTACTACGGTACTAATAAATATGATGCACATAAAGACTCGTACCAAGTATATTATAATTATAAATATACTATAATAATACGAAGCCTATGATGGCACGATCTTTTAGGATCGAATTTCTTATAAAAGCAATATATGTGTACGACACATATTGTGGATCTTTGATTCATATTATAATATTGAATGTTGCTTGACGTCGCGAAGGCTGACGTGATGGGCTTATGCGAACTGTTATAGCGACATTAACTATGTCGTGGCTGATGCCGTCTCGCAGTACGCTCGCGATACGTAAGCTATGCTTGTATGGCGTTTGTCATTGACATATTATATACCACTCCTACGACTTGGTATACGACTAGTATGTGTGTGGTGCTTTATGTCCCAGCTCCGGTGTATGTAGTAGTGTCCGTCTCATACGGGTGTATGGTGCTATTTTATGTCCTGGAACTCTGGTCTATGTAGTAGTGTCCGCCTACGGTTCGAGACACGACTGTGGGGTGTGTACCGTGCGTTTATTTAACATATCGGCCGCCTTGCGGTAGTGCGTTCGTTCCAACGACTTATATAGATTTCACAAATCAATTAACATCACGAATCACTATTCTAAAACAATCTTAATATAAACAAGCGTAACAAGTACCTTCGGAAAGATCACACACAAACGTCTCGGAGGGTTCAACGATGACTGTAAAGCCGCGGTCTGGTCGGAATCCACGGTGTAGGGCGGGGAGGGGCCCGTACTCTTTCTTCCTTTTATTATAACTAGTTCGCAGTTATAGTGGAGAGGAAGATAGGACGCACTCTTGGCTTATCTTCGGACGGGCTTCGAGTTATGACAATGTTATATTGTCGAGTCTACAGTTATCTAAATAACTGACACAAGAACAACTTCTGATGGCAAATACCTTATTAAAGCGATACCTTCTAATGGCATAATATAAAATACTTAACACTGTTACCTCTGAATCTCTAAAAGATTTTGGGTTCTTCACGATCACAACTATAAAGAGTTCTAACCACTAGACACATCACGAGCCAAGGCATTATTTATTAAATAATATTTTAAAAGGTGTTTGGGATATCAGTTACAGAGGCAAAGCGCGGCGTTGAGTTCCGCCATTCAACACTCAATGTCTTCAGATTTCTTAACACAAGATTCCCTCAGCCCACCCTCAAGTGGGCGGGATACAGCGTGAAGCTGATAAAAAAAATAACTACATTTAATTTTTTTTTCAAATATTAATTATGTTAAGAAATCAAATATAAAGTATACATACAAACACTTCTTTTTGGATTTATATAAAATAAAACTAAATTCACGCTGCATCCCGCATAAAGCAAAGAAAGCAGACAGTCCGCACGTAAGATCCCACACAACGCCGAGTTTCGTGTCTAAATAGTAAAAAAATTTTATATATTTTTTTTAAATATTGTTATTTAGTTATTAATACGTCATAATTAACGAGAATGCAAACAATAAATATGAATCATTTTGTTTTAATTAAGCATCTTTCAAAGTAATTATTAAAATATATTTCGAAACAAAGTTCTATTTGACATTTTAAATAATTGTCGTGTTCATTATCTTTTAGCATCAATAATATATTTTATTTTGTAATAATTAATGACAATTATAAATATATTTTTTTATTATGCTTATATTGAAAATATTCTTTAGAAGTCAATAAAGACATTTTGTCGTTCTGGTAACGAAGCAAATCGTAGCGTTGAGTTCCGCCACTCAATTTTAAGAAGAAGTGTCTTAATGGGAGTGGAGTGTATCAACATTGGGTTCCCAGATTTCTTTTGCCTACCCTGATGTGTACACGAGACAGCGTGAAACAAAGTTATATTATTGGACATTTGCATTAATTTTTTTTAGAAAGAAACAACGTTGCCGCTATAAATATGAAGTACATCGAGGACCTGTGGAACATATGGATGTAGTAAGAAACAAGGATGCTTAATTTTTTTTTTTGCATTTTACATGTATCTACTATTTTTCTGACAATCATTTTGACAATACAGGAAATTGCAGGCTATCAATATTTTTAAAATAAATATTTTATGTTTTATTTTAATTATATTTAAATATAAGTTTTTTTAAAGATTCAGAAACATCTAGAATTTGAAATTATATTACTTTATTCCGTTAACCCCGTGAGAGGCCGTCGTGGCGCAGGAGCACAAGGACTGTAACGCGACAGTTGTGAGTTCGATCAACTCTCGAGGGAATGAATTATTATTTATTAATATTTTTATTTGTTCGCTCTGCCATCAATACAAAAGCAAAGTGTTGAGTTCCGCCACTACACAAGCAATGTCTTGAAAAATTCAGCGGAAAGTGGGGAACGAAGTGTCTTAACATCAGGTTCCCTCTGTCTACTCTGCTGCTTGCGGGATACAACATAAAGCTGATTTAATTTATTCTATAAATAAAATAAAATTCAGTTAAATTATTTTGCGTCTAATTATTTATTTAGCTTGATATAACAGGTAGGTAGAAACCTAGTGTTATAACACAATGTAAAACACAATTACTCCCCCCCCCCCATTTTCTGGCGAATTTTCGATGCCACGACGGCTTTTAGGTAAAAATTAAGCTTTTTTATATTTAAAAATCTTCATAATAATTACACATTTTCTTAGTAAAAAAAAAGGTATTTCCAGCCACATCTACCTCCGATTTATTTGATCTTGCCACAATTTACCGTCGCAATACTACGGTGGCTGAAAGCTTGTGATTAAACAATAAATCGTCTAGCCCGAGCCTTAAGAATGGCTCAGCTTACCTTAGGGTCATTCAACGGCCTGTAATAACAAAGACTCCCTTGGATGTAAGGCCTTAAGTACTTCAATTAAGTTATTCAGATTTTATCAATTTGTTTCACAGATTTCATGTATTGGTGTTGGTTTCCTCTTCTTTGTGTGTGTGTGTTTTTTTTTATTTTTAGAACAGAATTTAAATTAAGAATTGTATTTTTTTTTTCAAGTTATATTGAGAAATAATTAAGCGGTTGGTGTTTTATATTTAAATAATTAAACTGGACTGTATTATGTCGATCAACATGAATGTGCTTGCCATATGAAAAAAATATTTTTTTTTTTCCAAATAAGTAATATGAAATTAGTAAATTAAATTTGTATGGAGGTACTGTGTTTTGAAATTTACCTACATTTTTTATCGTTGCACATCTCCGGCCACTCCGTTCTCAAGTTTCTACCTATTTACCAGAAATTGCGTGTTGTGGAGCGGAAGCTAATTTCGCGCTTTGTTTAACCGCGTCAGAGAAACGAAAATATTTTTAAATAGAAACGTCAAACATCAAACTCAATCTTACAGCACTTTGATGGGTTCTAATAAATAATAACATACTAAAGTGAACATACATTGTTGTACATTTAATTTAAAGCTTAAGCCATTTCAAAAGACCACGTTGTTTCCAGTTCGTCACATTGTTACAGTTGATTATTTCGCCTATAGAACTAGAACTTCGGTGAGTCAGTGTATGAACAATGAAAACATCTAAATTAGAGAGAAGAATTGATGTTCCGGACTTTTCAAAGACGGCACAAAATAGAATAAACAATAAATAATACGTATTCTTTGACTGTTCAGTCAATGTCACAGTACTTAACTAGAAAATACAAGCTGATGTAGTAATGTTTCTTTCAAATAATATAAATGCTTATTAAGATATCGAACGTGTAGGTATCCAGCACACAGTATGGTAGGCAGAGTGAACTTAGTATTAAGACACTCCTTTTCACAGTTTCCGCCTAATTTTGGAGGCATTGCGTTCTGAGAGGCGGAACTCGACGCCGCGCTTTGCCTCGACACCAGAGCGAAGAAATGGAAATATAAATTTAAATAAATACTATTCACTTCCTCCAGGGGGATCGAACCTCCAAGCAGTCGATTTTACAGCCACACTTTGTGCCTCTGCGGCACGACCGGCCTCAGAAAATCAAAAGAAAATATCTATTTGTCCCGGTCAAAAATATTAAAAATATCTTTTTGTCCCGGTCAGATTTATCTCAGGCTCTTAGGATGTGTCCTGTACCATCCACACGTATTTAGTCATTTCCGCTTAGACCACGCGGACGAAGTCGCAGGTAAAAGCTTGTTCACCATAGAATATTTTATATTTCTCTAACAAGTATTCCACATACTATTCATAATTAATTAATGGCGGTGGACTGTATCGTGCATCGGGCGGATGCCCACATTCCATTGTCGTGTAACTTACGCACATCGTCCGTCAAGTTGACAAGCGTTAATCCAGTTTCCGGATGCCTACTAGTGGTATTCGATATCGATTCGAATGTGAGTTGTGATTTCTTTATTTACTTTGCATTGTAGAAATTATTTATATTATCTAAATAGAAATTCTGGTTTTAATTAGTTATCTTTTGTTTAGATTTTATTCGTTTAATCTGAGCCAAAATGGCTTTTGCTGCAAATTTCTACATATACACGTAACTCGCAGTGGTAAGTCTAACATAGATGATGGCCACAACTTTGGCAATTTCTTATTTCGTCTTGTGCATTATTTCGTCGTGGCGAAAGGGCACAAAGTGTGACGGTTGTGGATTCGATCCCCTCTTGAGGAAGTGAAATATTTTCTTATATTTACATTTCTTCGCTTTTGAGTTTTGCCACTCAACACGCATAGCCTCCAGAATTGAGCAGAAAATGGGGAACTGAGTGTCTTAACACTAGGTTCCCTGGTTCCCTCTGCCTACCCTGCTGTGTGCGGGATACAGCGTGAAGCTGATTTATTTTTATTTGATTTTTTTAAATTGTAGAATAACACTATTTGCATAATAATTATTACATCTATAAAAATCACGTTCATTTAGTAGGAGAAACGAAATGATCCCCCCCTAGTCTGAATCTCGATGACAAATCGTTGCGTAAATGATAGTGTTCGCTCGCTCGTACGGGTCTGTTTTTGTTGTTCGATGTGCGTCTGTTCCGCGAGCCATTGTTTGACTGCGTTTTTGCACTTCCCAACCTCTATTGATAGTCAGGTGACCGTAGGAAATATTTTTTGTTCCATTTTTTGTACCAACCCCCAATTTCATTTTGCTATGCTCAAACGATGTTTTTTTTTTTCAATTTGTCAACATGTAATTTTGATTAATAAAATTTTTGGTATTTGTCATTATATTTAATTTTTTGATTTTGATTTATGATCATTCAATCGGTTTCGATGCTGTATTTATGAGGACATAACATTTCATCATGTTTAAATGTAATTATTTTCAAAGCATGCTTTGATAAATACAAAGTCAGAAACATCTAAATTTATAGCGAGTTTAATATATACCATATTAAACTCGCTATAATGAAAAATAAAATTATTTTAAATTGTTTGTATCAATTCATCATTTACAAATATTAACTAAAACTAAATTATATTCTTAATTTAAAAAATAAATAAATATTAAAATAAATAACATTTTAATACACAAGTCGAAAACAATTTTGTGCCTATCGCATTTATTTTAACCCTTTCACGGCTTACAATCAGATAAATGGCACCTGGTAAGATTAAACTTTTGGGAGGCATGTGGGTCGATGACATGGGTAAATTACGTTATTAATCATTATCTACTACCCTACGTAGAACAAAGGTAATGATGAGTGCCCCAGGATAGGTTCTGTCCGACCATACGCTTCCTGTTACTGTTCAAAAGTAGATCTATTAATCAATAGGACTATTGATGGGTTACGATTTTGTTTCCATGGGTATATAAGTAACTTTCAAAAGTTTTAGTATTGACTGTAGGGTTATTTCAATTAAAAAGTAGGTAGATTATGTAATATCTAAATTTAATTTGTCAAAAACTGTATATAATTACAATGTTTGATTGTCATATGAAAATATAAAGTAGTATAGTTTTACACTGCAGATATTTCAATGTTTTTTTAAAGTAATATTTGTCATGACAAGTTTCGTTTACTCAAAGATCGAACTTGACGGAATCATGGTTTAAGTATCCCTTGACACTTTATAAATATAAGAAGAAGCTTTTAAAAATATTTAATAGTACATTATTTTAAATAGTTCAAACCGCGTTCTTTCTCACCACTAACAAGAACATGACACTGGTTTTGACAGTTCCAGAAAATAATATCTTATTTCTTGTCAATCAAACCTATATCGATTTGCCAAATAGAATCAAACGAGATTCGGTAGGTTGAGGCATAAAAAATATTTAAAAAAAAAAACCGTCCTTGAGTGTGTTCTTCGGATTTCAATTACGGCCATATATTCACGGGATCGTATTTTGCTTTCTTTCATTTCATTCGAAATAATCTCTACCGCAAACAACGTTTTGTACAGTCAAATTGTCAAATATAATACACCTTTTGTGTTTTCAAAAGCGATTATGGCCTTTTTGTTGTCAAAATTGAGGTTTGAATTTCTCGGGTTTCACAATAGTTTCGATGTTTATCAGCCAGGTGCTCTACGTCCCTTAAATGTAATTTAATTGAGTAAAGATTTTGACGCAACTTAGTTTTTCATACATAAATTGTGCAGTGAAATGGTTTAAATAAAGAGCGTTATTAATAAAAAATATATAAATTTATGTATATGACTTATTTCGTTGATTGGTTGAAAAAAATTCTATTTACTTGATAAATAAAATATAGAAATATAAGTAAACTATAAATATATATTTTTCAAGTCATTGTACATTGTACACATTGTACATAAATATTTTTAAAAGATAATAAATCAGGTAATTAATATAAATTCAATAAAAAATGTTAATTTACTTCAAAATCAAAAGTCATCAAATTATCAAGAAAAAATATCATCATTAAAAGTTGTTAAATCTTAAAATATAATTTCAAAGAATTTGGTCCAAATTGCTTAAGTATTAGATAAAAGCCAAAAATTCTTTCTTTAAATCTCATTCAGTTCATCTAAGTAATTGCCGAAAATTGTATACAACAAACATTGACTAGTCATAAAATGATATATTCTGACAGCTTCCTAATAATTATGGTATAATTACCAACACGCCGCTTCAACTGGCCGTATAGTGTTGTAATTAAGGCGGTATCGACCACGATGTGCCATGCCAGTGTTGCCAGACGTAGCGTTAAATTAATTGTAAAGGTAAAATGAACTAAATGAAACAATGTGAACTATGGTAGACATGTAAAGCTTTTTCCCGAATAGTAGGGTAGGTAGAGTAAACTTAATTTCAAAACACTACGTTTCCCACGTTCTGTTAAATTTTCGAAATATTGAGTGTTAAGTGGCCGGAATTCAACGCCGTGCTTTGTACGTAACGGAGTACGAGCCCACTCGCTTACAGTCTGATGCTACTGCGCCAGGATGGCTGCAAATATTTCGATTTAAGACCGTTTTGGCTACATTATTTTTAATTTATTACTTAAATTAATCGAATCTCACTTACATGCATATGATTTCGATTTTGTTAATATATTACGCACACTAACATATTATAATACTGGGATGAAGCAAGAATTATGATACGATCTGTAATTAGTAGTTTCGCTAATTTGCAAATTAGTTGATGCGTAATATTACATTAGGCCAAGTAATAACAGAGATAATCTCCAATATTGACTAGCCGTGTTATATTTTGATCTAATCTTTTGTTTATTTTTTGTATTTTCATGTATTTCTTTGTAAGTTAATAGGATTTAGACCTCCTGGTGTGTTGTCTATTAATAAACGCAGATGCTTGTGGTTTTAGTCATGTAAGATGGTTCATGCTAAATAAATAATATTGAAGAAAATAAAACAATTTTCATTAGAAAAATAAAACATATGTAATATAATATGTATCTATGGATATATAAAATATTTAAAAATATTTTATATATCCATAGGTACATACTATATTCAGTGATTTTAAATATCAACAAATTCAAACTAAAGTTATTGAAACGAAGAAACCTTTAAATATATTAAAACTTATTTCTTTCAATTCACAGTTCACCGATTCTGCTGCCCTGACGATTTTTTATACTACATCAAAGAAATTCTATTTCTATTGAAATCTCGACTTCTCTTTGACTAAACTCGCAAAGCCAAGCATGGTTCCTAAGTAATTTCCCGTTATATTCTTCACCTTAAGACGTTTTTGAGTTTTTATTACATTTGGACGCCATTATGGCACAGTGGACCAGCGCCGGCCTTAACACGATAGTTATAGGTTTAATTCCCAATTGGGTTAAATGTTGTTGCACAATACTTATTATATGTCGGTCAATTAAATCAAAGCGGCGGCGTTGCTGCTATTGGTTCTATCACTTTAAATCTTTATCTCGAAATTACCGTTGCACAGTGGCACAGCAGCTGACTGTAAATGCAACGGTCGTGGGTTTGACTCTCGGGTGTTTGAAATATTTTCGTTTCCTTGCTCTGGTGAGAAGACAGCGCCGCCACTCAACACGCAACTCGTATAACTTATAATAAATATTTATCACGTTAAATAAAGTATTAAGAATCATTCAATCAAAATCAAATACAATTTGCATTTCAATAAAGAACGTTTCTTTTTACGACATAAACTCGAGTATTTATGGACAGAAATTTAGTGAGTGCAAGGTAATTTGTTCGATAAATCACGGCGAGAGGAATAAAAACGAAAGTGTCCGCTCGGAAAGAAAATTTATATCTTTCCTTTACCATTCGCTTGGCTCTTAAAACTTTTAATTATTTATTTGATAGCAACCATTGCTTCGCTATTAATCAATAAGTTGTATCAATTTTTGTAAGTCATTGCTTTTTTTTTAAATATTCATAATCAAAGGATCAGAAATATAGATTTTTTAAAATTTGATTTGAATTTTTTTTTCTTTACATTTCATAAACGCTGTAGTGGTACAGTTATCACAGGCATGTATTGTTGAAATGATTGTGGGTTTGAATTCCGCTGGGTATTTGTTTTCATGATCAACATATCGTTTGTAATTAATAATATATAATTTTTGCACAGCACACAGTATATTATAATGACTCATTACTAACCACATTACTAAGAAACTTACAAACTTCAAGAATAGTTTAAAATATTACGGACGTGGAGTGGAGTGGTCTGATCAAATTGAGCAGAAGCCGTTAGATGCTGGAGACGCAAGACATCGTCGTGAAAATTTAAAGATGCCTATATCTAGAAGAAGATGTAAAAGACTAGAATAATTAAAAAACTCATATTTTTAATCGTAATGACTTGAAAATATTGGAAACTATTTAAAAAGTTTATATACAAAACGTAATTGCCTCTATAGAAGGCTTACCAGCTGCAGCTTTACTACCATTGAATATTTGCAAGTTTTATAAAATAAATAAATCAAGTTTTATGCAAACTTTAAAAAAAAATAATTTTCGTACAAAGTATATCACAATTTTATTTCTCTTATTTTCAGAATTAAACTTAAAACAAATGAAGTAATCGATAATGCAATAACAGCTACACAATTTTGTTTTGTTTTAAAATGTTCATTTGAATTGTAATAATCTATTTAATATAAAACTGCTGGAAGTACTTAAATATATGCAATAAGTACAAAGTGGAAATACATTTTCAATAAAACTATGAAAAAAGGTTGTATTATACGTTAACGTAATTAAAAAGTAGAGACTAACAAACCATCCGTCAAAATGACTAAAAATCTTGTACATATATAACTAAATGACGTGCACGAAAGAACAAGCGTATAACTAAAAGTAAGTAGCGTAAATGCGACGGTTGTGGACTCGATTCCCACTCGGGGGAATCCTATATTTTATATTTACATTTTCTCTCTCTGGTAATGAGCCAAAGTGCGGCATTGATTGCCGCCACTGAACCCATAATGCCTCAAAAATTCGGCGAACAGTGGGAAAAGATAGTGTCTTAATGGGAACGGAGTCTCTTAACATCAAGTCCTCAGGTTCTCTCTGCCTACCCTGTAATTTGTAAAATTTCTTTTAGAACCTTATTTAAATATCTCTTTATTATCATACCAATGTTAAAGCAAAATGTCCTGTTTGTAACAACATTTCTAATATCTCGAGAATTATAAATCCTCTAAATTGTTTTACATTCGGAAAATATATTGAATGAGGTCCCATAAAGATATTATCAATGGCCGGTTTAATGAAAATGGGATTATTTATTTTAGTATTATTCTTTATTAAGAATTGATTTAATTAAATTATTATATTTTATATTTATATTTTATAAAAAAAAACGTACTTACCAAATCCTAAATGAAATAAATAAATGATTCCATCACCATATTAATTTTGAGCTTACATCGGCAAATTTGCCGATGTAAGCTCAAAGTGCCCTTGCGCCATAACAGGCCTCAAAATTTAAATAATTTTTAAAAATATTGTTAGCTTATACTTATGTATATTTAACGATTCAGTATATTTGTAGACTTGATATGGCCTCAATGTACACCATGTTGTATTAGTTACTAAATAGTATAGAACTATAGAGAATATTGTCACCTTATGTTATAACATCTTCTAAATCTTCGCTTATTATATTTAATATATTTAACGATGGTAAAGGGAGTATCTCTGATGAATTCGGTAATAATGGCAGCACTGTGCATTATATTGTTTAAATTACTAACTACTATCGAAGAAGGAGGTACGTATTTCAAAGGACTGTATGTGTATGTGTAACTTAAACTTAACTTAACTTAACTTAACTTAGCTTCACGCTTTATCCCTTGCGGGGTAGTCAGAGAGAACGGAGCGCCAAACGCTACGGTCTCTACATACCTCTTTCGCCTCGTCCACTGTCATCAACCACTTCATACATGCCCTTCGGGGGGTCCTCATGCTTTTTACGTGACCTTCCTCCAGTATCTTTGATACTGTGTTTTCGAAGGTCAACCGAGGTCTCCCCCTACCTCTCTTACCGCTCACTTTTCCATCATAAATCTTTTTTGCCATTCTTTCATCACTCATTCGTTCGACGTGCCCAAACCAGCTGAGCACGTTCTTCTTCATTCTCACCGTGACATCCTCGCTAGTACCTGCCATTCTGTGTACCTCTTCATTGCGGATTCGATCAGCTAAGCTGACTCCGCATATCCTACGAAGAGATCGCATCTCCACAGCATTCATCTTTCTTTCATTCTTCTTCTGTAATACCCACGTTTCGCTGCCGTATAACAGAGTCGGTACCAAAACTGCATTGTGTACGGCCAAACGCGCAGCTGTGCTGACGTTTCGCCGTCTCATCAATGCAGCTAAGGCTCCGTTAACCTTGTTACCGGCAGCAATACGCCTTTCCACATCCATCTCGTATCTTCCATCTCTACTGAACATACTTCCCAAGTATACCACTTCATTCACTTGTTCTAATATCATACTATTTACACTGATCTTGCATTCCGTCCTTTCTTCATCTCTTTCAAAAAAATGTGTATGTGTATAGTTATCGTAATTATTGCAATATACTTTTAAAATTTAAAAATAAAAGATTTTCACATCTCTTAAAGAACATACCAGCTAGTAGATATTAGCACTATACCTTGTTAATCTAATTGTCAAGTATAATAATATACATTTTTATTGTTGTATTTTAAGTATTGTATTACTGTAATAAAATTATTTTAAATTAAACAACTAGTGTAGTTTACATTCACCCAACATAGAAGTAACAGTAGAAGCAAGACCGCACGAGTCAAACGAGCAGAAGAATAGATTCAATACAAAAAAACTTCTATCAATTTCATAGAAATGTTAGAATTAATTTAAAGCAAATATTCGTTAACAATTAGTGTGATAGCGACCGTCTATATATAGGATAGTTGTTGCTAAGAATAGTAGTAACTAACTAGTGAGAATTAATAATTTCCATGTTCTCACTCCAAGACCGTCTGGTGGCCACTCCAGTTGTTTCAATAACACAAAATTAAGCTTGAAAAATAAAAAAAAAAACTATACACAACAAGATCAGATCATCAAGTAAAAACAAGGCCTCCCCTGGATTTTTTTGTGGTATATATTAAATTTGTAAAAAGTCCTTGTAAAAGAACATGAAGCTAAAACAACTCATCGTATGCCTCAACGTCTTAGTAGAGTTCGTGTATTGAATACGAATTGCGGATGAAGTTAGATCATTACCGAAGGCTATCTAGACGTCTGTATTGCCCCTTAGATTACGTAGGCAGGTCCTGTTAGAAAAGTGATGGGCTTTCATTAACTCGTGTAGTAGTTTTATTACTCTTACTCTTAAGTTTATACCACCGTTAATTTAAATTAAAACTGTAATCCTGTGATAGTTGAAATGTTTAACAAGTAAATTATATCGAGGCCTGTTGTGGCGCAGAGGCAAAAGCGTGTGACTGTAAACGCGCCAGGTTGTGTTGTGACAGGTTTGACTCCCACTCGAGGCAATGAAATATTTAATATTTTCTGGTGTCGAGACAAAGGGCGGCGGAGAGTTCCGCCACTCAACATGCATTGCTTCCAGTATTCGGCAAAAAGTAGGAAGCAGAGTATTACTAAGCTCATAGGCTAGAATATTAGGGTAATGTGTTAAGTTAACCACAGATTTATTATTATAATTATAATTCCTTATTTATTTAATCACTCTTATATACCACGGGCCTCTAAAAACACTTAAGATAGTCCCTAATGGCACCACACTTTTGACATCTCTCATAGCTATAATCAATAAACAAAACCAGATGGGCCACCTATAACAATTGAATATTTACTCAATTGAAAGTCGAAAAAAATTCTAACACTTCTCTATTAACGCACGCATTTAACGCTTTGTAAGGCTATTATACGTTTGCATCTATATTCAAAAGATCAACAAGTCCATAAAAGAGTAAGATCGAACAGAAGCTCGTCGTGTTTGTCCAATATAATGGGCTCGATGTTTGCCCAGCGTGATTGATGCGGACCTAATGGGTCGATATCGCTTTGAAGTTACGGTTCTTAATGTTTACCTGTTTTGTATGGTATACTACTTAATCTTGCGTGGTTTCTTTGGTTAATATACTATTTTTTTAAAAGAAATATGGTATTTTTGAGTTTCAAGACTTATGCTGCATATTCTCAACCCACTCGCAGCCAAAGACTCCTTACAGTACTTGTGCCCCAACGCCACGAACTCATTAAGAAAAAGAATTACATTTATAATGAATATTAATATAATATATAACTTATAATATCCAGACTGATGAATAGTTCGAAGTTAGGTTTCGACATCGTCCCTGAATCTGTTTTAATTGACGTAAAATAGAATTATTTATCGATAAGTTCAAGCTATCATAAATAAATTCGAACAAAACGAAACAATTACATCGCTTAATTTTTACTATTCAGTGCTAGTTATAACTTGAGTGATTTAGAATTTTATCATATTTAAAAAGAAAACAATTTTCTTTGTCACTACAAAAAAACCACTGGTAAAAATTTACAGCCATTAGTAAATAAAAGCTTGTAAATACAAGATATATACGTTAACTAAACAATATCATTAAGGAAGAAATTATTTGATCATTTTTATTTAATAAATCTTATAATCTAATAGGTCCTTCATCAAGCGATTATTCGAATCAATACAATTTTCCATAGATATGTTGTAGTTTTTTTGTAGTTGCATCCTGTACAAACCTGTATAATTTAAGTGAAAATCAAATCTGTTGTCTAATTAACAGTCAGACACTGTGTCCCAGAGCCACGGGAGCTTTACGAAAAGAAGAAATAATAATATATACATAAATACATATTTAAATTTAAATCAATTTCTGGTACTGACTGATGCTGTAAATGTTGAAAATAAACAAAAAATAAAGGGATATTGTAATAAATAATGGTATTATGGTAATGCACCCTCACTCAGTCCTAACGAGAGTCAAACGAGTGGCATTCGGCATCAACTACTCGTTTGCATCACATCAAAATATACATTTTGAATTAATTTACATGAACAACCAACGGAATATGCATCTTTGATTTAACTGTAATTTTGGTTTTTGTCGGTGTTTCTTCTTTGTACTTTTACTTCACAGATAAAAAATTAAAAGGAAATATTTCATTACTTAAATTTATAGCTAAATATTTAATTTCATTTAATATTTCAGGGACACATCCAGGCACTAAAAAGATTTTTAGCATGATTTAAAAAAAATATCAAATATTACCAGCGCGCAGCGTCTGCCATATAGAGCCTATTACAGTAAAGAGATGTCTGTCACGCTAGTAAAAAAGACATACCTTTATCTAAAAAGACTATTATATTCGCAACTAGCGGCGTTGAGTTCCACCACTCATCACGCAATGACTCCAGAACTCGGCGTAAAGTGCGGAATAGAGTGTCTTGACACTAGGTTCCCTCTGGCGTGAAACTGATTTATTTATTAATTTATTCTATACGCTACTAAGCACACATGATCAATATCTTCATCAACTAAACCAAATACAATATAAATTATGCCAACAACT
Organism: Heliconius himera; assembly: GCA_021202915.1. NCBI lineage: Eukaryota > Metazoa > Arthropoda > Insecta > Lepidoptera > Nymphalidae > Heliconius > Heliconius himera. Next base: position 572,608 of record JAJHJA010000121.1, read on the forward strand.
TTATAATTACTATGTATATTAACGAGTGTAATCCTTCAAAATGTATTGCAGCGAGGCGAGTGCGCTAGCCGTGAACTGTTTTGTTTCCCTTTCCTCCGTCGAATATTGAGCTGTCAAAGAAGTCGTCAGATGAGCATAGACCATATAATTATTTTGGTAAATGTACCATTTACTGTGATAGAAAGTATTAAATTATATGCTTCGTCCGGCATAGTTCTTTGAATATTTCACACGATAAGTTTTAATAAAAGGCTGTGAGTTGCCGTTCTTGACTATTGTTTTTAAATGTTCCGCTTTGTTTTTTTTTTATATAATTTAATTGTTATATTTATGGCTTAATTATCTTTTTGCTGTTACATCATAGATAACGTTGGTTTTTATTTTAAATATAAATAAATAATCGCTACTATTGTACATAATTTTTTTGCACTTATTATAAATTTTCGAAGCGATCTTATTCATAGTCCTTGTACAATAAATAAACAAATGTAAATCAATTTTTGTGTCGTTTTATATTATAATATTTGTAATACTTTACCATACTTGTAATAATTACCATATCGCTTACTGGGTGGCGGAACCTAACGCCGCACCGTATTTTATCAAATCGAAAAAAAAAGTTAATTACACTTAGCCTCTCATTATTTGATTGATTTTAAATAATATAAATGCTATGCACATACTTACTACATAGAAACTACATAGAAGTCTCAGTTGTTTTTTTTTGTCATATTTCATCACTTCTACAAAAGAGTGGTCTCAATTTGTCAAGCATATTTCTAAAAGTTAGAGCACACTTGCAATAACAATCTTTGTTGACAGTTTTCTTTTGAATCTGACAAACTTAAAAGATTCTCACCGAGGCATGTCCACTTGGGATAACAACAGCTGTCCTTTATATCTAACTGGAATATATTCTTTGAATTTATGAAAATACTAAAACTTTAAAATAAAACAAAACATTGTATATACATAGTATATAATGTTTGTATGTGTATTATGCTGTTTAATATAGTATGTAATATTTGTATGTGCGGCGTTGAGTTCCGCCACTCAACACGCAATGCCTCCGGAACTCGGTGGAAAGTGGTGAACGGAGTGTCTTAATACGAGGTTCCCTCTGCCTACCCTCCTATGTGCAGGATACAGCGAATAATACAGATGAAGCTGAGTTTTTAATATTGTATGTAACAAAAATATCTCTATATCTTATAAAATAAGAACGCATTTCGTCTCTGTCTGGCCTTTCTAAGCGATCTTCTTCTAAACCACCCAACGGATTTTGATGAGGTTTTCACCATTAGGTAGAGTATTTCTCAGGGAAGGTTTATATATAGTTTATTATATGTATATTTTATTGTAATTTGACATAAATATGATAAATGTGCATAAAGTCCTACACGTTGAGACACTTTCACGCATGCGCTGCTTTAATGGTAAGTCCTACATGAAAATAATGTACTAGAGTATTATTCCTCTTAATAAGATCTACAAAAAAGTCAGCGACAGCATATTTGTATCTTCTAAGGATAACATACAGTGAGCATATTTCTGTCTAAAAATAGTAATTTGAATATATTTTTTATTGTGAGGGATGTTTGTCGATAATAGTATCAATCCTTATCCTTTTAAATAGTTTATTAATTTTCTAGGTTAAACGAAGATAAAATTTGCTCTTTACACTAATTTGAAATTACGAATAGTTTTAGAGAAAAACACATTTAATTATTGACACATCACGCCGGCTATAAACCGCAGTTTTGGCGCAAGTTTCATTTATTACCTTACTCTCAGCATATAAATAAGTATATTAGTTACGTTGGCCATTTAATGGAGATCAAAACTGTCTTTTACTGTTTTTCATTTTAATAAGTACTTTAGAAGTTGTTCCAATATCAAAAAATCCTTGCTGCGAAACGGCTCGCCACACGCCATGCGTGCCCCCGCTCCCCGCGACGCGTCCGCCGCGCCTCTCTCCCCGCCTGCCTCTGTAGCGAAGTAGATTTAGATGCGATTGTACGTATTGGATAATTAGAGTTTAATGTATTATTTCAGCGCGATATACCTATTTAGTTTCGTCTTTTTTGATTAATAGAATAGTAGGTAGTCTTTTGTTTATCATTTCTTTCGTTTAAGTATCCTGTTGTTTATTTTGTTTACTTCTGTTCTTTTATTATTTTTTTTTACTTTTTTAAACATTTCCTTTTTTAATTTAATTATGCCACGAAAAAGTCGTTCATAGGTCGTAGAACAAGAAATGCAAATAAAAATCGTTTAAGTCTTACTAATGAAAGCGTAGAAGAGACGGTAATTTAAATATATTTTCTTATTGTAAGGGATGTGTGTCCATAATGATATTAATCCTTATCCTTTTAAATAAATTCTTAATTTTCTACGTCAAACAAAGATAAACTTTGCTCTTTACAATATTTCGAAATTACAAATAGTTTTAGAGAAAAGCTATAGCGACTCATGTTTAACCCTTACTTTCAGTATATATATAAGTATAATAGTTACCTTTTGGCCATTTAATATAGATTAAAATGTTGTTTTTCATTTCAATAAGTACTTTAGAAGATTAGTAGCACAGATTTAAAATTACGGTACTAAAAAATTCTTGCTGTTGGCTCGCCGCCCACCACGCGTCCCCCCGCGCCCCGCAACCTTTTGCTTATAAAAATGGATCCGCCGCACCCGCCTGGCTTCTTTCCCCCGGGCATGGAAGGAAGGCCTGGTCATCATGTTGCCCAAGGCTGGGAAGAGCCCGCAGCCTGATGGATACCGATTTATAACCCTCCTTAGCGCGGTCGCCAAGCTGTTCGAGAAGTTATTCCTCTCACTTCTCCAGTCGCACATCCACCCGCGAAGCGAACAGTTTGGCAAGCGGGTATACCACTCTGGTTATACTACGCCGCAACAGCGATCAACCGAAAGGAGAGTGCAATAGTAGTCTTCTTCGACGTAGCGCGCGTATTCGACCGCGTTGGCACCCGGGCTTACTTCATAAGTGCTCAGAGCCCGCACCCCCAGCACGTCGCGCGTGTCTTTGCCTCCCAGCCTCAGTGACAGGACATTTTGCGTGAGAGTTGAGAGTTCGCGGTCTAGCGGCGACTCGATCGCTGCCGTTGTTCCTCAGGGCAGCATTTTATCACCTGCTCTCTACGTACACTGATGACATCACAACGCCCTAGCGAGTATCATTCAACGAGAAATCCCGCAGGTGATCCAGAACCTCATCCTTCGTCGAGTGACGCAGGCGCCATACTAAGTGAGGAACACCACGCATCATCGCAACATAAAAATAGAAAGCCTGGAGGTACACATTGGTCGTTTCGCGTCCAACGCATTCCGCTGCGCCAATGTATCACCTACATCAAACGAGCAGCACTCCGTGGCATACCTGGCCGCCCGAGGTCAGACGTAAGACTACTTCCGAGGGATTTTTAAACATTTTTAAAGTGTTATTCCACACTTAGGAAAGAAAAATACTTATTTAGAAAACGTACGGTTTAGATGCTAACAATATAAATAAGTTGTAACAAGCGTATAAAAATTTCGACGTAGCTTGGCGAGAACACATGGCTTAGTGGTCAGAGCGCCTGATCGGTTTCCAGGAGGCGCGGGTTCAAGTCCTGCTGCGTTCAAATTTTTATACGTTTTCTAAATAAGTATACTTCCGAGGGACTTTCTATTCTCCTCCAAAACCGACTCTTGAGCCTTACATTGAACCTTGGTCGTTTAAGATGGGCCTCCCTCAGGAAACTGAGGGTCTCTCCTGATTGAGTTGACCGCCTAGATGACATTTGATAATCCTTCCAATTTCACACTGTGTCAACGCCCAGATGTCGTTTGGAGCTACTACGGAGATGGACGAGAGAATGCTTCAATTCTGCGCATGGCTCTAAAGCAAAGTTAATTTAGAAGCGATTGCACGTACTTTGGAGTTATCCAATAATTAAAATGTATTTCAACGCGACATAGTTGGTTACATCTTTCATAGTATTTTTGGGTAAGAGAATAGTAGGTAATATGTTGTTTATAATTTCTTTCGTTAAAGTTTTCTGTTGTTTGTGTCATTTGTTTAGGTGTGTTTTTTTAACAATTGGAACATCCTTATTGGACCTACGAAATTCCAATTGGAAATGCGGGTTGCATTAAGGCTTAAATAATTTTCACATTAGTAATCTTAAGTGTTTTGCAAACATAGGTACATTACATGAATAATTCAGTAGTTAAAGCGGGCGAAGCCGCAGGCGGGTCGCTAGTATTTATATAAAATTAATAGTTTTGTTAATTTATTTTGTATTTACTAATAATTATTATTCATTTTTAAAAACACCTTCATAGCACTATTATTAAGAGAGAAAAATCAAATGTTGGAGAGATAAAATTCTTCACGCCTTTTCTCGTATAACAGGATAAGCAGAGAAAACCTAATATTAAGACATTCCGTTCTCCACTATCAGCCTCAGCTTCAACTCAACATCGTGCTTTATCTGATCAGAGCGGAGAAGTGAGTATATATATATATATATATATATATATAATTATAAGAGGCCGGTCGTGGCGCAGCGGCACGAGGTGTGACTGCAAAACCGACTGGTTGTGGGTTCGATCCCCACTCGAGGAGATGAAATATTTACTTAAATTTATATTTCCATTTCTTCGCTCTGGTGTCGAGGTTAAGCGCGGCGTTGAATTCTGCCACTCAACACGCAATGCCTCCAGAATTCGGCAGAAAGTGGGGAACGGAGTGTCTTAACTCTAGGTTCCCTCTGCCTACCCTGCTGTGTACGGGATATAGCGTGAAGCTAATTTAATTTAATTTATTTAATTTTATATATAATTTTCTGAATAAGGATCGCTACAGTGGATGGTTCTATATTCATATTAAATTAATAATTTGAATTTATATTTACTTAATCATGCGGTACATTTGAAACATTTCATATATTTAAACAATTTGCGATTACATGTGTTAAATTAGAAGATTTTGAAATTACACCGAATAAATGTCGTATGCTTTAAATAATATTAAATTTGGATAGGTACTTAAATCCTTTCGCGCATCTCGCTTACATATGTTTTATCCTTTTATCATATAAAAGTAATTGCTCCAAACTACTAATGTATTTTTAATTGTATTTCGTGCGTCTTTGAAATAAAATAATAATATATAGCTAAACATCCTGTCAGGAATATAGTAGGTGTAGAGTCAACTTGGTATCAGCTCTCCGTTATTCACATTCCACCACAGCCAAATCTGAACATACCGTATTGAGTTATTTTGACACAGCACTGGAATGAAAAGTGATTTTCTCAAATGAGAATCGAATTGACAACTATCGTGTTTATACTCAGACGCTGTCCAATTGTCCCACAATGGCCTTCTATCATATTAAATAATATTTTTAATACAATTCAAAATATTCAGCAAAGTAAATGACAATAATTGGTTCTCCAGAGCCAAGAAAGCTTGATATTAAAATAATTAAGCAACCTAACAACCAGAAAATTTTATCACTGAACAATGGCTAAGCGACAACAATGTCGTCGAATAAAGATGTTCGCTTCCAAAAGACTACTATTACACAAATAAAACTGTTCATTAAATTCCTTATTTATGCGCTCGAGGGTTACATTCGGATGTCATAAATTTCCGCCCCTTGAGATTTTCCCTATGTTTCTGTTGAATTTTATGATAATTAAATTTTCTATTGTGTTGAAATCATACAGGTGGTTCCTTATATTAAGGAGTTGTGGTCGCCCGCAACTTCGTATGAGTTCAGACTAATAGACCATGGTCATAAGACTTCGATTAGTAAATTACAAATTTATAGCAATAATTCACACCTTAATAGCGCCACCCATTTTGGAAGAAAATAGAAGCCGAGATTTTAAAATATCTCAAAGCAGAGCTCCGTTTTAATGGAGAATGGAAAAAGTAAACAATTTAAATATGATCATTTCTCCTAGTGAAAATCGAATTCGAATTGAACAGACACTATATTCGATAATGCCACAACGACCTCAATTTTAACCGCGATTGTAACAAAAATTATACTTGTCGTATATACTGCTAAAACTTTTAAGTCTAATATCCCAAATCTTATGTTAATTAAATAAATATCAGCTTCACGCTGTATCCCGCACACTGCAGGGTAGGCAAAGGGAACCTAGTGTTAAGACACTCCGTTCCCCACTTTCTGCCGAATTCTGGAGGCATTGCGTGTTGAGTGGCAGAACTCAACGCCGCGCTTAACCTCGACACCAGAGCGAAGAAATGGAAATATAAATTTAAGTAAATATTTCATCTCCTCGAGTGGGGATCGAACCCACAACCAGTCGGTTTTATAGTCACACCTCGTGCCGTTGCGCCACGACTGGCCTCATCTAAATAATAAATTAATATCTACTATAAAAATCAAATTTATTTCATAAACTGTATGTGTACACGCAATATAAATTACAACACCGTGTTCCAGGTAACTTACCCGTCATATCCCCTCAGATCAAACAATGAAGTTGACAATGGGCAAATAAAAGGCACCCAAGTCCCTCATTCTACATTGTGGCCTATTTTTACATCAGAAAATTATCCTCATTCCTCATCTTTCACCGTAAGACTGTTATCTCATTTAAACATTTTGGTGTTTTTTTTTAACTAGCAGAGTTTTAACTTCGTTGGAAATGTACTTTGATATAGAAACATCTTCAAAGACGCCTTTACGTTGACACTAGAGTGGGACGCGGTTCTGACAAAGGAATATTAATGAATGTCTTTATGTTAGAGAATATCAACTTTCTTAAGAAATCTGAGTGCCTTAGAAATATAAGCATCTTTATTAGTATAAAGAATCGTTTGCTATAAGAACTCGAAAACGCTAACCAAAATTGTTTGTTTAGATTTTTTAAATTTATATATATATATACATATATATATATATATATATATATATATATATATATATATATATATATATATATATATATATATATATATATATATATATATATATATATATATAGCGTAGTCGAAATTTGTTTATAGTTTGACCGAATGGAGGTAATGGTAAGTATTTATTTTAATTAATTTATAGATCTGATTATATAACTACAATTTTTTCATAAATTAAATTTGAACCCATAGAGACATATATCACGATTTCTATGCATAATTAATTTTAAAACAGAAACATTCCACATTCTTCACAAGCTTCAAAAGCGTATTACTAACAAAAAAGATAATGATACCGCATAACCTACATACATTTGTATTGAAATTAACAAAAAGCAATTCATAGAGAAGCTTGAAATAAAAATAAATCATATGAAAACATTATACAACTGTAGGTTACGGAAAAAAAAAGTCAATAGCCGTGTGAGTGACAATTTAATGAAGTGTTGGGCCATTGTGCAATTGTAGGCGAGGTTATTAAAAGTTAACACCTAATGTATGAAAGCTTGATGAATAGTTGGTTTCGTAACGTATAGCTAACTTTGTTTGAATCTGACAAATAAAATTTTGTATCTTAATTTTTTTATCATATTTTGCAACAGATATTCGTGGGTTCGAACCCCCATGCGAGGAGATGAAATATTTATTTAAATTTTTTTTTTCATTTCTTCGCTCTGGTTTCGAGGCAAGGTGCGGCGTTGAGTTCTGTCAGTCAACACGCAATGCCTCCAGAATTCGGCAGAAAGTAGGGAATGGAGTGTCTTAACACTAGGTTTCCTATGTCTAGCCTGCTGCTTGCGGGATACAGTGTGAAGCTGATTTATTTTATAATTAGACCAAGTCAAATAAAAATACTATTTATAATTATATTACTTTACAAAGTAATTAAAGTCAGCAGATATATAAGAAAAAAAAAAATATGTGGCATAATCAAGTGTTAGAGAATATGTTTTGTACTAAGTTAGGAACCTACAAAATCTATATTAGATTTTTGTAGAAATTATGTACATAAAAGTTAACAATTCAGCTTCGCGCTTTATCAGGCAAACAGCGGCGTAGGCAGAGGGAACCCAGCGTTAAGACACTCCGTTCCCCATTCCGCACAAAATTTGAAGATCTGACAGTATCTAATTTACGTATTTTGAATTAGATTTTCGTGTTATACACTCAGTAGCTTGTGCAAATTACTCGATACATAAATTACATTAAACATTAGAGTAATTCTGATGTTGGTATTTTGTCGTTCGTAAGTTCCATTAAGAGGTAATTAATCATAAGTAAATCATCTTTAACAGCGTGTAGTAATATACTAAGTTCAAATGTAAGCTTATGTATGTTTGTTTGAATTTAAAATCACTTTATACACATGAAACTAATGAAGTGATATTTTTTATATTTTCATTTCCTCGCACTGGGAACAAGGCATTGTTGGGCGTGAGTCTCGTCACTCAACACCCCAAGCTTCTAAAACTCGGGGGTAAGTGGAGAACGGATGTATTTTAATGAGAACGGAGTTTCTTAACATTAGGTTCCCTCTGCCTACCCTGCCGTGGGTGGGATAGCTGTATAATATAAAGCTTATAACACTCATACTGACATAGAGAAATTCGTTTCCTACGTCGCAGTGCGGCGTACGCCGAAATTTGTCAGTCTGGGAAGTGTAGGAGAAAATTAATAGAATATTTCTCAAAATTCCGAAGAGAAGAATAATACAGGAAATTACATATTATTATTATATTATTATTATCATGCAGTCCACGCAAAAGAAATTGTGGGTGAAAACTAGAAAAAATATGAAATTTTACGATAAATACGAATATATTATTATTGATATAAATAAATATATAAAGTATAATATGTTACTATTGAGGAAACTTCATTTATAAAACAGTGGGAATAAATTGTTGGCTTCTTAAGTTAATATTGAAATAAATAAGGTAAGCTTGTTTTGTACTGTATTAAATTATTTTGAAAAAAATATCCATTGTAAAATGCTAAGAAAATTTAACATGATGCATGTGTTTCGATTTTGTTTTGATGCAAAAATATACAATTTGCAAAAAATTTTAACCTTTTCTTTAGTTTATCTCAATCAATATAAATAAAAAAAAGTTTCAATGCATAGTTCTTCTATACAATAACTTTATTATCTTTTATGTTGGACTCAACAATGACCCATAATTTTGTTATTCCTGTCCAAAAAAAAGCTTCTTATACATTGAGACAAAGACGAAACGTTTTTTGTTTTGTTAGGACAATTGCATATGGAAGGAAGACTATTATACGAACATTGAATACAGAACAGTTGGTTGTTGTATAAAATACTTTATGACCCAATACTAGCTACTGTAAATATACATATTAAACATATGGAAATAAAGATTTTTATATATGTCAAATTCAATAAATGAGGTGAGTCATGGCGCAGTGCGACTGTAAACTTGTTATAAGCGAGATAGATTGTAAGTTCGATTCCCATTCTTGGAAATGAAATATATATTATAATTTTTTTACCTCGCTCGGGTAACGAGGTAAGAGCTCCGCCACTCAACAAGTAATGCCTCCGGAATTCAGCTGGATACAGGGAATGGATTTATATAATATAAGCGAAGTATCCTAGCAATAGGTTCCCAGGTCCTTCTACCTACTTTACTATGTACGAGACACAGAAGGAAATTAAATTTCCTTAATTGTAAACTGTTATTTTTTTGTTATAAGCTTATTATTGGATTTTCTAGTAGTGTAGCAATTTTAAAATCTTTTTTTTCTATACACATATTAAATAATAATATTTAATACATCCTTTACAAGAAAACTCAAAAAGAAATATTTTGTGAAGAAATTATACAAAACTTTTGAAAAGACACTATTATAATAAATCACATAGCGTTATTTCATAATTAAAATAAATATAATTTTACCAACGATTCCTTTGTAAATTAACTGTGTTATTTAAAATTCAGCAAGCTTTCGCACTTTGTGATTATGATATGAACTGCTTTAGATGACCGTAGTATTCCAGTCACGTCGCCAGCTGTCCTTTAACAGTCCTAGGTAGTTTTTATATTCACATTTTTTTCATAATGAAATTTAAAAATTACTTGAAGTAAAGTTAATATTTTTATATGTTTATTAAAGTTAATATGCTTATTAAAGAACAAATTTAATTTATTACAAAACACTTTATTTGCTTAATGATTTTTACATAATATGTTTGTACTTTTTTAAATCAGTAATTAATAATTAGAAGGATCAAAGGTAAATGGAAGAAGATTAAATAAAATATTATATGCAAAAATTATCACAATGGCTTTATTAAAGTATATAAATAGGTATACTGTGTGACTTAATATGGACATTAATTATATACAAACTATTTACAAATTCACATATTCTACAGCAGTCTTATAGATTTATTTACACCAACATTACGAAATCAACGCTCTCTTTAACGGCTAGAAATTACAAAAATAGTTTAAAATTTTAATTATTTGGTAAAGCGCGCGTTGCATTTATTACAATTTACACAGAAGCTTGACTAATAGTTTTAATATTAACATTTAGAAGCGTAGACTAGACGAGATAAGCTTGACCTGAACGTTGCGTATCAATTAAAGGAGGCGGTGGCGGCCAGTGCCTGAAATCCCGCCTTCTGTTTTGGATATTTCCAGCTAATTCTAATGAAGAGTAGTCTGAATCGATTGATGAGTATATATGATCTGAAGGCGGTCTACCCTCGGGGCCGTACGCTGACTGAGCGTTCTGCGGTCTATTATCTATAAACTCGGGTGTGGCGGATACACTGTCACCGGGACCTCTCATTTTTTCGTGAAAAGAAAATGATCTCAATGTCCCATTTTGCATACCACTTCGCATAGTGTAGGAATTTATGTTATTACGGTAACTTGTTGATTTTGATTTAAACCTGCGGTCAGGCATTGCATATCTTAATTTCTGCCAAAATTTGTTATGTCCCCATTTTATACGTAAGCTTGTTTTTAAATAGGGTCTTAATTCTATGTCCCTTTCTGCTTCAGTTAAAATTGAATTATCTTCAATAAGAACTAAAGTATAAATTCTTCTTTTTAATATATTGTGCAGAGCTTGTCTAAACTCGTATCGAGACCATTCTGTTTCTAAGAAATTTCGTGTTAAGACAATAATTATTCTTTTGGATGCTTCAGCCGCCTCCGGTAGTGGTAGAGTATATTGCATATAAGCTGCACCGTGCTGTGGAATATCTCTGTAATGTAAACAAAGATGATATGATGGACTACCGTTTTCTAATTCCGCAGCTAGCGTCTGGATAACGAAGTCATCATCTTTAGGGCTGTAGCATATGTATGCATCGTACAGCTTGTCCGTGCTGTCATAGGCCCCTGCGAAGGGAAGGAATCTTACACCACAACTAGTGTAAAGCCATATTCGTAGTGTGTCTCTAAATAAAAATATTAGGAGTGCTATGAGAATTATTAAGGTAAATCCTGTGAATGTTGTTACCATCATTGGCATGTAGTTTGAAATTAACATGTTGTCGATTCCTGATTCACTTGCGTAATAATCACTACATATAGTTCCATTAAGATTTAATTCTTTTCTCTGTGATGAAGGGCTCTCTAAATTAATGCACCATACATCTGATATATCTACAATTTTGGGAACATTTTCTGAGATATACGCCGTTAGTCTCTGTAAATAACGACATTTACATGACCACATGTTGTTTCCAATCGAGAGACTATTTAAATTTTTATTTATTATTAAACTCCATACAGTAAAATCTACTAATCTATTTCCATCTAGTCTTAATATTTTTAATGAGAGAAGAGGTGAAAATGTTTTATTATCTATATGACTTATAAAGTTATCTTGTAAATAAAGTTCTGTGAGTTGTGTCAAATGTTCGAATTCGTAACCATTTAAATGTTCCAGCTTATTATTTCCCAGATGTAATATAATGAGAGACGATAAGCCAGCAAATGTTCTATTATGTATATTTTCAACTTTGCTTGAATTTACATAAAGTGATCTCATATTTTTTCTGCCTATGAATGCATAATTTTGCAATTCTTTAAAGTCATTCCCATCCAAATAGACCTCGGTTGCATCCATTGGAATTTTTTCTGGTATTTCTGTAACGCTTTGACTAGAACAATCGACTACGTTTGTGTGCCAGGTAGGATCGTGGTAACAAGAGCAGTTGTTGGGGCAAGTCATTTGGCAATCGCACGCGACGTAGTCACAACAATGGCATAGCGTAAAGCAATGTGTTTCATATGTGCACAAAAAATCTGTTGATTTTAGATTACTTAGAGGAATATGCGTCACTCCCCTTGTATGAGTCATCTTACACAAAATATTCTCAAGATCCATTATTTTAGGGTGTTGTCTGGTGGCAGTCATATTGTTTATTAATGGTAACCATTCCATTGAGCAATCGCAATCAAACGGATTTCCTCCTATATAGAACTCTGGCAACGACTTGTTCAAGGGGACTGGAGATAACCGGAGGCTGTTTATATCTAAATGAGATATCTCATTTGCGTAAATATCAACTCTAGTAAGATTACGTTTCTCCATAAATGTGTTCACTTGAATATTGTTAATTTGGTTATTGTTTATGAATAATAGTTCTACGCTATTTGGAATTGCCAAAGGAGATATTTCTCCAATATGATTATGGCTTACGTCTAGAGTTTTTATGCGTAATCCATTTTGGAGTTTATAATAATTACCCAAATATACTATGAAATTACTATGAATATCAAGCCATTTCAGGTTACTAGGTATAAAGGCATAATCAAACCAATTTATGTTATTTTCTGACAGGTTAAGCCAAAGTAAGCTCATTAAAGTAGAAAATACGCCATTTATGTCAGTTATATAGTTTCCATCTAAACGTATAGCTTCTAATTGCTTATTACGTTGAAAACTACCTCGTTCAATACCATAGATTTTATTTTTCGCTAAATTTAGCACTTGTAAGCTAGGTAAATCCCAAAACATTCCAACGCTAAGATTTCCAATTTGATTATCAATTAATCTCAATCCCGTTAATTGATCTAAATTTTTAAACGAACCATTTTTAATATCAGATATAAGGTTTTCACCCAAGTCTAATGTTTTTAAAAGAGATAATTCCCATATCGCGTTAGGTACCTCTGTTAATTGATTCGAGCTGAGGTCTAATTCTTTTAAATCAGAGCAGTTCTTAAACGCTTTTGGGTTTATGTTGATCAGTAAGTTATTATTTAAGTTCAATTTACTTAATACAAATAAGCCATTAAAGAGATATTCATCAATTGTATGTAAGCGATTTTCAGCCAAATTTAAAGTATGTAAATTATATAAAGGAAGGAATGTGTTCTCTTCAATATATCCAATAGAGTTGTTTCTTAAATCTAATATTTGAAGAAAGAATAAATCCTTGAACGTCTTACCATCTATCCTTGTCAAAGCATTATTGGATAAATTCAGAATGACTAAGCGTATAAGGCCAATAAATGTTCCGCCATCAATGTGAGCACTTGAAAGTTGATTATTTGATAGATCTAAGACAAGCAGCTGTTCTAATCGGTGAAAAGCGCCTCTAGCTAATTCAAACAACAGGTTATTATTTAAATATATTTCTCGTAATTCTTTCGTGTTAGCGAACGTACCCTCGGGTATCGACTGCAGATGGTTATGGGAAATATTTAAAATACGCAAAGAAATAAGTCCATTGAATATTTCACTAGATAGGTCACTTATATTATTATATTGCAATCTAAGTTCTTGAAGACGTCGTAAACCCGACAATTCAGAGTCATCACTTAATGATTTCAGTTCATTATAACTAAGATCTAAGCTTCTTAGACCAGATCCACAACTTTTTCCGAAACCAACACGATCGATACTTTTAATTTTGTTGTGAGTAACGTTTAATACTTGCAAATTATCCAAAGGACAAAACACATCAGATGGTATAACTTTGAGATTATTTTCTCCTAAGTCAAGTGTCTGCAATTCACGCAAGCCGTTAAAAGTGCCGAGTGAAAGTTCTAAGTTTTTATGTTGACTCCAGTCGAAGTTTTTAGATCTTATTGATAATTCCTTAAGCTTGGATAATCCTTCGAAAGCGTTGCCTGGTACTCGAAGTAGTTTGCAGTTGAGAAGGGTGAGCTCTTCTAACGTTGAAAATCTTTGAAAATAGTTTGCCTCAAGAAAACTTTCAAACAGTAGCAGCTGGTTGCACTCAACGGTCAAACGTTTTGTATTCTCCGAAGGTGCAGATGCGAGACTGGATCCATTGGATTCAAGAGTTCGCACGTGACACAAAGTAGTCCCTTTATCACCATTTAAATCTTTTCTACAATTATCTAAGCCTTTCGGAATATACGCGGCAATCACACCCAAAGTCACTAACAAAAGAGTCACCAATTGAAACATTTTCTATATACATTTGTCTTTAATCAAATTCAAAGTTGTGTTCATTCACTTCTACACTGTATCAAATTTTGTTCGAATTCACTGGTTTGTTATACACTTCACTGATCAATGTTTACATTGCGGCGTACGGACGACGTATGAACGGAGGAGACGCGGACACGTGCCTTCCCCATGGTGGGTTATGTCCGGACTGACGAGGCGGTCCGACCGTAGGCGAGCGAGTGGTGCGCTCCACTTCGCCCCTCTGGCTTTACACCCCCCGCGCCCTAACGTCTCTACATAGTTACGCGTTGCATGGCGCCACTCGCGCGCCCGAGCGCTCTCGCACAATTATGTAATGTTTTCTTAATCGAGCCACCTCGCATCCGCTTAAAAAAGGAAGCGTTCAGCTGTAGAATTGTAAATGCGTTGATATATTTTTTAATAATTCTCCTGCAATTTAATAAGATTTAATTTCTTGCAATGATATAATAAATTATTGCAAGAAATTAATTAATAATACTGTTAATAGATTTTTTTCTTATTATCAGTTTTATAGTGTCACCAAATAAAGGAAATCAAAGTGATATTCACACAGGGAAACAGTGCAGGTATTTTGTTTCTGGCACCCTTAATTCTTTTTGTTGTCATCTATTGAATTCCCTACTCACATACTTTGCTAAGGACACCCAATAAAGCTGGTTCAGTACCGTGTACCCCTCAACATATTGTGTATAAAGTATCGTATTGAATTTTCAAACGGATAGCTGCTGTTTTCGGGCTTCGAATTCCTGTATCTCGTAAGGGTTTAAAAGGTGTGAAGTTTGTAGGAATTGTTAATTTAATACTCGACACGTAAAGTTGTATACGATGTTAAAAGTTACCTACGTAGTGAAATTACAGTAAAGGATTTAATTTTAAAATAAATGTATGTTTATTTACATACTATGCCCAATCATTTGATTTGAGAATCAAATTATTAATAGGTATTGTGTAATTGAATTAAGCTATATTAAATATAATAATAATTTTAAAGTATAATTTCTAACAATACTTTTGAGAAAACATGATTTTAGAGCAGCTATCACAAAATTTTCCCATTATGAGCGTTGAAAGATAACAAAAACTGCGACATTAAACGAGAACTTTCTCCACTTAAGTGATAAAACACGAAGACATACCAAAAAACACTTCAAGTAGTCTAATATCCTCAATATTAATGTCTTTTGGCTCGGCATCTTGTATCAAAACTTTTATACGTCGAGAGTTCTTAGCTAGCTTGATAAATGACTTCTCTCACTTTCTGAAACTTCCTAGTGTGTTTTTTCACTATATTTGAAGGCTGCGACAAGGTTAGCTGAACGTGCTTCGGATATCCAATACTGTTTACTAACACAGTTATCTCGTACGTCTCCCTTACAAAAATCTCTTCGTTTATTATGTTTTACTTCCTTAACTTAGTTTGTTGTTTAAATATTTGAGTGTGTAGTTCCTTATTTTGTTATTTTCATGTAATTCTATTATATATTGGCTTTTCTTTGTACTGAAGTACCTACTTAAGGTACTCTACTATAGCATTTTTTTTCTATAATCCTATAAAAAAAAATTTGTGTCAACACAATATATATGTATGTGAAAAAATAAATAAAAATTCCCAATGCTATTAATATTTTATTCGTGATAGACAAATTATTATTAACATTATATATTCTCATATCATACAATCTTCTTAACAACGATTCTGATATAACAGAAGTTCCAACGTTATTTTGTTATTTTCATGTAATTCTATTGTATATTGGCTTTTCTTTGTACTGAAGTACCTACTTAAGGTACTCTACTATAGCATTTTTTTCCTATAATCCTATAAAAAAAAAAATTTTTTAGTGTCAACACAATATATGTTAATGAAAAAATAAATTAAAATTCCCAACGCTATTAATATTTTATTTGTGACATACAAATTATTATTAACATAAAATATTTTCATATCATACAATCTTCTTAACAAAGATTCTGATATAACAGAAGTTCCAACGAGAGAATGATCGTTGGTAATGGATTTTATCAGGCCCATTAACTGAGACGACATGACTTTGCATACCTTAAACGATTCTAATTAAAATGCACATTTTACTGCTTGGAAGCATCTATTGTTATCTACGATCGAATTGCGTAGGAATATTTACTATTAATTTAAATGGATTTCTGGACTAATTTGTTTTTTATGTCCTTTAAATGAATAGTCAAAGTGAAATTGATTCATATAATGTAAGAAACTTGTATAGAGTTTTTATAACAACGTACACAAAAGTATACACATATAAGTTACCATTGATCAGCTTCACGCTGTATCCTATATCCATATATAGCAGGGAATATAGAGTAAACCAACATCATCGGACCCCTTATTTCTGCTGAATTCTGGAGGCATTGGGTGTTGGTTGGCGGAACTAAACGCCGCGTGTTGCCTCCTCGACACCAGAGGGCAGAAATGAAAATATTAAATATTTAATTTCCTCGAGTGGGAATCGAACCTGTCGAACAAGCTGTCGCATTTACAGTCACACGCTTGTGCCCCTGCGTCACGACAGGCCTCTTATATTTATATTATTTAGATTTCTTTACATCAACATGTAAATATATTACATTGCCATTAGATCAATATTTTTTTATAGTTATAACTTATTAAACGGTTTTATTTAGCTGGGCCACTTTATTTGGGTCAAATTTAGTAATTGGAATTTTACCCCCTTCCTGTTTTTTTAATATCTTCACAAATCTCACATGACATTTACTACAAAGGGTTCATAAATTGAACGACGTACACACGCGAATGCGGCGCCTCGAGCCAGTCTTTAATTCTTCTTACATGTCTATCAGTAAACGTATGAGTGTAACGTGGAGCCACTGCATCAAGTTCTGTGAGATCAAAGGCAAAGATTATAAGAGGGAATTCATTAAACCTATTACTTATAGTTGAGGATTATAAAAAATATCATGTGGTAGTATCTTACTTATTTAGATGCTTAATAATATTAATGTTCGTAGGTAAAGGCCATCGTGGTGCAATGGGCTGATTGTAATCGCCATAGTTTTAGGTTCGATGGCTTCACTCACTCACTGAGGGAATACACACTTGAGGGAATACATTATTCATTTTTCCCGGGTAGCACACAATATTTTTTTTTGTATTTGAGTGATGAACTGAGAACACGTTATATTAGTAGGGTCTTTGCTTACTCTGTTTTTGTGAAACTGAAACATATGTTTTAATAAGACCTAGTGTAAGGTGTCCTAATAAGAATTTAAAAAATCAGCTTTACCTTGTACCCCGCACACAGCAGAGTATGCAGACGGAACCTAGTGTTAAGACATTCTGTTGCCCATTTTCTGGAGGCATTGCGTGCTGAGAGGCTAAACTCATCGCCTCGCTTTGCCTCTACACCATAGCGAAGAAATGAAAATAACAATTTAAATAAATATTTCATTTCTTCGAGTGGCGATCGACATCACAACCAGTCGCGTTTACATGCTTGTCACGCTTTGTGCTGCTGCGCCACGACTGGCCTCAAAGTAAAGAATAGGGTATGAATTAATTACAAGATACCCTACGAATCTTGGAAAAAAAAAATCTAAATTTAAGTAGTATTTCTGTTTCATTTACATCATTTTGTAATATCAAAAAAAAAGATGCATTTGGACATTCATATATTAATATCGGTTTTATTCTTGAACTTATGTATATAATATAGCATATCTACATTAAACCAGTATAATATACAGCCTCAATAAATAAAAAAATATATAATTATAGCAAAAATATATAACATACTTTGAAGTAGGCAAATACATATCAGAATAAAATACACTTATATCTATAGAGAAATCTCTAATCGACACCTGCGGCTTCGATACATTGAATGCCAGCAACAAGGGCCATTGCGTGTTCCATTCAAATTATACAGATACTTTAAGCCGACATAATTTAATGCGTATGTATTTAGAGTAGGCTTAGTTTCTCTGTATAGGTCCTTGGATATAACTTCTCTTTTTATATTTCAAGGTTTTCCTTTTTTATCATATTGATGTTAGGCTATTTAACAATGAACCACTACGACTACTATTGTGTGTTACGGAGAGATTGTATTTTTTTATTATTATAATAAAAAACCGGCCAAGAGCCAATGTCTCAGAGTAAATTGTGACATACGGACGGATGGACACACAGACGGACAAAATTATAAGAATATCGTTTTTGCAATTTGCTCACAGGACCCTAGAAAATATTTTAATTTAATAAACTATTTTTAAATGTTTTAAAAGTATCTAAGACCTTAGTACTCATTTGGTGCAACAAAGACGTAATTGCACTCGTTTTTTTAAAAAAGTTAAAATGTCAATTCTTGAAAAAAAGAACATTTATGAACTTTGATTGCGTCTCCTACAAAAAAATACAGATATTATACATCAATCATTACACCAAGTGACAGGTATATTTTTGATCTATTTAATATCCAGTATAATAATTTTATTATCTATTCTTATTGACTCTATTTTTGAAATTATATGAAGAATTATTTGAAATTATAATGAAATTATCATCGAATATTTTTTATGACTGTAATGCTACAATATCGTATAGTGTAAAACTCTTTCCCCTAAAGGCGATACCATAACCCATCTATATCGGCAATCGACCGCAGACAATGCAAAATTCAGTACTTAAATCTAACCAGTAGATGGTGGTAGGATAGGAAATGATATTTCTATACGAATGATTCTATATTAACTTCTAGTATTAGCACATTTTAGTTTTTTTTTATATATATTAGAATATATTATGTCTTACGCAATGCCTCCAGAATTCGGTGGAAAGTGGGGAACGGAGTGTCTTAACACTAAATTCCCTCTGCCCATCCTGCTGTGTGCTGGATACAGCATGAAATATAAATTTAAGTAAATATTTCATCTCCATACATACACATACATACATATTAAATAGTTAAATTTATTTAATATTACATTCCATCGAAAACTAACTAAATAAATCTTAGTCTTATACGTACAAATTAAAGCCTGTACTGTAATTGAGTTCGTACAAAGGATATTAGCAGAAGATTGCTCGTCGAACTCCAACTTCGATCACTTTGTATAGTTCCAATAGTTGATATCCGAATGTTGATTAAGCTGAATCAGTTCAGTGGGACAGTAAAGTGTGGGTTTGATTTAAGTTGTTCGCGCTGTTTGTTCTTGTGGAATAGGTAGCTGCTACTAATATATGCAAGTAGTTGGTACAAATTGTGAGTGTAAAACCGACTGGTTGTGGGTTCGACCCCCACTCGAGGAGATGAAATATTTACTTAAATTTATATTTCCATTTCTTCGCTCTGATGTCGAGGCAAAGTGCGGCGTTGAGTTCTGCCACTCAACACGCAATGCCTCCAAAATCCGGCAGAAAGTGGAGAACGGAGTGTCTTAACACTAGGTTTCCTCTGCCTACCCTGCTGTGTGCGGGATACAGTGTGAAGCTGATTTGATTTATGTATTAGGTGGTTTGTGCAAAAAATTGTAATGCGCAATTTTGTTGAGGCAATTCTGGAGGGATTGCTCGCTGAGTGGCGGAACTCAACACCGCGCTCGAGTGAGGATCGAACCTAATACTAGTCGCATTTACATTCACACTTTGTGCCTCAGCGCCACGACCGGCCTCTAACCTAATACGAATATCATAACATCAGGGAAATGTAAGTAAATTAAATTTAACTTTGAGTGGGAGTCGTATCCACAACTGTCGCCTTACAGTTAAATAACGAGCCATTACGCAACAACGGCTCCAATAAAATTCTTATTGAAAATTCTCAATTTAATAAAACACAAACACTCAATCATTAAATTCCTGGTACATTTACATATTAAATATTTTATTTTGTTAACTCTCTCAGATTCCTATATGGTAAAATCAATCTACAGAATTTCAAATACATTCGTATATGAGTGTAAACACCGAGGCATATTTGCTCTGTTTCCAATCAAACGTTCATTAAAACTTTCTTAATTTTAATTGCAATATATCTGATATCAGTTTATTAAAGGAATTTGTATTTCATCAAGTATAAACGATGTTTTAAGATGGCGCTTGTATAATATTGTTTTAGGATTCAATAAAACTTGAAGACTTGAAGTTGTTTAGAAGTTCGAAATTTAGAAATTTTAACCTAGTTCCCGTAGCTATCGTGGCGTAGTGAGACAGCGACTGGCTGAAATCGTAATGTTTGTGGGTTTGATTACCACTCAGCTTTAGTTTCATTTCTCTGCTCTCAAACGGGTAATTTTAAGCGAATATTTGATAGCGGGGTTATCAATTATCGGGGCCTGAAATAAGGGCATCTATAAGCCGCTCTCAACTCTGAGATTGATCTTGAAAGCTATCTCAGGGTTGAGCGCGATTTATAAGTACGGGTAAAGGTTTTATTTACCTATCTTGCTATCTATCTATTATATCAGTGGGTACTAGTAACCCAAAAAAAACAAAATTAAATTTGGGAATGATCTTATTGACTATCTCTATCTCTCTCTTTTTTTGCTTCACACCTTAATTATTAAATATACCAAAACCACATTAACAAATAGAACAAAATATTACAAACAAACAAAATTACTGTCATATTATATTATATTTTAGTATCCTACATATAACAAGGTAGGCAGAGGGAACTTAGTGCTAAAACATTCCGTTTTCCACTTTCCGCCGAATTTCGAAGATTTACGTGTTAAGTGGTGGAACAAGGCCCGGCTTACGCCCCAGTGCCAGAGCAAGGAAACGAAAATATTAATAAATAATAATTAATTCCTCCGAGTGGGAATCAAACTCACAACCGCCGCGTTATAGTCACACCCTTGTGCCCCTGCGTCACGACGGCCTCAAGTTTTTACATATAATATTAATAGAAAATATATAATTCTACATAATTTTAACTGGCTGTTTGAACGTGTCACTGCAAGGTAATGTTTGCAGTTAATTATGGTAATAGATTGCAGTATCAACACAGTCCTGTCTCAGACTGTTTACATTCTGAGTTCCGGAATATTCGAAATTTGTTGGAGCAATTTTGGTTCGCCGTAACTGAGACGTGGTTTCGTTGAGACTTTGAATTAATAAGGCATTAAGGGTGCTTCCTTATGCTATTTGATTTAGCGAGTTTGTTTTGAATCGAGCCATTGTTTTATTGGCTAGGTAATATGTATTTAGTGATTAATACGGTATATTTGTATAAAGCCAGTCGTGGTGTAGGTGTAAAAGCGTGCGACTGTAAATGTGACAGGTTGCGGTTCGATTCTCACTCGAAGCTGTACTATACATTTATGTATAATGTTATTTTACACCATTGTGGCATAGTAGGAAAATATTAAACTCTACACATTATGATCTACATTCGTTTCATTTCAGTGCCCCAAGCTAAAATCCAAGAATCATGCAACAAACATGGCTAGCAACATAATTTAATATCTTATTAGTAACTCCAAATGTGATTAAAAGCTTAATATAATTAATTTTGATCGATAAATACAATTTTTCCTGTATTTCTGCACCACGGATCAGGAGTATTAAGAAACTTAACAAAATAACTTAAGGCCGTCGTGACGTATTGGCACAACGGAACGGAAACGGCGTAGAGTTCCGTTACTTGACTAGAACGAAATAGAATTAAAAAATAAAATATTATGTACTAGAATATATACCGCTCACTCAAAATGCTACAGCGTTCATGTTAAGCGTTGACCGGCTGCCCGTGACAATAAAATATTGATTGAATTCTAAAATCCGTGCCCGAAGCCTAGCTGCCGCTATTTTATCCTTTAAAAACTACATGCCATATTTGTCGAAAAGCTTTTTTGTTTCTCAATATGTCAAATCCAGTTGAAATATATGTCTGACTGACACAGTGTATTTATTACGAGATTATTTTAAATAAAAATAAAAGTTAAAATATAATTATATTACAGGCGGTATGATTTCAATATATTTTTTCTTTATAGTTATTACTTAAATTCAATTCAATTCTTTTGAATTTGATAAATAAAAAATATACAAGAACAAAAAATCAACTTATTCAACATGGGTCCAAACTGGACACTGTCGTCTCAACTTTCATACATTGTTAACGAAATTTTTTGTAACGGAGAGAAATCTTCAAAAAAAATTGGCTACCGTTCGTTGCTCATTGCTTACAAACGGCTATATAAAAAATTACACCCTAAATCCAATTATATGAAACATTATAGACAAAAATATACAGCTCGAGACTAAGGTAGCGAAATATATACAATTCCATATTTCTTTTTTACTTATTCCTATGGCTTTTTTGTGAGAAGACAAAAGATGTTCTTTTGTTTTTTGTTAAGTGCATTTCATTTTGGATGTCTTAGGTAGTATAAATAATTCATCATCACGCGTAGGAATCGCCGCTCGAGTAGAAGTTTATTGTTCAGAACGCATCGGTCTCGTCTTTATAAAAGAAAAACGACGTTACAACTTTGCTGTTTCTTCTTTAAGTTTTTTTAAAGTAGTAAGTTTGGTTCTGACTTTTATAACTTTAATGTTGAGTGCTTTACAACGGTTATATTGCAATAATTTCTGTTATTGAAAAAGATTTTGGTTGTCAGTTAATTAAATTTATAAGATTTCATACATTTTACTTTAAATAAAGAGCTTACTGTGGCCCATGTGCACAACATCTGACTATAAACACGGTGATTGTGGGTTCAATTCCCAAACAGGGAATGAATTATCTTCATTTAATAGTCTCAGTTATAAGACAAAACGCGAAATTGATTTCTGCCACTCAACATGCTGTCTCAAAAATTGAACGTAAAGTATCGAATGTAGCAATAAGTTCCCTCTGCCTACCTTCCGGGATGCGGATAAAAAGCGTGAAAACAGATTTTTTTTATTCAAATAAATTATGTCATAACTGATTTTAATTATAATCAACTATTTTTTTTTGTCCTACTAACAAAATATATGTAAATCTTTAATCATACTTAAAAAGATGTAAAAGTTCGAATAAATACAGTGGAGGTTTTAACTTAAATGCAAATTTAATAGCTCCCGTCGATTTACATGTCTATAGAAACTAAAATAATGTAATCCTGTATAGAAAAGAAACTTTACTGACACTTATTACTGCTTCTTATTTCATCTGGAAATTCAATAACTTATTGAAATTCGTATTATAAAATTATGAATTCAGTGAAATTTTTCATGAAAGTAAAAAAAAAAACTTTTTTACAGAATTTATGAAAAAAGGCTAATATTAACGCTAACTTCTAAGGGTAATTGATATATATAATTTTAATTTTATTACACTTTTTATGTCTCTTTTATTATTGTGATAACTCAAATAATATTTTCAATTAAATATATTACATAATTTTTTAACAAAACATACAAAAAAATGAATCAATAGCATGGCGGGAGGTGCGAGTTCAAATCCCACAATTTTTTATACGTTAAATAAAAAAAAATATTTTTTCCTTCCTACATGTGGTACTTCCTAAACGCTTTAAAAATGTAAAAACTATATCTATATCTATATCTATTACTATAACTTGAAAAGAAAAGAAATGCCTAGTGAATTCTATCAATATATCACTCAATTCGGTAATACCAATAAACGTGTTAGTTCGAATA